>CM047744.1:24360777-24461075 GCA_026225825.1 Pistacia integerrima
TATTCATATGGTAAGTTATTGTGTAGTTGGTTGTATTAATGGATGACTGCGATGAGCTGTTGTGTAGTTCACTGTACTTGTGGATTGACTATCATTGATGAGGAAGTTTTATATATTTTGGTTGAGTTGATTTTTTTTTTTTTCCTAAGATGATATTCTAGGAACTAATTTGTTGAATGATTGATGGCAAACATTGTTGTGTAACTAGTCTATATTTTGGTCAGTTTTTGGACTGTAAACTTGACCTGTGTATAGTTTTCTACTGTTATAAGATGGGTGTTCTGAATTTAATTAAATAGATTTCATTTTGAGGTTGGGTTCATGAATCAGATCATATTAACCATATGATTTTCAAACTTATCAAAATGTATTGATTTTGTTTAGAGTGTTTTGATCAGGTTTTGAAATCTCTTATTGTGTCGATGCATTTGTAAATACTTTGCTCCACTTGTTACAATTTGACATAGGACGAAGGTTCTTCAGTACATGAGCATACTATAGATGATTATTTGGTTTGCACATGTTTTTGTGTTTTTGTTTATATAAATCACATTGTGTTTGATATCAATGTCACATTGCGACCATATTTTCCAATATGTTTAGTTGAGAATGTGTTTGTGTCTTGAGCAATCGCACTTAAATATATGCTAATATAAGTATTTCTTGGTTTTTATTAATTACAATTTTATTCTATTTGATGTGTTTTTTTGTTTTGAATTTAATGAAATAGATTTTATAGAGGTTAGGTTCATGATAACATTTCTGCAGTTGTAGTTCTGTGTATATCATATGATATCAACTATATGATTTTCAAACTAATCAAAAGGGTATTGTCTTCGTTTAGATTGTTTTGATCAGGTTTTGAAATCTGTTATTGCATCAATGTCTCATTGTGTTTGAGACATTGATGCATATGTTTGGTTTGGTTTGCACATGTTTTTGTGTTTTTGTTATATAAATCTCATTGTGTTTGATATCAATGTCACATTGCAACTATATTTTCTAATATGTTTAGTTGTTAAATGTGTTTGTGTCGTGAGCAATCGCACTACACTTATATATATGCTAATACAAGTATTTCTTGGTTAGTTTTTCGCAGAATGTACTTTAAAGAGTTGCTATATGACCCCCATTAATTCTCTATGGAGTCCCAATTTGATATTAGATTTACCTTAATTCCATAAATGGCCTTGTTTCTGTTTCTTTTTTCAATTTAAAAAAGCACCCGCATTTGTATAAATGTAATAAACTTTTCACATATAGCGCTTATGTGGTACCAATATATCTACAAATAATGAAATATGTACACATCAAACTTCATAGTTTAGAATCGGGAGAACAATATTCTTCCCACCCAAGGTTTAGTGAAACGACAATTTCTTATCCGTTAAATTTCAAAACGATATTTTTTCCATCTACAGTCTGTTAATTTTAATTGGAAAAGGATAGAATAGTAAACTTAGAAAACAGTCAAAGGCTAATTTTGTCATTTTGTAACCTATATATAAACTAACCTAAAATTCAAACGCTTCCTTCCCCACCCCACCGCCACTTTGTCCACTACTTTTTCTCGTCAATGCCATCACGAGTCAAGCTCTCACCTACGCTTAGTTCATTCCGCCAAATTAACTCTCTCTCCTTCTCACTCAAGACACATTACTCTCTGTGCCAAATGATATCGCTTTCATCATTTTGCCTACCCCCACCAATTGGTCGGAATCGCACCTGCCCAGGTGCAATTCAGGTCGACCCCACTAATTGGTTGGAATTGCACCAGGCTGAGTGTGATTTCGGTCGAATCGCATCTGGCTGAATTGCATCTAGCCAAATTTAAACCCGCATCTAGTTTTGTTGTTATTTGGGATAATGGGTTGTTTTTTGTGTATTGAATTGTTGGGGAAATTGATGGGATGGGAGAAGGGATGGTAAAAACGGAATTGCACCAGATCCGCGTCGATTTGGCCGGAAGCGATTTGGTCACCAAGTTCTTCTAAGCTCTGAGAGGTCATGTTGAGGAAGCCCTTGGACGCATTGATCTGCTAATGCACAGTGGTTGTGCACCCAATTTTGATAGTCTCCATCTATTTTGTTTGAGAAAGGAAAAACCGTTGTTGCTCTGAAGTTGTTGGATTTTTGTTTGGAGAGAGACTGCATTTTAGACTTTTCAAGCTATGAGAAGATGTTGGATGCTTTCTTAGCAGCAGGGAAAGACTCTCCCAATGCATATTCTTTATTGTTTAAAATTCTCGCGAAAGGAGGATCCACTGATTGGAAGAGCTGTGAGGATTTGATTGCTAGTCCTTAATCAAGAAGGGAACACAAAGCAAGCAGATATACTCTCTAGAATGATAAGGGGAGGGGGGACAACCCGTGGGAGCAAGAAGGGGAAGAAACAATCAAGCAGTTCCCAACTAGTTTTGCCTTTTTATCTCCCTTTCTAATTTTAGTGTAGTTTTTTAAGTAGAGAAGCTTTGGCTTGAAACTTTTGCTTGAACCCGTGTTATACCACATGAAAGTTTTGCTTCGTATTCCTGAAAATCCAATTCTATGTTTAAGCTTCTATACTCGTTTTAAGTTAAATATTTTAATACCAATTTGCAGCTTTGAAGATGATGATTTGTTTTTAAAATCAGTTTCTTGTTGTAATCTTAATAATGTAACACAATCTAGTGAACCTAAAACCAAGTTAGGCTTCCAAGGGTCTTTTGTCTTCTAGCTTCATTTGGGCAGATGCAAATCGGCAACATCTATGGCAAAGGAGAAAAAAGAAAAGAAAAAAGAAAAAAGAAGAGAGAATGATATTTTCATCTTTATACTGTTTATACATGTTAGAGAATGGATTTTTCTAACGGAACTTAACGTTGGGTGGAAAAGTGTCATTTTGAAACTTAACGGATAGGAAAGTGTCATTTCGCCAAATATTTTGGGTGGGAATATGTCTTTCTCCCTTTAGAATCCCTTTGTTCCTAATTGATTTTCAGGGTGATATGTGCATCAAAGATTCAATGTTGCTTGTTCAATTTCTTGAATATTCATAACTAGATTTTGAGTTCTCTAGGGCTAGCCCTCAATTTGAGAACATTGAAAGACCTTGTATTGTGTTGTATTAACAACAAAACTCGTTTGAACAAAATTTAGCAAAAAGTGGGGGTCGGATAGATAATTATTGCACGTTATTGAGCACCACATTTAATAGACTTGCTAGAAGCTAGAACCAGACTGAAGTTTGGTTGGCAAGGCATAAGTCTTGGTATGCTTAATTCTTGTGTGAGTTGAGCGAAGTTAGAATTTAATAAGGAAAACAGAGTTTAGGTCTACATATAAAATTCAGTCTCCGTCAAGTTGTTTGGTTGGGTCATTAATTCTTATTTTATTAGGCTGTTCCAAGTTCAGAACCAGCCAGAGCAACACTTTTCAGAGATTATTAAACAAATAATTTCTCTATTAATCTATAGAACAATATCTCAAAAACAAGTCTGAAGCATCTTAAGTGACGCGAGGAAGATCAAATAAAATCCTTATACAAGTCGTACAAAACCCATAAAATTTTCCCTGAAAAATGTATGGAATCTCTTGAGAATTTGGCAGGTTCGTCCAATAATTCACTCTTCTTTGACTTCATTGGAATACTTTACAATGCCATGTGAATGCACAATCTTAACTCCGTATATCATATCAAATAGTCTTTTCTTCAAAGGAAGTCCACACATCCTATATCATGGATAAGGCATTCTCCCAATTTTGTATCATAAATTCACTAAAGTCGTTATAAATAGAACCCACCTTTTGCTAGAGAAGCCAACTTGTGATCACATATCCTCCTATCAGATAATGCTTTGGAGACCCATAGCGAAGATTAATCTTATAGGTTTTTTTACAATCCTAAAGTGATAGCTTATAAATGATCGCTTGACCCATAATGAACAGACGAGACTCATTTGTAAACTGTCACATCAAGATTGTAACAGAAAATTTATAAGATTGAATTATAAATATAATTACAGTATCACTCAGGCAAGAATTCTCAACTTGCAATGATAGCCTATCCTATGAGTTTACATTATGTCCTCATTCGTGGGTACTTATGGCGAGTGAATTCTGAACTTGCAACGATAACCTATCCTATGAGTTTACATTATGTTCTCATTCGTGGGTACTTACGACGAGTGAATTCTCAACTTACAATGATAGTCTATCTTATAAATTTACATTATGTTCTCATTCCCAATAATTATGACGAATTATAATTAAAAATAATGTGAATAGACACACCGTTATAAGTTTAATTTGTAGAAATAAATAATATAATAATTAGAGATATTGATGTCTCCTTATGATAAAGACAAATAGCCCTCCCTTAATATTACCCAAAACAAACATCCCGAGAATCCAATGACGATGCTATTATATATTAATTAATCACTTAATTAAACTCCTTAATCAAACTTTTTCCCATAAACGAACGGACTTAACGACACTCTCAAACGGAGTACCTAACGACACCACAATATCAAAATCCATCTCATCTCTTCTATTGGAGAAGAAAAAATTACTTCACTTTCTCTCAAACTTTCCCTCACTTTCTCTCTCCCCAAACACAACTGCTTGTAGTATTCAGTTCCTTTAATTTTTAATTATAATTTTACCTGACACACCTCTGCAATTCTCTGTACATTCTTCCCTTGTCGTTCTCTCTGATTTGTCACTTTTCTTCCGAAAGCTCTTCCCCTCCCGAATCTCTCTGCTCCTCTGTTATCATGCTTCAGAGCTTAGTCACTCAGTCTCCAATCAACTCCAATAACAATAACAACAACAACAACTCTTCCGCAATGAAAACCAAGCGCGTCGACCGCGAGACCGACATCACCGACGTCGATGATCCTTCCATGAAACGCGCCAACATCGAACAAACTCAAAGTCAAACTCAGCAACCGCACGAGCAGCAAGAGGAAGCGTCGGAAGCTGAACAGGTGGTTATGGAATTGGAGGGAGAGTCAACCGGATTGAAACTCTTAGGTTTATTGCTTCAATGCGCTGAGTGTGTCGCCATGGACAATCTCGACGACGCCACTGATCTCTTACCTGAAATCTCCGAGCTATCCTCTCCGTTCGGTTCTTCGCCGGAACGCGTCGGCGCGTACTTCGGTCACGCGCTCCAGGCGCGCGTTGTTAGCTCATGTTTAGGAACCTACTCGCCTCTCTCCACGAAATCGTTAACGTTATCTCAGTCTCAGAAGATCTTCAACGCCTTGCAATCATACAATTCAATCTGTCCCGTTGATTAAGTTCTCTCATTTTACCGCCAACCAAGCAATTTTCCAAGCTCTGGCCGGCCGCGGATTACGTCCATATCATCGATCTCGATATCATGCAAGGCCTTCAATGGCCAGGACTGTTTCACATCCTCGCCTCCCGGTCTAAAAAGATCCGATCCATGAGAATAACTGGGTTCGGATCCTCCTCTGAGTTGCTGGAGTCAACCGGGAGACGACTTGCTGACTTTGCCAATTCACTGGGATTACCATTCGAGTTTCATCCACTGGAAGGCAAAATAGGAAATGTGACTGATCTGAGTCAACTCGGGGTGAGACCGAGTGAGGCAATTGTGGTCCATTGGATGCATCATTGTTTGTACGATATAACGGGGAGTGATTTAGGGACGTTGAGATTGTTGACTTTGTTGAGGCCGAAATTGATCACGATCGTCGAACAAGATTTAAGCCATCGGGGTAGTTTTTTAGGTAGGTTCGTGGAAGCATTACACTTATTATAGCGCATTGTTTGATGCGTTAGGGGATGGATTGGGTGTGGACAGTGTAGAGAGGCACACGGTGGAGCAGCAGTTGTTTGGTTGTGAGATCAGAAATATCGTGGCAGTTGGTGGGCCCAAGAGAACAGGGGAAGTCAAAGTAGAGAAATGGGGTGATGAACTAAGACGGGTCGGGTTTGAACCCGTTTCACTTGGAGGTAACCCGGCTGCGCAAGCCAGTTTGTTACTTGGGATGTTCCCGTGGAAAGGGTACACTTTAGTGGAGGAAAACGGGTCATTGAAACTGGGTTGGAAGGATTTGTCTTTGTTGACAGCTTCGGCTTGGCAGCCGTCGGATTAAATATATAACTAGATTGAATCCAATGGATCAATGGTTGGGTTCATCGAATGAAAATGTTGTCGTTTTGAGTGAATGATCAACATTGAATAGTGGGTCATGGTTGGTGAGAATGTATTTGTTTATAATCCTTTGGTACAATTTTTTAAGCATCTATGCTTGGAAGACTCAGCCTATTGGAGAGTATTTAATTTTTGTTCCATCAATTTTTGGGAGGAAAAGAAATAGAGAGAAAAAGGAAAAGGATGGTGGTTAACTGATCCTATTCAATTCAACTAGTTCCTGAAATTTGTAATTGTAAAATGCTGATTTGAACTAAAATCATTGACATTTTCATTGTTTTTGGTGGCGTATGATTCTTATTGTTAAAATTTGGTAGAATTATAATGGTGAAGTGGGCTATGCAAAAAACAAAGTAAAATTGGTTGTACTTGTAGGTAGTGAATGGAATAATTGGGGAGTAGATATTCTTGTGATTTTGCTATCAAGGGGGCATTTGAATAGTCCAAAAGAAAGGAGAGGAAAGGGCTAGCCTACTTTGATATTAAAATTGCAAATGGAAGAAAAGACCAGTGGTTATGACAAAACGTTGAAACAACGCGTGAGTTCATGGATTGGTAAAGCCAAACAAATGAGTCCATATATGTAATTGTCAGGCGCCCTTCAAAACCAAAGCTTTGCTCCTCAAATCAAATTTTTTTCAACAAGGTGAATCTTCACTTGTGTATATTGATGTATATACGATTAGAAATTAGAACAAGTGCTAAAAACACTCTATTAACTACTCTTTTTCTCGTTTACCATTTGATATATGCTCAAACGGCAAAAAAATATATACAATAAATAATCATTCCCTTTGTCTTCTTGTACCCGTATCAAATGGTGAGCAAAAAAGTAACGAAAAATAGTAGAAAAAGAGTATAGTCAATATTTCTCAAAGAAAGTCTACCAAAATGACCAAAACAATATTGATAAAAGTGTTTTTTTTTGTTTTTTTGTTTTTTTTATAATTTAAGGTGTTTGGGTCATCTTATTTACACCTCAACTAATTCTCTAAGACTTTAGAACTACAACTCATAAGAGCTTCATTGGTCACCATTATCAAGCCTAATCAAGAGCGACTCAAACTCGGCACCTTTAGTAACAATACATCCAAGAGTCTCTATCAAATCTCGACTACCCTAGGGGTTGGTTTAAATGATCAATCAAATATAGCATGGAACTCATGATAAAATATTACAAATTAATGAATTATGAGTCGAAATGGAAATTGCATAGCCTAAAAATAACCTATTTTATAAGGTAGTTTTTGAATATTAATTAAAACATGATAAATTAACCACTAGAGTTAAGGTTTTATAAAATCCAAAGGTATTGAATATTAGGTACGATCACATTTTTCTTTTCATAATTTTGTTCTCTTTCTTAGAGTTAAAAATTTCATTTCTAATTAAAAATTTTAACCCAAAATTGTAAGTGAGAACAATTGATATATTTTAGACAAATTTTTTAAGACTTGAATAAAAATAAGTGATAATTTAAAGATGTTTACTCCTCGTGGAAATGATAAATTTTTTTATTTTTTTTATGTATTTTCAAACAAACATGTCAAATTTGTTTTCATTTTTCACGTTTCTAGATACTATTTTCAAATAAATATACAAAATGTGTTTTCACTTTTCGTCTTTACTAATCATTTTCAATACTTAAAAAAATACAAAAAAGCAAATACACAAAATTTATTAAAAAAAATAAAAAATTAGACGCTAGAAAGAGATTTTACTAAAATCAAATCAGAGGATTGCTGTATACTGTTCTCCACTCTCAATTGAAAATCATGTCTAACCAATCAAGCAACGACACTCCAACTAATCTCAAAATGCATTCGGCCCATAATTGCTCGGCCCGGTTCTTCATATAAACACTCAGCTTAAGTTTTTAGTTCTAATATGTTAAAATTTTGGTGTTAAAATAGACGGCATATTATAAATTTTAACGGTATATTAATTACCCACTAACAACAGTTGAATTTCTGTTATTTATGTAATATTAGGGGGATATTATTTGACTTAACCGGTCGAAGAAAACTCAATTTTAAAATACAAATCACGTCATAAAATTCTTCTTACCAAAATTATGCAAAATTTATATAAAATAACTATTTATACCCTTTATTTTTTTTTTCTTATTAAATGATTCGGTTTTATGATTAATATTACACTTACAAAAAAATCTTATAAATTTTTTTATATAAAGTATTATAACAAAAAATAAATAGAAGAGTGAACATAATAAGTTTGACTTTTTATTTAATTCTTTTCATTTATTTTTTATCATTTTACTTTATATGAAAATCTTTGTAAAAGTTATTTGTAAGTGTAATATTATTGCAATTGTAAATATAATATTGTTTAATTCTCCCTCCTTATAATCAAAACAATAAAGATTGGTTCACAGCATCGTGACATTTGGTAATTGGCGAGGTCATAATTCGAAAAGCAAAACCCAGTCACAATTATACTTCGGATTATAAGAAAAAGTTTGTGAGATCGAATTATCACTTCGGATTATAAGAGAAAGTTTGTGAGATCGGTGGTAAGTATAGTATTGTACTATTCAAAGTTCAAATTGATTTAGCTTCGAACTCTTAAACTATCTTAATCTGATTCATCGTCATTTTCGGTTTCTGTAAGTTTTATTGAACTCGTTTATCATATTTTATTTTTAATGAAAATCTTTGTTCCCTGTGATTGGTTTCTCTTTACTTGGATTAACGCTGCTGAAACTTAAGCTTTCTGTAAATTAACAAGCCTTCTTGTGTCTTTGGTGGCTGTGAATTTGAACTTGATTGCCCATTAGTTAATTTTTATTGTGGGTTTATGATCAAACGTGTTAACAATTGGAACGTTTAGTAGTTCCTTACATTTAAGATGTTCGATGAAATGACTGGGAGATTTGTAGTATCACAAACTTTGTCAAAAGAATAGCTTAATGTTATTATTGTGTGCATTGATACTGGTTCATGAATGTTGACATTTAAAATAAATAAATAAATAAGTCTAGATGATGGCATTCACTTAAATTATATTAATGGGTGATTTAGAGTTTTAGTGATGAGGGGTAGAAGATGATGTTCAAGTTGCTTAATTTAAGGCTGTTCAGGTAAATAAATAAATAAATAAGTCTAGAATAAGAGATGACCTCAAACGCCTCTTGGATTTCTTCTACTGGTCAAAATCTCAAACGGGTATCCAACATTTTTTGGATTCTTTCTCCATTCTTGCACTTAGGCTTTGCAACTCCAATCTTTTTGGACAGGCTAATGGTGTGTTGAATAATATGATAAAAACTCGTGAGTCTTGTTCTTCGATTTTTAATTCAATTATTTGTTGCTATAGGAATAGTAGAGGCTCTAATCCGATAGTGTTTGATATATTGATTGGTAGTCTCAGGAAGATGGGCATGCTAGTTGAGGCCGTGGATACGTTTTTGGGTGTTAAAAGAGCTCATATCTTGCCAAGCGTTTGGTGTTGTAATACTTTGTTGAGTGATTTGTTGAAGGATGATACGATATAGTTATTTTGGAAGGTTTATAATGGAATGTTGGATGCCAAGATGGATTTTGATTTGTATACATATACGAATTTGGTTAATGCAATTTGTAAGGTTGGGGATTGGAATGGTGCAAAGAAATTGCTTACTCAGATGGAAGAAAAGGGATTTAGTCCTAGTCTTTTTATCTACAATGTTTTGATTTAAGGTACATGCCATGTTGGAGATTTTGATGGCGCATTTCAGCTAAAAAATTCTATGGTTGAGAAGGGAGTGGTTCCTGATGCCTATACTTACGATGTGATTATTCATGGTCTTTGCAAAGGGAAGAAACTAAAAGATACAAAATTGGTGGAGGAGATGATTAAAATGGGTGTGAAGCCTCATTATGCCATGTATTCAGCTTTGATTGATGGGTTAATGAGAGAAGGCTCTACAGATGAGGTTTTCAGATTGAAGGATGAGATGATTTCCAGTGGTATGGAGCTAAATTTGGCTGCCTATAATGCGATTATTCGTGGTTTTTGTAAGTATGGAGAGATTGGGAAGGCAGTTGAGATTGTTCATGAGATGACTAGAATGGGCTGCAAACCCAACTGTCAAACTTATTTTTGGTTGATAAAAGGTTATTGTCGGGAACATGATAGAGGCAGGGTATTTGAGTTGCTTAATGAAATGGAAAGAAGGAACTCGGTGCCCTATGAGGGGACTTACCGCACAATTATTAATGAGCTATGCCATTGTCAGGGTCTCTCAAGGGCCAATGACCTTTTGAGGAAGATGTTTGCTGGTGGATTGAACCAAGTGTTTGTCTGTAGAACTCTCATTATGTGTTATGCTCATGAAGGTCAGGCTGAGGAGGCAAAAAAAATTATAAAGGAGATGAATGATAAAGGAATTCTACCTAATATATTATGTTATAATCCTATCTTAACATGCTTGAGCAAAGCTGGAAAGTGGAAGAATTACAGGTGTGGTTTTTACAAATTTTACAGAGGGGGTTAACCCCAGATGCTGTTACTTATAATGCTTTGATCTGTGTGTACAATATGAAAGACAAGATGCAGGGGGTAACTGATAGATCACATGCAATGCAGGTCTACAATAGGCAAAGGAAGCATGCGAGAGGATCAGCTGAGGTGGCAAAAGCGATACGAGCAGAGATGGCAACAAGACAGAGGACAATCAGCATAAGACAAATGGCAATATGGGAGAGAAGCAATACAACATTCTGTTATTGGACTACCAGACAGATGGCAATATGGGAGAGGAGCAATACAACATTCTATTATACTGGGCATTACAAAAAGAGAGCAGATCTGAGAAAAGGGGTAGGAGAGGACAAGGAATTTTGGGAGGTAGCTGGCCCTCAAAGCACAGCAGTGTTATCTTTTGTTCTTTGAATTTTTTTAAGTATTTTGAGTCCTTGATTTTGAGTACGTTGTAAGCTTTTATTCTAGTTTTTGTTTGCATTTCCAAAAGTGTAATACACAGTCTAAATCATTCCAATACAAGCTTCAGTTCTTGAATTTTCTGTTACATTTCTCTTTTTTTAACTGTTACATTTCATTGCTGGGTTTGTTGAGTTGTTGAATCCTATCAATTGGTATCAGAGCGAGGTTGCTCGCTGGGGTATGGTCGGTACTCAAATGGAAAATAGAATGGATGTTGTTGAGAAGGAAGTTACTGGGGTGAAGAGAGACATTTCCAAGTTGACAGAAACAGTGGCATCCATGAGGGAAATAAGGATGGATGTGCAAAACTGGATAAGGCGTAAGGATGAACAGGATGAAGCTCACCATAGGGCAGAAGAAGAAAGACGACGAAAGGCTGAAAAAGAGACTCGCTGGAGGATGGCTGGGCAAGAAGAAGACAACAACTCAGTCACGAGGAACCACCACGATGAACCACCGCCACCACCTCCTCCTTACCACGAAGGCTATCACCACCACCAAGGAGGAAACCGACGAGAGTGGGGAGGTAGAAAATTAGAGCTCCCACTTTTTTCCCGCGAAGATCCATATGGCTGGGTTTTTCGTGTGGAAAGGTACTTTGCCCTTAACCAAGTTGCCGACGAGAGCAAGGTCCTCCCCACGGTGTTGTGCATGGAAGGGGAGGCCCTCCATTGGTATCAATGGAACGAATCCAGGACATCGGGACTGACATGGGCTGTGTTCAAGGTAGCTTTCCTACAGAGATTCAGCAGCGCACAAGAAATCAACCTGCTGCTTATGTCGACGAGGCAGACAGGCTGTGTTGGATTATCGTCAGCGATTTGAAGAAATTACGGCAATGACAGTAGGAGAAAGGGAGGATGTACTTTCTGTAGCATTTTTGAATGGGTTGCGACCTGAGATTAGAGCTGAAGTAAAGCTCTAACAACCAGAAATTTTAGGTCAGCCAAATTCTTTAACTCAAATTTCAGTTCTAGCCCAAAAAGTGGAAGAAAGAAATTCAATTTTGGAAGAGGCCAAAGGGGGGTTGGGCCGACAGGGAAAATTTCGGGAGAATTAGTCATGGCCCACATTTTAACTTAAACCCAACTAGAAGGGAAGAACAAAAAAGAGCCCAAACCCACATAACCCAAACCCATATAACCCAACCCAGCACCACCCAAACACATTCAATTTATAATACAAAGATTCAACCCCAAAACACAAATTTCAGGCGTGCTTCCACCGAGAACAACTCCAGTTACACGTCAACTCCAGCAAACACCTTCAGATCTTCCAACTTTTGACGAGATTTTCCTTTTTGAAGGTTGACAGAATCCGAGATCCAGAGAAAGAAAACGGGTTATATTATAGATGTGATGCAAAATTTTCACCTGGGCATAGGTGCAGTGAGAAACAGTTTCGATTGTTTTACTTGAGGGAGAAGATGACGATCCAAAGTTGTAGGAAGAAGAGGAAAAAGAGGAAGTTGCAGCTGAACAAAATCAAAGCCATGTGGAGCTATCCATCAGCTCGGTGGTGGGAATATAGGGGCCAAAAACGATGAAGCTTAAAGGGAGTGTCCATGGTAAGGAATTAATTATGTTGATTGATAGTGGGGCTTCCCACAATTTCATTGGTTTGGAGGCAATAGGTAGGTTGGACTTACCAGTGGTTACGACCCCATCCTTCAGAGTCATAATGGGAGATGGTTATCGGGTGACATGTCAAGGGGAATGTAAAGCGGTTCCACTGGAATTACAAGGAATGGTTGTAGTTCAAGATTTTTTTTGTTTGAAATGGGGAGCGCTGATGTAGTACTCGGGATGGCGTGGTTGAAGACTTTAGGGAAATAGTAATTAATTGGAAGAAGAAGATTATGAAGTTCAGATTAGGAGAGCGAATGGTACAACTACGAGGGGATCCTTCCTTAAGCAAAGCACTAGTGTCTCTGAAGGCCATGATTAAAGCTGTACAGAGGGAAGGACAAGGAGTGTTAATCGAGTTTGGGGAGACTCAGAGACAAACGGGAAACGAAGAGAGAATTGACGAAAAATTGGTGGAGATGCTGGATAAGTTTGGACAGGTGTTCGAACCCTTGGTCGGATTACCACCCATCAAAACTCAAGACCATTCAATTCCATTAGTGCTAGGAACCCAACCCCCTAATATTCGACCGTATAAATACCCATACTATCAAAAGAATGAGATTGAGCGTATTGTTAAAAAGATGATGGCTTCCAAGATCATCAAACGCAGTGTGAGTTCGTTTTCAAGTCCCGTGCTACTAGTGAAAAAGAAAGATGGTGGATGGAGGTTTTGTGTTGACAACAAGGCCGTGAATAAAATTACAGTACCAAATAAGGTTTCCAATTCGGCAATTGATGAATTATTTGATGAACTAGGAGAAGCATCAATATTCTCCAAACTGGACTTGAAGTCAGGTTACCACCAGATACGAGTCCTCCCTGAAGACACCCACAAGATGACATTCCGGACTCACGAAGGACATTATGAATTTTTGGTTATGCCCTTTGGATTAACAAACGCACCTTCCACTTTCCAAACATTGACGAATGAAATTTTCAGGTCACACTTGTGCAGGTTTATACTTGTTTTCTTCGATGACATACTCGTCTATAGTAAGGGGATGAATAAGCATTTGGGACATTTGGCAACTGTCCTTCAGATTCTACTGGAACATCAGTTGATAGTGAACATAAAAAAATGTTTGTTCGGGCAGCGACAGATAGAGTATTTGGGGCATGTCATCTCAGCTGAAGGCATAGCCGTCGACCCATCCAAGATAGAGAGCATCATCAAGTGGCCGGTACCAAAGAATGTGAGAGCACTCCGTGGGTTTCTCGGTTTAACAGGCTACTATCGGCGTTTTGTCCAAGATTACGGTAAGATCACAGCACCCCTAACAACTTTACTTAAAAAAGATGCTTTCGGATGGAACGAAGCAACCCAAACCGCATTTGAAGAGTTGAAGAGGATTATGACTAGTGTTCCGGTTCTAACTATGCCTGATTTTCCCAAAAAGTTTGTGATAGAAACAGATGCTTCGGGCAATGGATTAGGGGCAGTTTTGATGCAAAAAGGACGGCCACTCGCGTACATAAGTAAAGGGTTGTCGATGAAGTCTCAGTTAAAGTCAGTCTATGAACAGGGAACTCATGGCTGTGGTGCTAGCCACTCAAAAGTGGCGTCATTACCTCCTGGGACAGCAGTTTGTTATCCGAATAGACCAACGGAGCCTGCACTTCCTATGACCAAAAATTGTTGAGTGAAAGTCAACAGAAATGGGTCATCAAGCTGCTGGGATTGAATTTGTCATACAGTATCGATCAGGAACAGAAAATAAGGTTGTTGATGCACTGTCTCACAGAGAAAAAGAGGCGGAAACATAATGCCATAATCGTGGGTTGTTTTGCAGGTATGAAGGACTTAGAAGAAGCTATTCAAAAGGATGAGAAAATGCGTCACATTATTCAACAACTTCTGATTGATCCAAAGGGCCGACCTCCCTTCCAACTGGTAGGCCATCACTTACTCTATCAGGGCAGGTTAGTAGTCCCTAAAATAGGCCCTCACATACAAAACCTTATACATGAGTTTCATTCTTCACCTATAGGGAGGCATTCCGGATTTTTTAGAACCTACAAACACATTGGCAATGTGGTTTATTGGGAGGGATGAGAAAGGATATCAAGAATTTTGTGAAAGCTTGCGCGGTCTGCCCACAGAACAAATACTAGGCCTTGAGTCTTGCAGGATTGTTGCAACCACTACCCATTCCGAATCAAGTTTGGGAAGATATATCTATGGACTTCATTTCAAGGTCTTCCGAAGGCCAAAGGGGTAGATACTATCCTAGTGGTGGTTGATCATCTCTCGAAATATAGCCATTTCGTCACATTGCAGCATCCCTTCACCGCTAAAGAAGTCGCTGAGGTATTTATTAAGGAGATAGTCCACATTTTAAATGATCAATCATTTCTTATCCAGACCGAATCTTTATGAGTCATTTCTGGGGCGAGTTATTTCGCCAATCGGGGACCTAGCTCCACATGAGTTTTGCCTATCATCCATAAACGGACGGGCAAACAGAGGTGGTAAATCGTTGCTTGGAAACTTATCTTAGGTGTTTTGTTAATGGGCAACAGCAACAATGGCCGAAATGGATACCTGGGTAGAATTTTGGTTCAACACCACATTCAGTGTATCGGCAGGTATGTGTCCCTTAAAGCATTGTATGGCCGTGACCCTCCGACAATATTAAAATAAAGACAGATCATTCCTCCCAAGTTGATAAAGTTCACCACCAACTCTAGGACCGTAACTACATGCTCCGAGACTTAAAGTACAACCTGGTTCAAGCCCAAAATCGCATGAAAATGTATGCGGATAAAAAGAAGAAGAAGTCAATTTTAAGGTGGGGGACTCAGCCTTTTGAAACTTCAACCATACAGGCTATGCTCTTTAGCAAGGTGCCATAATGAAAAGCTTAGCCCACGATTTTATGGTCCATTTGTAATCAAAAACAAAATCGGGGCAGCAGCTTACCAATTAGATCTTCCTCTTTCAGCTCGCATACACGATGTTTTTCATGTGTCTCAATTGAAGAAAGCCATTTTTCCGATTCCCAATGGCCAGCCCCTTCCGAATAACCTCAATGAAAACTTAGTTTTGAATGTGGAACCCCAATCAATTCTCAAAAAACGAAAACTGCTGAATGGGCAATGGGAAGTTCTCATTCACTGGAAAGGACTGCTGGAATTTGAGAGCACTTGGGAGGACATCTACACCCTCAATACTCAATTTCCCTCTTTCCACCTTGAGGACAAGGTGGCTCTTCTTAGGGAGGGTAATGATAGATCACACGCAATACAGGTCTACAATAGGCAAAGGAAGCATAGCAGAGGATCACAAGCTGGGCTGGAAAAATAGTACAGATGTGATGGCAACAGATGTACAGATACAAGATAAGACAAATGGCAATATGGGAGAAGAGCAGTACAACATTCTGTTAGTAGATTACTAGATAGATGGCAATATGGGAGAGGAGCAGTACAACATTCTGTTATACTGGGTATTACAAAAAGAGAGCAGATATGAGAAAAGGGGTAGGAGAGGACAAGGAATTTTGGGAGGCAGATGGCCCTCGAAGCACAGCAGTGTTATCTTTTATTCTTTGAATTTTTTTGAGTATTTTGAGTACGTTGTAAGCTTTTATTCTGGTTTTTGTTTGCATTTCTAAAAGTGTAATACACAATCTGAATCATTCCAATACAAGCTTTAATTCTTGAATTTTCTGTTACATTTCTCTTTTTTTAACTGTTACATTTCATTGCTGGGTTTGTTGAGTTGCTGAATCCTATCAGTAACAAAGTATTTCAAGCGATGCTTGATTGTGGTTTCACGCCAAACAATCTTGTTTACACTGTTTTGATTGATGGACACTTCAAAACAGGTAACTTGATAGAAGCATTTGCAACATTCCGATGCATACTTGGGCTAGCAGTGCATCCAGACTTGCAAACTTACAATATCTTTACAAATCGCCTTTGTAAGAATGGGAAAACCAAAGAAGCCATTATGGTCCTCTTGGAAATGAAAGAAAAGGGTTTGGTTCCTGATGTTGTCACCTACAGCTTTGTCATCTCGGGATCTCTGTAAAGCAGGTGAGATTGAAGGCGTTCAACTTTATGATGAGATGTGTTCTAAAGGTATTGATCCAAATATTTATATGTTCAACTCACTAATTGATGGACTGTGCAAGCTGGGAGATATGCGGAGAGCGAGAAAATTGTTTGGTGGTATTCAAGAAAAGGGATTTGCACCTAACAATGTAACTTACTCCACGATGGTAGATGGATACTGCAAAGCTGGGGATTTGGCTGAGGGTTTCAATTTATTTAATGTGAAGCAATCAGAAGAGGTTGAACCACATAGGTTTGTGTACAATGCCCTTTTGTATGGGTGTTGCAAGGAAGAAGATATGGAGAAGGCATTGAATTTGTTACATGAAATCGTGCAGAGGGGTTTTGCTACTACATTCTCTTATAATATTTTAATTGGTGGGTTCTATAAGTTACGGAACCTGCAAGAAGTCAACTGTTTGTTACAAGGAAATGATAGAAAAGCAGATTTTACCAGATTGTGTGACTTACGCAATTGTGATTGGTTGTCTTTGCAAGAAATGGAAGATGGAGGAAGCATACCATCTTTTCTTGGAGATGCAGAAGAAGAATGTGATGCTTGATGTAATAACTTACATTTCACTTTTGTATGGTTACCACAAATTAGGGAAAACCTCTGAGGCTTTCGCATTATATGAGAATATGGTGGCGAAGGGTGTCAGGCCGGATGCAATAACTACGAGATACTTATCGAAGTTCACTGCAAGAAAGATAACTTGATTGAAGCTTTCCAGTTGCAGGAGGAAATCTTGGGGAAGGGTTTGCTATCTAAGGGAACTGCTTATGATACACTGATAGATGGTGTTTGCAAGAAAGGAGATCTTTCCAAAGCTGTAGGGGTCCTTGACGAAACGAGACAGCAAGGGGTTAAGCCCTGTTCTGGTACATGTAGTAGTAGTAGTCAGTAGCACTGTAGTCCGTGGTCTACGTGAAGGAAGCAAAATAGATGAAGCAACAGGAATGTTAGAACACTACTCTCTGTTTCATTTACCATTTGATATGTGTACAATAGATAAAAAGGATATGCAATAAAGGATCACTTCCTTTTTTATTTTCTTTTGTCTTCTTGTACATGTATCAAACGGTGAGATAACATAAACAGTGAAGTCTAGCATAGAACCACCACTGTCCAGCAGTCAACTAAGACCCTTAGGGTGTATTATTCGATTTAGTTTGATTCGTTTGAGTTGTTAATAGGAGTGGCAAACGAGAGGATTTATCTGACTGTTAAGTTTAGAGCCCTTGAGGATTAGTTGAGGTACACACAAGTTGGTCCGGATACCCCCTATCAAAAAAAAAAAAAAAAAAATCTAGCATGGAATTTTGATAAAATAATGCAAATTATGAGTCAATAATAGATTATAGGTGCTAACTCAAAATGGTAATTGGGTTGCCTAAAAATAGCCTCTTTTTATAAGGTAGTCAATAATAGATTATAGAGCTCGGTTTGATGGAAAATCAAAGGTGCATATTGTTTTCATTTTTATGCTTAAAAATTGTAAAGTTCATTCTAGCAAAAAGAGAAAGCAACTTTTGAATAAAGAATTTTTCTTTTTCTTTTTCTTTTCTTATATATATATTGGTGATAGGATTTTCCGAGCCAGTTTAGGTACACCTTAACTAATCCTTCGGGATTTTTTAAGGGTTCTTAAAGTTGACAGTTAAGTAAATCCATTTTAATGGCCACCCCTATTAGCAACCCAAGTGGATCGAACTCAAGACCTCTTGAGTAATACACCTAAGAGTCTTAGTTGACCATTGGACCACTCAGTACTGGTTAAATTTCATATTTTTTTTTTCTTTATTAGAACTAAAACTTTTATTTCAAATTAAGATTTTTAACGTAAAATTGTAAATGAGAATTATTAATTAACGTATTTTAGACACACCCATTAAGACTAACAAAATAAGTTTTATTGGTGGTGAAAGTGATAAATTTTGTCATTTTAATTTTCTTTTATGTGTTTTCAAACAAATATGTCAAATTCTTCATTTTCTTGTTTATAAATATTGTTTTCAACAAATATGTGGAATTTGTTTTCACTTTTCATCTTTTCAAATCATTTTCAATATTTAAAAATACAAAAAAAAAATTCATTAAAAACCACTTCAAATACGTCAATTTTCCACTCAAACATTTAGGGTCCGTTTAGTTTGTTATTTTTTATAGGATTTTAGGAATAATATTGAGTAGTTGAATAGGGTAAGTATTACGAGGTAAAATTTAAAAATTAACAAAAAAACCCTTATGTTTGCTAATTTAACTAAACACCCCAATATATAAATTTTTTGTAAAGTGACAAAAACACCCTCACCCACCCACAGTGCCAGATTCTGGCCACCACGCCGTAATCTGGTTGGAAAATGGTGTTACGACGCAGACCGGTCGGATCTGGCCAGTTGTGCATTGATATGGTTTTTTTGGCCGATCCACTGTGAATCTGACCGAAAAAGGTTAGATCGACAAATTATCAGTCAGTTCCGATCGTTTCTACATCGGAATCTGGCAACTATAGGTGGATGGGGGTGTTTTTGTTAATTTTTAAACTTTTTTTTCTCTAAGGGGTGTTTATAAATTAATAAATTTAAGGGGTTTAAAAGTAATTAAAAAATATAACAGTCTTTCCCAAATAATTAAACAAACATGTATTTTTGGAATAAGATAGAGAATAATAAAACAAATAGACCCTAAACTACTTATCATACCGTTTTCATACTTAAAAATCACCACTTATAAGTACTTTAACCAAACATTTTAAATGCTTATAAGAAGCTCGATAAACGCCCCTAAGTCTAACCAATCAAACAATGAGACCTCAACCAATCTCAGAATACATTAGGCCTATAATTACTTGACCCACTACTTCTTATAATGATATAAACACTCACCTTGATTTTTTAAATCAAATATTTGAAAGGGTTTCCCTGTAAAGTATAGTTAGATGACAAAAAACAATTCTCTTCTGGTTGTAGTAATAACAGAAATCCTCGTGCTTTTAAGATTTTGGTGTTAAAATGGACGGCATAAACTTATCATGTTATAAATTCTAACGGCACATTAACGTTTTACTAACATAGGAAATTTCTGATTTCTGAAATATCAGGGGGATATTTGGGTATTTGATTAAACCTCAGGGGTCGACGAAAATCAGCCTATTTTAAAATGTTTCACATGATTTGGATTCAACTCTTCAACCATCTTCATCCGATCCATCATCATTTTCGGTTTCTGTAAGTTTTATTGAACTCATTTATCTTTTTCTTTTTTTAATGAAAATCTTTGTTCCCTGTGATTGGTTTCTCTTTACTTGGATTAACGCTGCTGAAATTTAAGCTTTCTGTAAATTAATAAGCATTCTTGTGTTTTTGGTGGCTGTGAATTTGAACTTGATTGCTCATTATTAATTGGTATTGTGGGTTTATAATCAAATGTATTAACAATGGGAAAATTTAATAGTTCCTGCCCTTAAGTTGTTCGATGAAATGTCTGGGAGGTTTGGTAGTATCACAAAATCTGTCAATGAATCAAGAATCACTTAATGTTATTATTGTGTCCGTTGATACTGGTTCATGAATGTTGACATTTAAAAAAAAAAATGTCTAGATGATGGCATTCATTTAAATGATATTAATGGGTGATTTAGAGTTTTAGTAATGAGAGATGATGTTCAACTTGCTTAATTAAGGCCGTTCAGGTAAAAGATAGCGTGGTCTTTTTTTTTTTTTTTTTTTTTTGAGTTTTAAAATTTTCAGTTTGGCGGTTATATACTGTTGAATTGTGCATTTAGTTCCAGTTATTATTATATTTTTACGGGTTGCTACTCACTTTTGCAGGTATTATCAGATTTTATAAATTTTTACAGAAAATTAAGGTACAACCCGTAGAGTTTTGGCATTTGGTAATTTGTTGAGAGTAAGGGATGCTGAGATTCTCTCAACGATGTCCTCTTCTCTTTGCAGACCAACACACAACAACATCGGCTAGACCCTTCAAATCACTAGAGTTTTTCAGCTCCATTGCTGCAAAAGAAACTCAACAACTCTCCAAACAAGTATCAGATTTACTTAGACAAAACAATTGGCAAACACTCATCGCCAATTTACACATTCCCAATAAGCTAAACCCAGATGTGGTTCGCTCTGTTATTCTTCAAAATGAAGTTGGTGACCTCAAACGCCTCTTGGATTTCTTCTACTGGTCAAAATCTCAAACGGGTATCCCACATTTTTTGGATTCTTTCTCCATTCTTGCTATTAGGCTTTGCAACTCCAATCTTTTTGGACCGGCCAATGGTGTGTTGAATAATATGATAAAAACTCGTGAGTCTTGTTCTTCGATTTTTAATTCAATTATTTGTTGCTATAGGAATAGTAGAGGCTCTAATCCGATAGTGTTTGATATATTGATTGATAGTTATAGGAAGATGGGTATGCTAGTTGAGGCCGTGGATACATTTTTGGGTGTTAAAAGTGGTCATATCTTGCCAAGTTTGAGGTGTTGTAATACTTTGTTGAGTGATTTGTTGAAGGGTAATATGATACAGTTATTTTGGAAGGTTTATAATGGAATGTTGGTTGCCAAGATGGATTTTGATTTGTATACATATACGAATTTGGCTAATGCACTTTGTAAGGTTGGGGATTTGAATGGAGCAAAAAAGGTGCTTACTCAGATGGATGAAAAGGGATGTAGTCCTAGTCTTTTTATCTACAATGTTTTGATTGAAGGTACATGCCATGTTGGAGATTTTGATGGTGCATTTCAGCTGAAAAATTCTATGGTTGAGAAGGGATTGGTTCCTGATGCCTTATACCTTACAATGTGATTATTCATGGCCTTTGCAAAGGGAAGAAACTAAAAGATGCAAAATTGGTGATGGAGGAGATGACTGAAATGGGTTTGAAGCCTCATTATTCCATGTATTCAGCTTTGATTGATGGGTTAATGAGGGAAGGCTCTATGGATGAGGTTTTCAGATTGAAGGATGAGGTGATTTCCAGTGGCATGGAGCTAAATTTGGCTGCCGATAATGCGATTATTCATGGTTTTTGTAAGTATGGAGAGATTGGGAAGGCAGTTGAGATTGTGCATGAGATGACAAGAATGGGCTGCAAACCCAACTCTCAAACTTATTGTTGTTTGATAGAAGGATATTGCCGGGAACATAATACAGGCAGGGTGTTTGAGTTGCTTAATGAAATGGAAAGAAGGAACTTGGTGCCCTCCGAGGGGACTTACTGCACAATTATTAATGAGCTATGCCATTCTAAGGATCTCTCAAGGGCCACTGACCTTTTGAGGAAGATGTTTGCTGGTGGATTAAAACCTGGTGTTGCTATCTGTAGAACTCTCATTATGTGTTATACGCGTGAAGGTAAGGCTGAGGAGGCAAAAAAGATTATAAAGGAGATGAATGATAAAGGAATTCTACCTGATATATTTTGTTATAACCCTATCTTAACATGCCTCAGCAAAGCTGGAAAAATTGAAGAAGCAGAGGCTTGTTTTTTGGAAATTTTGGAGAGGGGTTTAACCCCAGATGCTGTTACTTATAAGGCTTTGATCTGTGTGTACAGTATGAAAGGCAAGATGCAGGAGGCAACAAAGTATTTCAATGTGATGCTCGATTGTGGTTTCAAGCCAAACAATCTTGTTTTCACTGTTTTGATTGATGGACACTTCAAAGCAGGTAACTTGATGGAAGCGTTTGCAGCATTCCAATGCATACTTGGGCTGGCAGTGCTTCCAGATTTGCGAACTTACAGTGTCTTTATAAATGGTCTTTGTAAGAATGGGAAAACCAAAGAGGCCATTCCAGGTCCTCTTGGAAATGGAAGAAAAGGGTTTGGTTCCTGACGTTGTCACCTACAGCTCTGTCATCTCAGGATTCTGTAAACAGGCTGAGATTGAGAAGGCCATTCAACTTTATGATGAGATGTGTTCTAAAGGTATTGATCCAAATATTTATATCTTTAACTCACTAATTGATGGACTGTGCAAGCTGGGAGATATGCAGAGAGCGAGAAAATTGTTTGATGGTATTCAAGAAAAGGGATTGGCACCTGATAATGTAACTTACTCAACAATGATAGATGGATACTGCAAAGCTGGGGATTTGGCTGAGGGTTTCAATTTTTTTAGTGTGATGCAATCAAAAGGGGTTGAACCACATAGTTTTGTGTACAATGCCCTTCTGTATGGGTGTTGCAAGGAAGAAGATATGGAGAAGGCGTTGAATTTGTTACATGAAATGGTGCAGAAAGGTTTTGCTACTACAGTCTCTTATAATATTTTAATTGATGGGTTTTGTAAGTTATGGAACCTGCAAGAAGCCAACTGTTTGTTACAGGAAATGATAGAAAAGCAGATTTTACCAGATCATGTGACTTTCACAACTGTGATTGATTATCTTTGTAAGACAGGGAAGATGGAGGAAGCATACCATCTTTTCTTGGAGATTCAGGAGAGGAATGTGATTCCTGATGTAGTAACTTACACTTCACTTTTGTATGGTTACCACAAATTAGGGAAAACATCTGAGGTTTTCGCATTATATGAGAGTATGGTGGCAAGGGGTGTCAAGCCAGATGCAATAACTTATGAGATACTTATTGATGTTCACTGCAAGAAAGATAACTTGATTGAAGCTTTCAAGTTGCAGGAGGAACTCTTGGGGAAGGGTTTGCTTTCTAAGGGAACTGCTTATGATTCGCTGATAGATGCTGTTTGCAAGAAGGGAGATCTTTCCAAAGCTGTAGGGCTGCTTGACGAAATGAGACAGCAAGGGATTAAGCCCAGTTTTGGTACATGTAGTACCGTAGTCTGTGGTTTACATGAAGGAGGCAAAATAGATGAAGCTACAGGGGTACTTGGGAATTTGAAAAATCATGGATGGGTTTCAGATGATACTAGTTTGAGTGAATTAGTGACTAGGCATCTAATTGATCAGAATGCTGTGGATACTAGCATAAATAATGCATCACTTGGGAGCGACCTTGGTTTGAGAACTGCAGAGGGAAACCACAAACTTTTTGCAATTCTGTTCATAGTTGCTCTGCACCCCCATAAAAGTAAACCATTAATTGATTGAGGTCAGACAAAACTAGTGGACTTTGAATATCAAGGGATCAGCTTTTTAATGGGACAGTGCTTCATGCATAAGCTGAAGCTTTGCATTTTGCATCTGACATGCTGCATCCACACTGTTTGCCATCTTATGTTAGATATTCCAAATATAAATATTATGTTTGAGGTTAGCAAAGGTAACGAAATCTAATTTCACTCTAATCTTACATTATTATTGGATTAGTGGCTCTCCTTTGGGAGCTAAAAATTTGTTTCCTCTTGCAGTTATCAACTGGCTAGGCCAGCTAAAGTACCTACACCGGTACTCATTGTAGCCGGAAGTGGAGAATCACAAGCTCTGCAGATCTTCGCATTGTGTCAAAGGTGATAGTATTTGAATTTTATTGAGGTATATCTGTAATTCTACATCGTAGTCACAGTTACCGTACAGATGGTCTATACCTTTTATCTCTTTGGTGATGCCAAATAAAACTTCTCACCCAACAACATGTGGTTTATATTGAGAAACAGACACTATTCATGAGAGCATAAAATTTTTTGCTTTTGCTTTAAGCTATTATCAAGGTTGATGTTCTCATTTTATTCGAGTACAACATTGGTTCATCTCATCATGGAATAAGTTTTGGTAATAAATGATTTTGTGAACTATATATATATATATCAAAAGAGGACTTTTAAGCCTTCTACTTGTCATGGGTGCTTATATTGCTTAATCATATAGGTCGTGAACCTTCAGGCCATGACTCAAACCAGAAGCTACAAGAAAATAAGCAGCTGCAGAACTAAATAGCGCTCCCCTAGCCCAATGTGCGATTTTGTGGATGCAGCCTGTGCAGAGTTCTTTAGCATACTTACGACACCAAATGCACTGGACCACTCTGAACTGTTTTGGCCTGCGCCTTCTTCGGCATGTGAACATGAACCTCTCTCGTGTTATCAGCCATTAATCATTAGTATTTCGATTTCCTTTCAACTTAGTTCTATTTCTAATTTATATTGCTTAATCATATAGGCCGCAAACCTTCAGGCCATGACTCGAACCAGAAGAAAATAAGCAGCTGCAGAACTAATAGCACTCCCCTAGCTCAATGTGCAGTTTTGTGGGTTTAGCACTGTGCAGGGTTTTTTAGCATACTTACGACACCAAATAAACTGGACGACTCTGAACTATTATGGGTGGTGCATTCTTCAGCATGTGAAATGAGCCTCTCTCGTGTTATCAGCCTCAAGAACCCCAAGTAATTGACCGATTTCTGACCATTTACTGTACAAATTACCATGCATTCCTATACATTCTATCTTTAGAATATCATATGATTGAATTTCCGTTGGTGCTGATCATACTTTATATTTGATTAGTACCCATTTTTCCTGCCTGTCGAATCCCAGTTATCGAGTTGCTTATTGAGAATATTCCCATATGTATCAAACCCCATTAACCACGGTTAAGAAGAAGATCTAGAATGCCTGAACCCTACTGGTTCTCAATCAAAAAATCTAGAATGCCCATCGGGTCTGTTTGTTTTACTTTTTTTTCCTGTCTCATAAAATATATACTTGTTTGTTATTCTCAAAATCCAATCCTAAATTATTTAACTAGTTTAAACTCCTTAAGTTTATTAATTTAATTAAACACCCCCAACAAAAAAAGTTTATAAATTAACAAAAACACCTTCTACTCACTCACATTTGCCTAACCCTAGTCACCACCGTCAGAAGGTAGTCAGAATCTATTGTCATGATAGACTACCGATTGGATATGTTGATAGTGCATCGATCTAACTTTTTTCGATCAGATTACCATGAATCTAGTAAAAAAATGTCAGATCTTTAACCATATTTAGTCGTCAACAACGGTCATATCTTTGTCGTCCAGTTTTTTCTACCTAGATACTTTGGTCATTGTTGACTATTAAATATAACATTTTTCAGTTAGATTTATAGTGAATTTGGCCCAAAAAAGGCATATTGTATGATCGATCATATTCAACTAGTTGTGTACCATAGATTTCAGTCACCTTCTAATGGTGCAGCCGAAATCTAGTATATGTAGATAAGTACGTGTGTTTTTATTAATTTCAAAATTTTTATTATAAAAGGTATTTACTGTTTAGTTAAATTCACGAACCAAGGGTGTTTGTAAATTAACAAACCTATATGTGTTTTTAATTAATTTTCAAATAATAATAATAACTCAACTCATCAACTTTCTCCAAAATTTTATTCAAAATAATAAATACATCGATTTTTTTTTTTTTTTTTTTTTGGGGGAATCCAAACGACATAATATTATTAAATGCTTAATTACATACATCAAACTGATAAAATTACATGAATCATTTGCATTTTTCTTTGATACAGGCAAGGGATAGAAATCAAAAAACAAATTCCCTGACCGACCTCAAAATCAAAATCAAAACCTAAATAAAGAAACCATACAAACAAAGCTGATTCTTCTGTGCATATAATTTATACGAAACAAAAGGCAAAACCCAAATCCACAATCCCAAAACTAATATCGTTTCCCAAGAATTACGCCAATGATCACAGACACCAGGGCTACTCCGATGATGAACTTGATTGTTGTGGCAGCAGAAACATCGTGACCGTGAGTATGTGTTTCCAAGGAGGAGGAAGAAGTTTGAGCAGCTGCTGCTGCTGCTTCTAATTTTTTCTTGCTTTTTCGTTTTGCAGGTGTCGAAAGAGTCGATCCGATGTCTCTGGATCTCACCTCTGTTACTTCCTTCAATTCAGTCGGACTGTCCACTTCGCTCTGCAACATTATTTAAACCATTAGATACGATACATCTAGATATAGATTGTTGTAAAAGAAATACTCTCAAATTATCCAACTGACCTTCAGTTTAGCTTGCAATTTCTGCTCAAGCTCTTTCACTTGCTTGTCTAGAGTTTCAACTTCTTTGTTCTTAGCTTCGAGCTCCTCAAGGGAATGCTTCAGGGCCGCTTCTCGTTCACTTTCTTTATGAGAATCTGCCGCTTTCTGTTAGGTTGGAAACATGAACTAAATCAGTTAATGGTCGATCATTCATTACACACGTATTATGAGTTTCCTCTTAGTAGATTAAGATCAGCTAATTATTTAACCATAATAGCAAAATCAAAATAAAAGTAGATAATTTTGTAGACATGTCTAAGTCTAACCTGCTCGGCAACCGCTGTCTGGGCAAGTTGTAACTCTTTCTGTAGTTGCAGCACTTGTTCATTTAATACATCTCTATCACTGACTTTATGTGCATGATCCTCCAATTTCAAATTAAGTTCTGCCTCTCTTCCAGCAGCTCCTGCTTTAACATTTTCAACCTACAAAGTTCATGAAAGTCCGAATTAAATCATCCGAGTTTCTGTTCATATACACAAAATAAAATTTCAAGTTTAATTGGATATCGGAAACTTTTTTCTGGAGTTAGTAATACCTCTTCTTTTAATTGAGTTTCAACTGTCACCAACTGCTCTTCAACGTCCCTGAGACGATTTTCCAACTCCGACTTCCCAGCAGCCTCAGACTTGAGACTT
This sequence comes from Pistacia integerrima, assembly GCA_026225825.1. Taxonomy (NCBI): domain Eukaryota; kingdom Viridiplantae; phylum Streptophyta; class Magnoliopsida; order Sapindales; family Anacardiaceae; genus Pistacia; species Pistacia integerrima. Next base: position 24,388,196 of record CM047744.1, read on the forward strand.
TCAATCTCGGACTTTAAAGTGACTTCGATTGCCTTCTGTTGCTGCAGTTGTTCTTCAAGCTGTGATATCAGAGACTGAAGTTCCGTCTTAGCGTTTTGGTATGTTTCATTAAGCAGGTTGTTCTCTTCCATGACAGAAGAAATCTGCAGGAAGACAATACATCAATTCAGAATATTATGTGAAAAATACGTTACCGAATTGTTATTTATCAGAATATATCACTCGCACAAACCTGAGATTGCAGTCTTTGAATTTCAGAAGTTAGCTGCTGTTCTAAATCCCTTCTTTGATGCATTAATCTGTTCAATAGTTTCATCCTTCTCCACAAGGGTTGCAGAAAAGTTTGCTTGTAAATCACTGAGTTTGGTCTCATACGTAGCCAGATCCTGAGTTAGTTTCAGATTTGCCTCAGCCAATCCTCCACTCTCTCTTTCAAAGTGACCTGACCTGGTTTGCAGCTCCTCAACAATACTTTCCAGATTTTTCAACTTCAAGACAGTCTCTTCCAGCTCAATTTTCCGAGTTTCAGCAATCATTGATGCCTCTTGAGCCTGTTCTTCATATATTTTTATTTGGCCTTCAAGCACATTTATCTTGTCATTCAAGTCATTGGCTTCTGTATCTCTCTGAGTAAATCTTTGAATAGCCTCGTGCAATTGACTTTCTGCTTCTTTGATGCGAGCTTCAGTTATAGAATGAAGTTCTGATGCCCTTGAGTGCTGATCTGTTAACTCTGTAATAGTGTTCATATGAGAAGAAAGTTGTCGGGCAGTGACTTCCTTTTCAGAGATTGCAGAATTTAATAATTCCTGAAGTTCGGCAACCTTGGTTTTGAGCTGATTGTTTGTCTCAACCAAAAGTTCATTCTCTGAGGAAGAGATGGAAGCTCTATTTCCTGTTTCTGCTACTTGCCTTTCAAGTTCTACTTTTGCACTCTCTAAAGAAACTAGCTTAGATAAGCATGAATCCAACTCCTCCTTCAATGATGCAGATTTTCCAGCTTCTTCGGCTACCTGCTGTTCATAAATCTTCACTTGATCTTCAAGAAGCTTCAGTTTCTCGATCAAAGAATTTGCCTCAGAATCCCTGGTGCTGAAGTTTGCTAATGCTTCTTGTAGTTTAAGCTCTGACTCTGTTGTCAGGGATGTGTGCAATGATTCAAGCTCTGAGTTTCTGGCAGTAGCTTCCTCTAACACCTTACCTTGGTGCGCCAGTTGCTCTTCAGCAGATTTAAGTTTCTCCATTACCTCACTTTCTCTCAATCCAGCAGCAGTAAGATCATTCTCGATGCTTTCCAGCCTATTTTGTGTCAGACTTAATTCATTCCTCAAGGACTTCCAATAGATTTTCAGCTTCAGCAAGCTTTTCGCTGTAGCTGTTCGATGAGTCTTCTAACTTTTTCTTCTCATCTGTTGTAACATTCAGGGATTCTGTTAACTCCCTCTCCTTATCATTTGCCATTTGCAGCGCAACTTCTAAGCTTGATGCTTTTGCCTGGAACGCCTCATATTCTGATGCCAGTTGAAATACATGATCACATTGTTTCTTGGATTCTGCTTCTTTGTCCTCACATTTCTTCTCTAATGTGCTTATTTGCTCTTCAAGTTCCTGAATCCTATACTTCTCCGCTTCTAGCAACAGCTCCAACTCATTCACTTTCTTGCCAGCCTCCTCTACTTTGGAATGGGACGTCTGGAACAAATCTTCTAGTTCAGTGCTGCGCTGATGACTCATGTTGGCTCTGTCCCTCGTGTTCAGCACTTCTCTCCTTGGCAATCTTCAACTCCTCCTCAAGCTCTGAATTCCGTGAGAATGACTGGTTTAGGGTTGATTCCAGCTGGGTTATCTTTTCCTGGTAATCTTGCATTTGGTCACCCAGTAGTTTCTTTTCTTCCTCGACTGCTTTTAATGCAGCACTGAGTTCAGAGATTTTCTCAGAAAATTCTCTCACTTCTCTCTCAGTGTCGCTGCTTTTAAGTTCAACTAAATTTAACTGTTGCTCAAGTTCCACATTCCTTTGTTCTGCTGCTATAAAGCGTGTCTCAAGCTCTCTCAATTGTGATTTTGCCTCTTCAGCTGCTTCATTTGAAGCTTGGATTACATCCTCAAGCTCAAGATTCTTTTGAGTAGCAGTTGCTGCTGCAGCTCCCGACTCATTATGGAGGCCCTCTAGAGACTTCAAATTCTGCTCAAGCTCTGCATTATTAGACAAAGCTTGAGACAAAAGAGAATCTGTTTTACTGAAATTCTCATCTGAAACCTTCAATTTTTTCTCAAGTTCACTGCACAACTCCTTCGTGATTGCTAAATTACTGGTAAGATCAGCCATGGCTGCTTCAAGTGCTTCCTTCTCGTCAGTTACTTTAGCCAGATTTTCCTGTACAGTTGAGATATTTGCTTCCTGGGCTTTGAAACCAGCTTCAACTGATTCCCTTGTATTGACTTCGACTTGTAGCTTCAACTTGATATCTTCCAACTCAGAAATCTTTGCTTGAAGGTCTTCCTTAGACAAGGCGAGCAGATCATTGACAGCAGAGATTTCTTCTTTGACCTGTGATTCTGATGCCTTTTTGAGTTCCAACTCCTGAGTCAGTTCACTTACAAGAGCTTCATTTGAAGAAAAGTCTTTGTTCCAAGTCCAGCACTTGTGATTTTGAAAGTGCTAACTCTTCTCGAACTGCAAAAAGATCTGCTTTGGTGCTCGTTAGTTCTTCTTCTACTTTCTGACTCTCAGCAATCCTTCTCATACAGGCCCTTGAGTTCTTCCTTGTAGTGTAGCCGTCCGACCTTCCATTTCTTTTGTACTTGCATTCGCCACTTCAAGCAACCTCTCAAACTCCAAGGCCCGCTGTGTCTCAGATTCTGCATGTGAACCACTTTGTTTGTGCAGTTCCTCAAACTTCCGAGCTTCTCCAATAGAGGTTTGCAGCTTATCCTCCAAGTCTTGCATTCTCTTTCTTGATCCGTCCAGCTCAAGGTTTAGACCATCAAATGCTTCTTTCACTTCTATCAAGTTCCTTGTGCTTTGCTTCTTGAGCTTGCAAAGTTTTTTGCAAAGCATTGAGCTTTGAACTGTAGTTCTCCTCGGCTTCAACAATCTGCTCTTGCAATTTCTTGTGACTGCGTTCAAGCTCCTCGTCTTTCTTTTCCACTTTCTTCCAACTTTTCCTTTGTAAGTAAAACCTCATCCTTCAGTGTCGTATTCTCAGATTCTGAATGCTTCAATGCAGCAGCAACTCTTTCCAGTTCAAGCTCAAGTTCTTTCATCTTCTCTTGGGCTTCCAGTAATTCTCTGCTGGAACCACTTGAGCTTCTTTGAACAACGGATGGCTTGTCATCATTTGCAGATGTTGTATCCGCTACATGAGAAACATCCTTCACATCCAAAGATTCCTTCTCCACTTTTATAAATTCACCATCAAAGGTATTTTCCTCCTCTTCTTTCTTCCCTTCTTTTCCAACTTCTGGCATGTCTCCGTTTATTACCTGTGAGAGTTTTCAAAATCAATGATCTATGCTATCGAACATGAATATCCTGAATGTTTATTTTCTAGGTGGTATAAGTTGGTTCGAACAAATTCATTTGCACTTTATGTGTCAATTGTTGTGACATAAATCATCACCAAATCTCTATATGTTCATGGTTAAGTATTGAATCATGATCAGAGATGCAAATGCCATGACCTTTATCCCCCTCCCTTCCCTCGGTTGTATTGTAAGGTCTTATAAATTTTTGGCTTTAAGGTCTTACACAAATTTTATTTATCATATTGTTTCTGCTTCTGTTGTTATGTTATTCCTATTATTAACTTCAACTCATTCAGTTCTCTGTTATGAGTTTTGGCAGTTTTATTCTTGTTAACTAACCATTCGGGGATTTTTGTCTCTTATACCCATTTCACCTAACAATCTTTCGTTGCAATGTAACCACAAAAAAGCATCCATGTAAAAGTACAGAAATAAAAGGAATATGTGTTTACCTTAACTGGAACAGCAACGTCCTCAACTGACTTTATCCCTGGGATTTCTGAACTCACTTGTGTCTCTTCTTCCATGTTAAAGCCAAACTGCAGCTACCTGGACTTTTCTCTCTGTAAATTTCACAAATTGATTAGTGTTACCTTCACAGTAATGCAAAGATAAATTTGGTAAAAATTTCTAAATATCTATGGGCTTATGGTAACTCTCTTAGGTTTGGTTAGTGTATTAATACCCATCCTTGCAAAGAGATTTTAAGTATATTTTACAATAAATTTTGGTAAACATTTGCTACAAAAATTAAGAAAACAAAAAAATGAATTATGATTAAGAGTAGAGTAAATAATTTGGTAGCATGATTTCACTTTGGATTGTGTGCCGAGGATGACAATGGCATCTTAGTGCTGTTGGTAGGCGTCAAAATTTATAATTCATAACAGCCTGTTTTATTTTGTCCTATACCTTTTTACCTGACGTGGAAAATTTAGGCTTCTTTTCTAGCCTTGATTCGCTTTATTTCGATCAAACTCTAAAAGCCTAGTAGCGTACCAATATGTTCTTCAAAATTAAATTTAAGGAATATTTATAGTTTATTCCATCTTTTGCCATCGGTCCCTTAGCATTAAGTTACGTGTAAGATTCAGCTTTTCTCTCATAGTTCATATAATTGAAAAATGAAATTTGGCAACACTCGATTCGGCACCTTGACTAAATTTATGTGGGAACCAATAAGTCATTTCAGGCCTAGATATTTTATAGTACAGAGCCAGGTAACTTGTACCAGATCGATGTGTTTATAACTTTATATATATCTAACTTTTCGTAAAGAATTATAAGAAAAATACAATTGAAACCATATACCAATGGCACACATCATGAATGAAGATTATAAAAGATCAACAAAACCCAATTCACTTTTATGTTATTTATTTAAAAAAAAAAATTGTAAAGGAATTATAGGAAAACACTTGAAAACTGTTTTGACTTATAAAATCCAAAACCACATGTGATTGGGCATGTGCACCCACTTGAGTTGGCAGATCACAATAACTGCCACCATAAAAACCAATCAACTCACATATCACTTTTATCACATACAAAGGTTAAACATATTTCAAAAATTACTATCATAAAACAATAAAACCGATAATAAATGTCATATTTATGAACAAATGAAACGTTAAGCTGAAATTGTAACCGAGAGTTTATATTTCCATGTCAATAAATGATTTTCAAAAGAAAAATAATAGCATCAGTTTGGCGGTGCAGGACCTACAAACTCTAATATTGAGAGACAAATAATGAAACGAGATTTAATAAGATCAAAGTTTGCTTTTGATTGTGCAAATACACCAAAAAGAAAGCACGGAGATTGGAGCCCACTAAAGTAGTAGTAGGCAGCCAATCTATTTAGCTTAATTTTTGTTCTTTAATCTTTATTTCAACTGCAAAATTAAAGCGCTTGACAGCTCAATCTTATAGCTATCAGCCCTTTATTTTTTACCATGCCAACCTAATTTATAATGCGTTTAAGAGTAAAGTATGCAATAAAGAATTTCTTATAAAAATAGAAATTGAAAGCTATTTTCATTGAAATTCATGATTTTAGCCTAAATTAAAAGCAGTCCAAAGGTTAGTATTAATATATGGCATAATTATTTAAAAAAAGATGAAAAGTAAAAGAGGTTAAAATTTTTGTTTATGAAATTTTGATTCCATTAAGGTGATGCGTTACTTTCAGAGGTTTTATGCAGTCAAAAAGTGATGAAAAGAATCGGAAACAAACAAAGATCGCATTACTTTTCTTCAAAAACAAACAAATTATACGGTAAATTTAATCAAATCAAATTAAATTAAAGATCATAAATCAGTGTCCAGTTCACTCAAAGTGAGAGTGAAAGATCAGATGAACTCGGATTCTAATCAGTAAAAGAACTCGGATGGAGCTGGTTTCAATAAGAATCGATTCGAAAGAAAGATCAAAAACAGAAACAGCGGCAACAGTTTCAAAAAACAGATAGAGAAGAAGCTAGTAAAAGAGTAAGAACATTTACATGATACATTTACATCAAAATTCAAACACAGCCGATTCAAAACAGTTGATCATATAAATCCAGAAGCAGTAATCACCGTAAACAAACAAAGATCACAACACAAAAACAAAAACAGAGGCAACAGTTTCATAGAACAAGTAAAAACAGAGTAAGAAGATGATCGCATAAATCCAGTAAACAAAGATCACAACAAAAACACAAAAAACAGGAACAGAGGCAACAGTTCGTGAAACAAGAAGCAAGAAATAGGTAAAAGATAATGATACTGATCATCATTTTCATACATTCATTCACCAAACTGAATCAAATGAAATAATAATAATAAAATTGAGAGCTGAGAGCTGAGAGCTGAGAGATTGCTTGCCTGAATGGAAAGTTGAATTGCTTTGCGTTTAAGAAGCGTTTAGATTGTGATTTTTTTTTTTTTAAAATAATAAGAGATTTAGTTTGTTGAGGAGGAAGGGAAAGAGAAATTGGGAGAGAGAGAGGAGAGGGAGAAATGGTGGTTTATAAAGTGGCTCAAGAAATGAAGTAAGGCTCCACTTAGTAGTGGTGTGGGGTCTATTCAATACCCAATCACACAATGAGAGCCTCCCAACGCAGCCGTTTTCCTTTTCTATTTCCATTTTTGCCCCTCCATTTGTTTTTAACTACTTCCTTGCCATCTTATACAAAATTAATTATATAAATATACGGAAATTCTCTTAAGTCCATGTTCTGATCACATTGCCGCCCCACCGGTTGCCGTCCTCCATATATCAGTTTTGATTTTACGATGGTAATTTACAATTTCATATTAATGGAGTTGTCGACGTTAGTTTTTGCAATCTAGGAAACGACCATTATTTCATTAAATTTAAGGATGATAATGTAATTAAGAATTAAGAATAAGATTTAAGAAGTATAACTAACGGTTTAAAATAATAAATCAATGGTTTCTTTATAAACGATTTAAATAAATAAACACTTAAAACTTGAAAATGACCAAAACTATGATTTTGGTTTCTTTTATATTAATTTTTTTTACAAAATACTTAAATATCGAACATATTTTCAATAACTTTTAGATCTTAAATATGAAAAACATGATTCAAAAATCGTACCGAACGGTACGTAAAATCGGAAAATACATTTATCTTGTGGAGGCAAAAATAATTTCAAAATATTCCCATTCACATTATCATATTTATTATTTTCTTTATTTAACATGCATGTTCCCTGATTTTGTGCATATTTAAATTACCTAATTAACAAGGCTTAAAGTTATGCAAATTAATAAGCTTAATACAATTAAATTTAATTAAAATAACCACTTGGGTTGTGATTCGGATGACAAAATTGTGAAATACTTAGAGGTCTTGTATTTAAGTCACACAAAGGTAATTAATCACCTATCATATTTGTGAATTTACTTAATTTATTAGGATTTGTCCGAGTATTCAATGGACCCGAACACCCTGGTTATAAAAATAATAATAATAATAAATAATTAATTAAAATTAAATCTAAAACGGTAAGCATGACTTCACATGACATTTCAATTGACGGCAGAAGCTTACAAAAAATTAATTTGGCTAGCATCTAGCTGTAAAGTGACGATGGAGGTGAAATAACATGGTGATTACAGTTCATATACATTATAATATATGGTTAAGACACAATTATAATACAAATATAATTGCAATATTAAGACACAATTATGTCACATTTAAATAAATTAAATTAAATTAAATATATCTCTAATACCATCAAAACTTAATCAAAACCATTTTTAACGATAATGAAGGTCATTATTATAATAATTATTATTATTTTAATACTTTGTTCTAAAGAATGTTTAATCGGATCCAACATTAATCAACTCAAATCAAAATTAAAATCTTAGATCCGATCTAAACATGTGTACATTTTCTCCTCTAATTATTTATTAGTACAATTATATTCTTTTTTTTTTAATAATTATGAAATTAGAAAGAAAAAGGAGGGCAAAATAATAATTGAACAAAGAATAAGAAAAATGAAAAGCTTTATGGTCTCAAAGGTGGCGGCCACCAGACGACCGACCAAACCGCCCTCCTATGCGACTCTGTCTTTCTTTCTTCGCCTGATTATGACTTTTCCTCTTCCCTTTTTAGTATTATGTCCAAATTTTAATTAATTTGCTTTTTAGACCTAAAATTCGAACCTAAAATATAAACAAAAATATTCGCTTTTGATTTTATTTAGAATAAAAATATGTTGATAGACATTTCTTACAATTTTCTCTCATAAATTATAATGTAATAATTCGAAATTGGTTACTTTGTATCCAGGTCGTGAGATCTATGTAAGTAGCCAATTCTGTGATACGTCGCATTTGTGAGAAAAAATTAGTAAAAAGAATTTATGAGCATAATAATAATATTATTATTATTATTATTATTATTATTATTTTATTCTTAGTGGAGAGGGTGTGAGTAGGATATAAGAATATAAAATTGAGGAAATTTAAGGACCAAATAGAGAGATGTAAAAAATATGGCAACTTTTAAAAAAGAGAATGTATTGACTTATTTATATTACTTTATAAAATTAATAATCGCGGCGCCGGCCAACAAGCATTTGAAAATTGACTGGTAGTTTTAGACTACAATAATCATAATCAAAATCAAAGGACCCTCCTCCAATTTGTCAACCATCAAAATCATAATTAGTATGCCCACCAACAAATTGAGTTAGGTTATATATATATATATATATATATATATATATATATATATATATATATATATATATATATATATATAATTTAGATCGTACGGTCTCAAATTCAAATCTTCCTAGTTTCCAAAATTTAAGTGAGGGTTGTGATAATGGGTTGTTACGTGAGTCTTTTCTGAAAATTAGTCGAAATATGTTTAAGTTTGTCTGAACACCTTCATTACACTCACACACAAAAAAAAAAAAAAAAGCATCTAGATGATTTGAAAACTTTTATAAAATATATTTTATTGTATTATTATTGCTTTCAAAAACATATAATGACATAATTATATATATATATATATATATTCCAATACAAGTGAAAGGTCGTGATTGACCTCAATAGCGGATCTAGAAATTTTTGTTAGAATGGGTCAAAATAAAATGTAATAACATATAATATTCATATCCTATGTTTTTAGTTTAAATTGACATAAAAAAGAAAAAAAATACATATAAATATTTTTTTTAAATCATGGTCCACCCTCAATGTACTCTAGATCCGCCCCTGATTGACCTTACGGATAGATAAATGCTATCCCTATCATGGTGTTTATGTCTTTAATTGGGAGTTATATGATAAATAATTTTGAATGAATGAATCTTCCTGAAAGCTTTTAAAAAGATTCCTTTAGTATATTTTCTGGGTCGAAACATGAATTAGGCCTTATAAGTGTTGGATTTGGACAGAACATAACATTCGGGATAAGTCTAGGTTTAAGGTTCGAGTTTTGGTGTAAATAGGCATGATTCAACTCAACTTGTCATCATCCTTATAAAATTCAAATTCCTTTATGATAGTCAAATGACTCATCCTGACTCAACTTGTTGCCGTCCCTATAATATTAAAATTCTCTTATGTTAATCAAACCTTTTGAGAAAAGTTTGATTTTATCACTTTAAATTAACAAATAAGCTGCCTAAATTATTTGAACACCTCAAACTTTCAATAGGACAACCTATAGTTTGCATACATTATCAATAAATAAACCCAAAAAAAAAAAAAAAAAAAAGGAAATGTCACTATACTTATGTGGGCCAAAATCTGGGCTTGGCTGGGCTGAAGTTGGCCCAATTTGATATTCCAAATCAGTGGGTCCGTTTGGTTTATTATTTTGGATAAGATTTTGGAAATAATATTGGATAGTTGAATATGGTGATTATTACGAGGTAAAATTTAAAAATTAATAAAAAAAAACTCATTGGTTTGCTAATTTAACTAAACACCCTAATATATAAAAATTTTGTAAAATAATCAAAACACCCCCACCCACCCACAGCGCCAGATTTTGGCCACCACCGCCAGAATCTGGCATTATGACGCATACCGGTCGAATTTGGTGGGATGTGCATCGATCTGGACTTTTCCGGCCATATCCACCACGGATTTGGTCAAAAAATGTCATATCAATGGCCAAAGATATGGCCGTCGTTGTCAGTCAACAACGACCCTGGCTTTAGCCGTCACTGATGGCCAGATCGACGAATTACCAGCCAGTTCTAGTCATTTGTATGTCGTTGTGACAGATTTCGGCTATCACCGACGGTGGTTGCTAACTGCACGGTGAGTGGGGGTGTTTTTGTTAATTTTTAAACTTTTTTCTAGGGGTATTTAATGAAATTAATAAACTTAAGGGGTCTAAAATAATTTAAAAAATATAATAGTATTTCCTAAATAATTAAACAAACAAATATTTTGGGAATAGGGATATGAAATAATAAACCAAACGCATCTAGTAATATTACACTCACAAACCATTTTCACTAACTTTCTCTCACAAACACGATGTGTCAATTTGTAATTTGTCAGCCCATAATAGATCTCATCTGCCCAATAATAAGGTCCCATCTATCCAAATACAAGCTATCACATTAATGTCTGTGAGAGAAGTTTATGAAAAATATTTGTCAGTCTATCTTTAATCATTCCAAATATGAGCTTTGGGCACAAAATGGGCCTGAAATTATATCTTAAAGTCAGAGATAATAACTTTTTCGTCCTGTACTAGTATTGAGTATTGAAATGAGTGTCCTTGACGAGATACACCGAAACTACAAGGACGAAAATGTAATTCTCTACATAAATTCACAATGTCACATTCCTTATCCATTCAAGTTTCAATCTTCATCAATCATGAAGCCCATATATACGAAAGCCGAAGGACCAAATTTAACAAAAAAATTAATTAATTAAGAGAAAAATGGATGGGATTATGCAGATGGGCCTTCCAGTTCTGGGAATTGTAGCAGCTGCAGCTGTAACATTCTATGCAGTAAGCTTTAATGAGATTAGAGAGGTACTTCAATTTCATTGCTTATTCTTCACTTTCTTTCTTCTTTAATCAACTTATTGCTTCTCATTCTTTAGTGGGTTAATTGTTGTGTGTTTAGAAATCTTTTAGAGATTTGGAAGATGAAGAAGATGAAAATGGAGGGTTCAAAACATCTTTGAGCTCTAGGAAAAGGAGGGCCAGAAGAAAGCTGATAAACAAGATAAAAAGTTGACCAACTGGAAGCACTTTTTTTTGTAAAGGTGCTTTTTGGTTTTCACTTGCTTTCTTGCATATCTTAGACTGTGTTAGCAAAATGCCTTTGCTTTTGCTTTTGTTGAAAAATTTATAATATTACAGAGTTTGACATCACAAAAGTACTTTTTATAGTTTCAGTGGCTGCAACTTTTGGGTAAACTCTGGAAGACCTTAATTTCAGTAGGGATTATTATTTCTTGCCTTTGACTGATTAATCGCTTATTAACAGTATTTAACAACATCAAATATAATGAATGAGTTGGGAGAGAGCAAATGGAAACAGTTGAAAGATGTGCTTTATTGAGATAATCCATATGTTTATTAAGTTGAAAGACTGAAAACAAAGCTTGATTTACATGAAAGACTACAGATTTTTCATCATAATCAACCATTATCATTTACTTCTGCTGAGATTTGAGTTCCTTCACCCTCTCCTCGGTGGCCTTCAGTGCTTTCCCATATTTGCTTATCAACTGTAAATCAATACAAAAAAGAAGTCAAAACGTTGCATACATATAAACTACGAGGTATAATTTCTGACGGCTTTGAAGAAGCTGTCGAAAACAACCATGTTTAATATTTTATTTCTATATTTGCCATTTCACAAACACAAACTGCATTCAAACATTTTAGACTATTAAGTTTCACATTTGGAGAAGTGGATGATCTTTTGAAAAGCAGTACAAGAAATTAGAAAAGGACTTGTGGTTATGCATGCTCGTGTGAGCACACATATAAACACAGAATTATGTCATTTTCGACTTCAAAATTTCAGAGAAAGGCTATTAAGGCATCTGTGCAAGAGCAGGAGATTGCTCTTCAAGTAATGAGCAGACAGCAAAAGATTGTATAGTTGTGTAGAGGCTTCAATTTCATACTCTAAGTTTGATTAAACACGTGTCGGAAATTTAAGGGTTATGAACTAGAAAAGTAATGATATTCAAAATCTAGTACTGGTCTGTGATTCCAAGTAATCATGAAGGAATAAAGGTCGCAACATCAGTAGGCAATTTCAGTGAACAGTAAACCCATTCCTAGTTCTGAAGGATCACAAACAAACATCATTCCAATCAAATAGGAAATATATACTCTCTAGTTGAATACTAGCAAAGCAAACAGAAAAAAGGAAAACCCTCTTAAACTGACCTCATCAACCTCTTCCGGAGTTATTATAAATGGAGGAGACATCATTATGTTGTCACCCGCAACACGAACTAACATACCATGCTTTTCACACTGGGCTCCAAAGTATGCTCCTATGCCTGTAATGCCCATTATCAAGTACTATTAATGAGGGAAATAGAGGCGATTCATGCTTCAGTTCTATTCTCACCAATAACTACCCACATACCAAAGAAAAAAGGGACTTACCCCATTCCGGAGGGAAAGGATCATTTGGAGACTTGTTGGCTGCAAACTCTGTACCAAGAATCAAGCCAGTTCCCCTTATCTGCAGAATCAGATGAGCGTAACAGTGGTAACTATCTAATTTTAAAACGTCTTTATCAACCAAATAAATCAAGATACACGAACTACAAAATCTACCTCTCCAATAATAGGACTGTCAGAGAAGGCTTTTATACCATCTTGAAACTTTGGTGCTACGCTATTTACTTGCGCAACAATATTTCTTTCCCTACAAAGATGTAAAACAAGTTTTAGTCACTATAATATTTAATGAGGACTAGTGTAGCAAGTGGATCACAGGAGTTGGTTTTGAACACACCATGAACAAGTTCAATTCCCATCATTCACCCATAAAAACAAAGAAATAAGATCTTACGAAGTACAATATACAGCAGAATGCATAAATTTACATAACTTATATCAAAGGTCCACCAGCCACCAACCACATTTATATAGAGTTTAATGTACTGAAAAAGTCCCATTTAATGGGGATTTGCTCATCTAGCTTACTATTGTTGAATATAATTATCCAGTCACCTTAATTGTCTTCTTTCCATTTAGTCTAAAAGGGTCCAACCAAATTTCAAGATTTGAATGAATGAAATCTGAAGTTTTCCCAAAAGAATACATTTAAAGTTTTTATGCTCTGGAAACTTGACATTGAAATCAATTTTTTTGAATTTTCTAGAGATGGACAGAAAGAAACCCACTTATAAATCTTGAGTGCTTCAATGGCAACAGCGCAGGATACAGGGTGCCCAGAATAAGTAAATCCGTGAGAGAAAGTACCTGACATAGAGGAAATTAGAGATATTATCCAAGAACAATGAATTTAGTCAAATTTAGCGAGTATAACTATCATACCAAGTTTGTTGCTTTGAGAGTAAATGACATCTGCAACTTCAGGACTCACAAGGACGGCTCCAATGGGCATATAAGCAGAAGAAAGAGCCTAGAAACATGATATCAGTACAATGCTCAATAACAAATACTGTCTGAGGATATGAGCATCCTATCCGTGCATTTAAATTCTATCCATTTAATACCTTTGCTAAAGAAACGAGATCTGGTTTAATATTGTATTTATCACAACCATACATGGTCCCCAGCCTTCCAAATGCACAAATTACCTAGAATATATCATACTGAAGAAAGTGAGCCCAAATTTGAAAATCAACAGTAAAGAACTTTCCCTATAAGTGTTAGACATTCAGTAATATGAAAATAGAAAAGGAAGTACCTCATCCGCAATGAAGAGTATGTCATATTTTTTCACAACAGCTTGAATCTGCATCATAGTTGAAAAGCTTTAATAATTAAAATGAAAGTGAAATAGAAAGAGGTAGGTATTTGTCCACTATTGCACAATAAAACAATAACAATCGGAATGCAGAAGTTGCATGTTGCATTTATGAATAAAGTTGAATTAAGAAAAAATAAGTGCCAACTTTGAAGCACTTATACATTCTTTAACCTAAATACCGAAATATTAAGTACTAACAAACTCCACAGTGCGTCGTGCATGTAAAACATTGATATGGCTACTTTATTCCTAGCAAAGACTACACAAGTTTGTATCAAAACAAGTATTCTGTATCTTTTATGATTAATGAAATGATATGTTTTTATTTTAAACCTACATAAGATATGGCCTGAACCTTTCTGCAAGCTGGCATACACTCATATTTTAATCACATACATTGATATAAGAAAAATAACTACCAATTGTTACACAGCATACAGGGTATTTTTTATTCATCTGGCAATCTGAGACGATGTCTATGTGATAAGTGCTAAAAAAAAGGGCAGTTGACTCTTTGATTTTTTTATTCATCTGGCAATCTGAGCCGATGTCTATGTGATAAGTGTTAAAAAAAAGGGCAGTTGACTCTTTGTATGTGAATACATCATGAACGTATTCACATTTCCATTATGGATACAAATGTTCCTCAAATATGTATATATATGAGCAAAACACTAGAGAAACTTGGCAACATTGCTTTTCAGTGTTTAAAGTCAGAGGTTGAGGGTACCGTTTAGTCAGTATACTACCTTACTAAAAACTCACCTTCTCAAAATAAGTTGCAGGAGGAGGTATCACACCTCCTGCCCCCATGACAGGCTCAGCAATAAATGCGGCTATCTGAAATCAACAACCATATTAAGTTACAAAGTAATCCACCCCTTCAAGTTGTAAAATAACTTTTCAAATACAAGGTACACAATGCTAGCTAGACTTTACCGTCTCTGGTCCCTCTTTGAGGATGAGATCCTCTAAATTTTTGGCTAATCTCGTTGAAAACTCCTCTTCTGTCTCACCTGAAATATAAAGTAGCATGCATAATATTTTGCAACACCATAGCATTAAATTTTTTAAAAATCACAACAATAAGAGTGTAAAACCACCTGGAAGATGGTAGCGCCAATAATGAGGGCAGTCAGTGTGCAATACAAATGGTGCAGGCAGATCAAATTTTTGGTGCAGAGCCGGAAGGCTGCAATGGTTTTTCCCTTGTTAATAAACTCAATAGTTTTATACAATGGGTACCACACTTTTAGTAGTAAGTTTTTCTTACCCAGAAAGACTAGCTGCAATCAAAGTTGAACCATGGTACCTGAAACAGAGTCATAGATAGCATAAAATACTGATTACCTGGTAACGATACTTAAAGAGGAATATATGAAAATAATATCAAATTAGTGCTGAAATTTACGATTTTGCTCGTGCTATAAATTTCTTCTTATTTGGTCTTCCAAGAGCATTATTGTAATACCAAACCAGCTTCACCTACAATATATAATTCAGTTCACCACCATCATCATCAGTGCTCTTCTCATGAATATTTCAAGGGACAAAGTGGAAGTAAAACAACATGAAGATGAACCTTATTCTGTAACTCCTTTAATCCAAGTTCTTATATATCAAGAATTTTATTCAAATGCTGGAAGCAAAAGAGAGTAATAAACCAAGTGCTTAATCAAATAAAGGAAAACCTGAGTGTCATTGGCTTCCGATCCACTGTTTGTAAAGAAAGCTTTTGCCATTTTGTTTGCAGTAAAATTATCAAGAAGCTCCTTTGCAAGATCCTGTGAGATAAATGTTGATTCAAATGCCATTAGAAGCAACTTTAAAAAGATGCCGTTTGTATATTTTGAAACAAGAGGAACAACAGTGATCATATTGTGGAGGAAAAGAAAAGATATCTACATATTGTGCAAGATTCAGAATAAGAGGAAATATATAGACCAAAAAAAAAAATCCAGTGTTTATTAATATTAAATGAACTTAAAGAAATATATCCATACCAAAGAAGGTTTTGTTGTACGATTCCAAAATGAATGATAAAATGGCAGAGTATTCAATTGTGCAGTAGCTGCAGCCACAAGTCGAGGTTCATTTCCTCCTGAAAACATTCAGAAATATATAAATCATAGATGCTTTTTCACAATAATCAAATGCATGGTTGGACTAAGAATAGATATGCCCTTATGCGTAGGGTTTTTTCTACTGAAATAACAAAAAAAGAAGTGAATTTTACGCATCTAACAAGAGAAGCAAAGAAAAATGTCTTTGAGACATGCTATTGATACCTAAGGCAGTGCACCATAGACCAGCAAGAGCATCCAGATACTTCTTCCCATTAGTGTCATATACATAGCTACCCTGGACCATTGATCAAGTTGAAGGTTAGCTAGTTATACATTTGAAGAAGAAGAGTGCCCACAAAATTAGTAATAAACTAAAATATACCGGTTATAGAATATAAATCTAAGAAGCATACCTCTGATTTTTCTATCACCAGTGGATGCAAATCATTAGTTTGCCACCCTGCTGTAAAAGGTGCGAGCATATCATGCCCTTTAAATCTGAGAGAAAAATATGTAGAAGTGTCAAATGAATAGTAGATATCATGGACACTACAGGAATAGTCCATTATTATAAGAACACGACATATATTTTATACATATTAAGCTATCATCAAACTAGATCCATTTTTTGACATATTCAACCACATCCTCACTGCAATGAGGATTTGTTTGTGTGATTCATAGAAGCAGCACATACCCTTTAACATTCAAATCATCTTCCTTTTGCAAAGATGCCTCAGTGCCATACAATCTAGCAAGTAAAGGAACTCGACACAAGTTCTCTTGCAAACTTCTAGAAGCAGCAACATGCTTTTGATATGAACCAAGCTGAGTAAGAAGAAACACAAAAATAGTACAGATAAATTAAGGACGACAAGCAATAAAACAAAGGAACTAAGTCAATAATGAACCAAGCTTTGCATAAATTACTTTTTATGAATGATCCATTACTAGACACAAAATTAAAATCATATCACTCTAAATTCAACACCTACATAACTCAAATGCAAATCAATGATGGCTTTCAAAAAGATACATCACAAAACAAACATCAGACAAATTAACTATTCCAAGTGATAAAAAAATTCTCACTGATTTCCCCCAAAAAAAAGAAAAAAAAAAAAAAAAAAACAGTATTTAACCACAAATGAAGTCAACAAAGCCATCTAATAAAAAAGATAAAAAACTTTCTAATCTCTTTCCACCTAAGCAAAACCAAAAGGCAAGCGAAATCTGAGAAGAAGCCAAAAGGGTATCAAAATCTGGAAACTCAAATGAAAAATAATTTTCAAGAAGCAAACGCAAGTACATGCATGAAACACAAAAAGTTGTCAAAGAAAAGTGATACCTGTGCTCGAAGAGACGATCTAAGAAGCTGTCTGATCACCATGTTGCCTTGCTCCAAACATGCAACAAGAAGGAAGGAGAAGAAGAAGTTTATAAGAAGATAGGAAAAAGTAACTGAAACAGAGTGACAAGTCAGCCACGATTCTTTGTTTTTATTGTTATTGGACTGTAGCTTCCCTTAAATCGAGGATTAATTTAATTTAATTTAATTAATGCAAATAATGACAAGAATTACAGTCAAGCCTGACGAAGCTCTCCACTAACAAGTGTTTTTACCAGATTATCCTCTGCCGTCATCACTAGATATTTATTTATTATTTACTCTCCAACCAAATTCCAATAAAATTGGATTTTCTTTTATGAATTATATAAATTTAATAACATTATCGAATGAAGTCGTGAATAGGTTTAGATTCATGATCTTGAAGTAAAATATAAATAAAATTATATTCATAAACAAATTTTATAGATAAAGAATTGAATTGTACGAGTAACATTTCCATATCAATATATTTATGAAAAATATTAAAATGAGTTGGGGTAATATGGTAATTTCTTGGATCATGTAATGATTACGAGAAAAGATGAGGGGATTAAAATAATTAACAAAATCCATTAATTTAATAATTAAATCATACTTAACAATGGGGGGACCTTAAGGCAAAAGGATATTAAAAAAAATAATAATAATAAAGTAAGAGAAAGCCAAGTATAAGTGTTGTAGTGGTTAGATAGGATTTATTATTATTTAGATAAGGATCAATTTCAATTGGCAAATTAGTCAATTTTAGACAACTACCAAAGCCATAATAAAATTTATATTTATTTTACCATATTTTAATTCTAAATACAATGTATATTTACATATAAAATTGAAATTATTAATTAATTAATACCATAAATGATGTAATGAATGGGAGGGAATTAA
The DNA here is from genome assembly GCA_026225825.1 of Pistacia integerrima. Taxonomy (NCBI): domain Eukaryota; kingdom Viridiplantae; phylum Streptophyta; class Magnoliopsida; order Sapindales; family Anacardiaceae; genus Pistacia; species Pistacia integerrima. The sequence goes on from CM047744.1 coordinate 24,406,549, forward strand.
TGCGAAGATTTTTAATTTTTTATTCTTACAAAAAGTAATAATCCTTTAATAGCTTAAAAAGGGTAAAATTGATGATGTCCTTAAAGGTTGGATACTTGTTGAGTGGGGTATCTTGGTTCCCATCATATTTAAGGGTTACAGTCTAGTCATTGTCAAATTGTCACACCATCAAATTTATCAAAGACTTTTCATTCACATCCTCAAAAGTCTCAAACGCACAAACTTAACATGTTGCAAGATAAATCATAAATAACCATCTTTTCAACTAGTCTAACAGTTTTTTAAAATTTTTAAATGTATTACTCAAAAATCGTAAATTTGAATCTTTACGATTATTAATAAAAGGATAACTTAAAAACTTAAAAATTTATCTATTAATTTCATGACTAGAAGAAACTAATTGAGGTATGCAGTATCTATTTGGATCCTTCCTGATACAAAAAAAACAAAAAAAAAAAAAAAAAAAGACAAATCACAAATGTAATAAATGGCCTTAGGATTCAAACCCCAAAAATTAATAAAAAGAGCAAACTTTTTTAAATTATCAGACCAATCCCTCTTAGATCGAAGGTTATGACACCTATATACTAATCCACATTACATCAAAATCACATCCCTTAGAGATAATATCTCAAAGACAAATATGACAACCGTTAATAAAGGGCTTTTTGTAGATACCAAGCCCACGACAGGTTAACCGGATCATTGGTTATATGGTTTACTCCCGCAATATCGAGGGTTCGAACCCCCTGATCACCTGTTACAAGAAAAACCGTTGTATCTCATTTTTCAATGATTGAACGGTTCAACAAAAGCTCCAATTTTGAACTCGATTTGCGAAAGAAGTTTGGTTCTTGATTATCCAAAAACAGAAAAAAGGGGCTGCAATATAGTGAAATGAAAAACCGTAAACCATGTCACATTGTAAACAAACCAGTGTTGAATGAGCCTTAGATTACCAATAATTCAGAAAAGCAACAATGAAGGTCGGGTTTACAGGGTCAAAAAGGATTTGAATGAAACCCTTTAGCCATAATGAAAGATTGACTGTCTGTTGTTTTTCTAAAAAATCACCTCATTTACAAACTTCTAAAGCCGACATGTCATTTACCAAACCTCATCCGTTGAAGAACACAGAACTTGCTTGAACCGTGCAACACAATTGTATTAGCAACATAATCAAAACTGAAAAGGTTCCAGGGGTCAAGCAGCTCATTTAAAGAGGTTTCTTCAACTTGTTTTCCACTTCACTTGTCAACCCAGATGATTTAAGGAAAAATTCTACACCCATGTTCGAGGTTAAGTCAAGAGTATCTACAAACCAGATCCAGATGCATGCTTGTGACCGGTACTTGCTGGGACAAATACAGGAAGCTGGTTCGAGACTGAATCCCTTTTGAATCTGGATTCTCGAGATAAGTTGAGTGCCACCCTCTCTTGGCTCTCTCTGGGATTCAAACCTCTCTCATTTTTTAGAATATCCCTTGTCGGGGCACTCAAAACTGGACCACCAAAGAAAATAGAGTCTCCTGTGTACATCAGCTTCTCTGCTTGCTGTACTGGGGCCTGCATTGCTAAAGAAGAAGATTCTTGGGGTGGAATAATTGGTCTTCTATTTTGACCGTTAATTTGTGCACTAGAATGTGGTAACCCTATTTGTAAGGATGACCTGTTCCGAGTTTCTGATGCTGATACTGGAACAGATACATACCTCCCAGCTTCTTGGTCCCAAACAACTGATGTCCTCTTAACATCTCTAAGAAGAGAAGCAGCAGGAGCAGACAGCAGTAATGGATCGGTAATGCCTCCCTTCTGCATTATCTTCTCATCAAATCCTGATGAAGTGTTGGTTGTTGACTTGTTGATACTAGGGAAAGCTGCTGCCGCCTTAGAAGCTGCAGGACAATCAGGAACACCAGGACCTGATGTAGTTGCGTTAAAATGACCAAAAGCATGAGCTTGTGGCAGAGGGCTAAGTGTGACTGGCTCATGAATCTGGCTTGGACTGCTGAAGCTACTCACACTTTGAGTCCCAGTTTCATACTCATCACGGCTTCCTTGACTTGGAGCAAAGGAATTTTTAAGTGCCAAAAATCCCAGCTCATTCTTGTTCTCTTTATTTGCCCCCATATCTGTGCTCACACTGCTTCTGACACTCAGATTGCTACTGGAGCTGAATTCAGAATCGGGCAAACAGCGATTATCAACAGGTCGTAAAACAGATGACGATGCCCTAGCTTTAGCTGCAGCCCTCACGGCTTCATTCGAATCTAACTTTGCAAGCTTCCAAGCACTAATACGAACAGGTCTTTTGGGCACTTTGTTCCCTCTTTCTGCAACTCCAGCTGCATCTGGATCAACAGTTGAAGGGACCATTCCAGGCTCCAAGTGGGGTACAACTTCATCCTGACAAACCATATTCAAAATAAATCTTTTAAAAACCTCAACCAGTTTTGAGAATTTGTTTCTGTATAAAACAAGGAGATAGAAGCTAGAAGCTTAGCTCAGCAGGAAATGTTGTTAACACTGCTAAAATAGAACAAACAGATTAATAGGGCATGTGCCTCCAATTATAGAATTAGAGGCAGGCTGGTTTTATGTAATAGATCATTTATATGGAAACAATAATGAAAGGTTTGGATAAATGGCCCTCATTTTACATAGAATATGACAAAACTTATAAGCCATTACATTTATGTCTTTTGAATGGTTAAGATTACATTTATCATGTGTCATTTATGAGTGAAGCAGAAAACTTTTTTGGGCTTATAAGTTTGATCCAGGTAGAATAAGAAAGTTCAATCCCTTTTCCATATATTATAAACATAACTATATATAGAAAAGTGGATATATACAGCTCTAAAATTAGATGAAAGAATAAATAAATAATAATATCGGAGGTGGAGTAAACATTAATAATTTCATATCCAATTATGTTATATAATAACTATATTTTAAAAATAAAAATTGCAGTGATGAGCAAAGTTGTCATCTGAACACTTCGATAGAGAAACAATAAGCCATCAAACGAACAATCTATGACTAAAATAATTTAATATTCAGATAACAAATCTACTCTAAAAAGCCTACTCAGGATCCTTCAATAGGTTCACCGAAGGTTTTGTAACATGGAGAGTTAAAATAAAAAAGTAAACACTAAAGGGTAGTACCTGATAATCGACGAATATCCTTGGAGGGGTACACCAAGCCCCCTTATACGGCAGGCCCAGAGAACTTCCACCACTCATGCCAGTTGTGGTAGATCCAGTTGGAGAGTATAACAAATTTGGCACTTCCTCATCCACAGATGCTCCAGCAGGTGCCTCACTCATTGCTCTCATTGCCACAACATACTCATATGTTGTGATACCCTAATTTCATATAAATCAAATGGTAGAAAGGAACTTTTAGAGAGGTAAATTTTAGATCTGCACAAAAATTACTCAATGTGTCTACTGTATCTGACTATCTGTTATCATCTTTTTTTTTTTTTTTTTTTTATCTACCTATATCTACTTACCAAAAGGGTAGAAATTTTACTACCTTCCCAACACAAATATGATTGTAAGATTCCAAACTATTACTCAATCATATAAGCACCACACAAAACACGAAGAGAAATGAAAGCAAAATAAAGTTTTTGGCCACTGACCTTTCTTATCAGTATCATGTGGAAAAAGAAAAGTTCACCCAGAGGTATACAAGCCAGGATGGAAACACCGGTACATATAAACTACACAAAATTTAGATCCAGAATTTGCATTAGAGTTTTGACCAGGATATATAGATAAACACATGCCAGTTTCAGTCTGTGACATGAGATGTACCACAACTACTGCAAATGGGGCACGAGAGAAACCATTTCCAAGTCTGTCAACAATTTCAGTTTCCATGCCTTTCTTATTAACAAAGCAACGCACAAGGACAGCAATACCAACTCCTGCTTCAATAACAAGCTGAACCACACACAGACGAAGAGAGCACCATTAATGTTTGAAAACATATTTTTTTTATAGATCAATTATTACTCAAAATACAAACCCAAACAAGACTGATGGCCATAAGAAAGATAAAAGTCATATAATTTTTGTGTCCCACGCAATTGTTAAGCCACTGCAACAATATAATAAAACGAGGTTAGTTTCTAGTAACTAAACCGTTAAATGATGTTTACTCAGAATAAATGGAAAGATAATTCAAGATGCAACGTGAAAATATACCCGGCAATGGTGATCAAAACCATCCACACATTTATCACAACTTCTGCAATGCTTACTGAACTTGCGGACCTGCAGCACGAAAGTCAGGCTTCACATAAAAAGCTTTTAATAACAGAATAAAGTAGGCAATTAAATATCAGTTTTCTGTTAGGAAATTGCACCAATTATTTGGATTACTATTATAGGACTATAGACTTTAATGGATTTATAACCCCACTGAATATATTTCTGTGTAAATATGTAGGCATGCAAGTTCGCCGGGATGTTGTAGAACATGAATGTGATACAAGCATTGCACAAGTAAATATATTTTTTGTATTTCTTATCAGGAAAGAAAAAATCTTGTTCTACTATAATATTATATCTACATGACATGTACCACTGCACTAATGTACTAGTTATGATGTAATACCTCAGCATTGCAGAGTGTGCAGAACAATGCATCATCACCCTGTTGCTCAGCTGTCTCTTCCTCTTTACGGCAATCTTCATGAACACACACCGCGCACAAGATTCCTCCAATGTTACAATGAGATTTTCTGGTTGCTGGTTCTCCTGGAATATCTACTCCCACACTATCTCCTACTGAACCTTTCTTACTAGAGTTTGCTGCCCCTATGGAACTTCTTGAAAGTGATGATGGGGAAGAGTGCACCCCACTACCAAATTCATCAAATTTTCTAGGTAGGTCCTTCGCTGATAACCCATGTTTTGCGTTAGATTTGTTTGTTACTTTACCATCAAATTTGGACATTATGCCAGGATCTGCAGGATTAATTGCAGTACAACGGGCATATAGAATGAATACGAGAAGTGCCTGTCATGACATGACATTAATACAGGAACAACATCAGACATGAAGGCTATGTTTCTTTATGCAGAAAAATGTATAAATGATAGCTTTGACGACACAATAATATGAGTGCAATAAAACATGATACTTTTATTTTTTTGAAACCTAAAAATCCCTCAACCTTCCCTAGAAGCTCACCAGCTTCTAAAGTGAAGCTACTCCGAAACCCTATTACCTTGGTGGCCAACAAACTCATGGGACATAATATCCCAAGTAGGTGGCCCCAGAAATTTTTTGAAATTTTGACTTCTTAGTAGAAACTAAAGGAAACCGGTAAACCCAACCCTTGGGGCTAGCAAAATATTACATTTATTACAGGTCTGTGGTCAGGCCACTGAAAAAAGAAAAGACAAACACATTTTTCTTCATTTGGGAGAATTCAATCAACTCTATTCTGCATTTTGTGCTTCAAACATGAGGGTGGTTGGAAAATTCTATAATCATGGTCTACTATTCATCTAGAGAAGCCATCTGAAACATATAATTCAACTAGGCACTTTCTAAGACTGTTGCTTGACCCTGACCAGCAAATTCAATCCTGTGCTCAATCTGGTTAGTACTTTACATTGTACTTGGTCTAAAACCAAGCCATAAATTTTTATGAAGGCACTTCAGGTTTGACCCATAACTGCCTTCCACTCACAAAGAAAAGAAACAAGGACGAGGCATGCACTTGATAAGAGTAAAACCTTTTTCCATACACTACCAAGGACCAGTCCTTGAATTGGTAAAATTAAGTTTTCAATGTCAATATATTAACATGTGGATTGACCAAGTGACTCGCTTCTCTTGTTTGAGTCCATGTCCAGGTCACTGTTTCCAATTCGCTTAAAACAATCATATAGAATGAATTCACATACCACTGGAGAGTAAGCAGCAAACAAGGCGTATTCCCAAGTGTGGCCTCCAAGAAAAGGAGCAAAGAAAGCGTAAAATGCAACCACTAACAAGCAGAATACAGTAATTGCAACAACCTATCAAAGGTAGGGCCAAAGATGCATCAGAAACTAAAAGATATCAAAGGAAAACGAAATCAATTAACACAAATTGCACAACCATAATCTACAAGTTGAAAATAATTGAATGCAATCTTGATAGATGCTACTGATATGTGACTGATTAACTACTTCACAAATTATAATAGCATATAAAATCTCACATCATCCCATGAACATGTTGAGCTTAATTACTGGACTTCAAGTGGATCCAAAGAGGTGTCCCACATGCTCTATGTATATACTTTAACCAAAAGAACGAGTTGATTTCAACACAAAACTCTGTCAACTTGGCTCTAATATCATGTTCAGTAACCTTCAATTTAAAAAAAAAAAAAAAACTTATGCTGATAAGACCATATGAAAGGGTCCACCAATATTGCTCAAATTCTAGCACATATACAAAACCGCAACCTAAAAACAAAATGAAGATCAACCATTGCCTAAAAATAGCACAAAGACATGCTCAAAGTTTAAATTAGCAGAGGTCTAATTCAATATGGCAAAGAATTACAAAACTACAAAAAAAATGAAATAAAATTACAACATGTGATTTTGTAAGTGATTTTCTTATCCTCATTATCCACACATTACACAACAACCAGTAAAAAATATATATAAACACAACACCCTAACAGAATTAAACCCATAACGCATACTAAACACACTCACAAAAGAAGTAAAACCTATATTTAGAACACCACAAACCTAGAAAAAATGAAACCCACATGGGAAACACGGATCATGAACTGCTTTAAGCTAAATACAAAGAAACACAGCAATGAAAGCAGTGAATAAAAGAAACCCTAGTCAAACTCAGGAAAAAACAGAGAAAAATGCTGAAGTAAATACCTGAAAGGTGTGTGCAGGGAGTTGCCACCCATGTTTTCTCACCATAACTGCCCGCTTCTCAGACCTTAAAAAGAACAAACAAAAACCCACAAAAACCCTAATGCAGACCCAGAGAGACAAGCTAGAGAAGACAACATAAAGTGAAAATAAGCTCCATTTTCATTCTAAATAGAATGAAAAAGGGAAAAGGAAAGGAAAAGAAAATAACAAAACTAAAAACAAATAAGTGTTCAAGAAATAAACAAGTGACAGAACAAAGAAAAAGGCGTTGACGCAATGAATGAAGGGAGAACGACTTATACATACCCAAGATTTATCGTAAAGACAAGTTGGTACCCAAAAGGTTTTGAAATGACAAATAGATATTTTCCGTCATGTTACATTAGTGATTTACATTTATTCTGTTTATTAATAGTGAAAAGACTAAAATGCCCTTAAAAGTTTGAATTTTAGTTTTTTATAAATTAAAAATTTCAAAAAAACCCCTAAGTTTACAAATTTCACTAAATACCCCAATATATAAAAGTTTTATAAAATAACAAAAACACCCCCCATCGGCAAGTGCGATTCCGGCCACCACCGCCGGAATCTGGCGAAAAGATGCGTTACGACAGACCGTCCGGATACGTAGCAGTAGCTGATCATCTGGCCTTTTAGGCCGGAGATCAGTCCGTGTCGGTGGAAAAGGCCGATCTACGGCAGATCCGGCCGTCGCGCCGCAAAACTCCATCTGCGGCGTCGAAGGCCGATCGCAGAGATCTGGCCTTTTCCGGCCAGATCAGCCACGGATCTGGCCGAAAAGGCCAGATCTCGGTCGCTGCTGACGGCCAGATCTTGCCTTTTCCTGGCAAGATCCGTGGCTGATCGACCGTTAAAAGGCAAGATCGGCGACGCATGCTACGCATCCGACGGATCGTGTCGTAATACGTGCTTTTGCCGGCCGATTCCGGCGATGGTGGCCGGAATCGCACTTCTTGCCTGGGGGTGTTTTTGTTATTTTATAAAACTTTTATATATTGGGGTATTTAGTAAAATTTGTAAACTTAGGGGGTTTTTTGAAATTTTTAAATTTATAAAAAACAAAAATTGAAACTTTGAAGGGCATTTTAGTCTTTTCACTATTAATAAACAAAAATCACTAACAGAATATGACGGAAGGTATCTATTTGTCGTTTCAAAACCTTTTGGGTACCAACTTGTCATTATAATAAACTTTGGGTATGTATAAGTCGTTCGCCCAATGAATGAATGAGTTAAAAGAAAGAAATGAATCAATTTTAAATTAAAAATTAAAAAAAAAAAAGAGAAAATTAAGTAATACTTGAGTACTTTTGTGTTAGGTATTTGTTACTCTTTTGTTTACTGAAAAGAGATTAGGTTTGAGTGTTGGGTTGTGTGCGTTAATTATGTCGGAGAGTACTGTTGGGTGACTTGGGTCCCCATTCTATATTATTCTTTCCCTCTTTATGGCTGGGCCTCTTGGCTTACTATATTAGAGTATGTCGTATGCAATAAACTAACCACTTGACTTGTATGTTAGTGAGAGGTCTTGCAACTACTTACTTTACCTCATCTATTAAACTTATAAAATATTTAATGGACCATAAGATTAGTTGAAATAAGCTTAAGATTAATTAAAGTGTACAAAGATCTTGTGTTTAAGACACACATGTAAGAACCATGTCATGGCAAGCACTGAATAACAAAAGAAAAAAATTTCTTGCTATGGTTTGATTCCATTAACCAAGATCATGATTTCGACTGAATAATCAACATAAAATAACCATACAAGGTTATGTGATTTTAACTCTGGATCTCTCCAATATAGGATTGAGTGTTTTTGGCGTGAATTGGGAGAGAGAGAAAATAGCTTGATTTTATTCAAGTATATTTCTCAAAAGAATTCTCGTATTTAAACTAAAAACCCTCCTCCTTTTATGGTGTAAATCCAAATAGGAATTCATTAAGGATTACCAATCCTTGAATCCCTATTTTGGTAGGATTCCACTACTCCTAAAGGAAACGATAGATATTATCCTATTTAAATATCAAATACTTAATTAAATAAAAAACCTATTTATTTAATTCCATAAATATATATAAACTAATGAAATAAATATATTTAATTACTTTATATATATTTAATATTTGGGTTTTAATATATTTAATTAAATTAAATATATATATATATATATTAAAATTATTATGAATCTAATTTTGCTAAAAAAAATTCCAATAAATTAGATAATGGCGTCAATCCCTTAGCAAAATTACTAAAGTATCTTTTTTGCCCATAATAACAAAAATGTCCCAAGACTCCCAAGTTACCGAAATATCCTTTTCGGCCTAAGGACAAGATTGTTCTTCTATTTTCATTTCTCACTTAACTATCCTCTATGTGTGTGACCCAAAGGCTCCTCACTTTGCTGGCAATGTCCCGATAACTAATTAAGCATCAAACATTAGTGTTTTCGTGCACCAATCAAGATTGACCTCTAACAAAGCATCATGATTCCCCAGTAAGTAAAGAATCAACGATTTAGGCTTATCTTGTCTACGGTATGGTTACCGTGCAATTCGATTAATTTTATCATCTTTTATCTCATCAAGGTTTAAGGTACATAAGTAGTGTCTACCTCAAAATCTACCTAGACATGTTATATATTTGGTTCTTGAATATGATGACTATAAAATTAGATTCGAGCACCATCTCGATTTCATCGTGACCACAGTTTTGAGGTCGTAGTTCTTTAACCAAATATCTCGCCGAGATAAGATATCCTATAACCAGAAGCGATAAATCTTTTGTTAATCCACCATAGCCATAATATACTTCTCGATGTAACCAATCATTATCGTTATGATAATCCCTAAAAGAGAAGACGTTAGACTAGTGTCAAATCACATCGATATTTACACACGATGCTCTGGTGATCTCAAGTCGAAGGACCACATGCACCACCATCTGTAAGATGATATATTTCAGAGACACTAGGTTTACCATCTCGTGTGGAATCCTCTAATGGATCAGTCCAGTGTACTTGCATAAGTAAGCACTCATGCATTGTACTTGGTTAATGCCCACAATCTTGACATGTGAGATTTGTCACTACTTTTTGATAGAGTCGTTCAACGCGATGATAGTCTCTTCGTATAATCTATGTCCTTGGTTAGATTTATATTATGACTACGGGCAGTTTAAGAAAGGTCACCATTTGTGCTCATAAAGTTTTCATAATTAAGATTTATAACATTTAATTCCCCCGTCATTGGTTTCAACATTTCTAAGGACATATATTATTTTCTTTACACACAGTAAAAAGATGCTACGATATATATGCTCATAAATAAACAATGTCTTTTTATTCATTTATTTGAAATGAGTTTACAAGAGCTAAAACATTAGCTCTAGTGCACATACTCTAACAATATAAAGTGGTCACCTATCACATTTGTGACTTGTCTGACTTCACCTATAACATTTATGACTTACATTGTCCATTAGGCTTGTAAAGTATTTAATGGACCCTAAAATTAGTTAAGGTATGTGCAAACTAGTCTATTAAGTTTGTACGATGTTCAATAAATCCTGCATTTATTGAGGGTACGTGCAAGCTGGGAAAAAATGTATTTAAACATGTACATATATATTCATATAGTTTTACGTTCAAATTGGACAAAAAGAAAATGGATTTGCAAATGTATAATTGTTCGATTGTTGTATACTTTATGTGATTGTTCATGACCATGAACTGCAATTTTTTTTTTTTTTTTGTTGATTACACCGAGTAAATTCTTTCAATAATTACCCTTATTAGTGCCTATAAGACTCGAATTCAAGAACTTATGTTGAACTCTTTTACTCTTTTATCATCGGATTACATAGTGATGGTTGACCATGAACTACCTTGACCTATTTGTGTTGTCAATTTGAAATATGTAGCGGAATATGTAAACATATATTTGTCCAACCTATGATTGGATTGGACAAAAATTTCTTTGGGATTGACAAATGTGTGCTTATTCCATCATATCATAGTGCATCAAAACAGTGGCTTGTAAGGTGTAATCAAGTAAGTGTATTATTTTATAATGCATTGTTTTTATACAATGTGTAATTGTGCGGCTGTCTGTATATACAACTAAAATATATAAATAAATAAATAAAATAAATTGATTCTAACAAATACTTAAAATTAAAAATATATTAATTATTATTTTGGTTAAGTAGAGTGCGTGATTTCAGTGGGGAAACACCGCGTGAAACATTTTATTTTTTTTTTAAATAAATTTAACAATTAAAAGATGGCTGAACAGTTACAAAATGGATGCCAGCCAGACTTCTAGGCACGCGTCACACGCGCTATTGGATACAGATACAAAATTACGAAAATACGCCCAGCAGTGTCGGCACGCGCGAGGCGTGCAGGAGGCGAGTGAGTTAACAAAAAGATGAAGCGAGCGTAAGAGTGAGACATTGAGATTACGAAACCCTAAACAGAGCGCAAAATTTGGGCGCAACGAAGCATTCACCACTCGCTTCACCCCGTCGCGTGAGATTTCTCGCTCGCTCTGACAGATCGAAATCGAAGCTGCTCTTCTTCTTCTTCTTCTTCATATACAAAGAGAGAGGTACAACATTCACTCGTTCTCTCTCTTTCTCTCATTACTAATCTTTCGCTTTGTTTTATGCGTTTAAAGAATTGTGTGAATTGAGCTTTCGTTCTTGATTTAATTTCTTGAACTGATTGATAACTTGAACATTTTGACGTGTAATTCTTGTTGTTAGGTTATTGAATTGTGGTGTGAGCTCAATTGTTTATACAGGTCAGCTCGGCTGAGTTTGAGTGATGTTATTTTGCTTCAATTTTAAATTGTATCAAGAAACGAATTAGTTGGAAGAAATGATTTGATTTAGTAGGATTAGTAGCATTGCGTTTCGTTTTTGTTCCGGTTTAGGTTTGCTTTACCAGTGGAGATGGTATGAACTGAGTTTATTTACTTTGTGAATGTGAGAAGTTCACTAAATAGGTGTATAAATTGATTAAGCTGTGAATGAAGCTGTTTATGAGTTCCGAGCGGGTTGTTTGGAGTATTTTTGAGCTAAGTTGTGAATGTGTACGAAATGTGCGGTTTTATCTGTGGGGAAATGTTATAAGTGGATTATATTAGTTTACTTGAATATGGAAATTGTTGTAGGGGTTTGTGGTACTGGACTTCCTTTTCGGTTTAATGTGATACGTTAGAATTGTGAGTAACTGGGCACTTGTCTATTGTTTACTTTTTATGCCAGGTAGGTGTTCTGGTGGATTTTAGGCCTTAATGTGGTAGATGTTCTTGTTCTGTAACGCATTTTATGTGAAAGTGAGACAAAGTGAGAGTTATTGGTTGATACTCAAGCTCTATGCAGTTATTGTCAAAGGTTGCCGCTTTGACCTAACTGAAAAACAAGCTCATGTTTTTATAATCCTAGAAATGAACAATTTTTGACAGAATTAGTATAGTATTAGTGCAGGGGATTCTGGATCAGTAAGAAAAATTGTTATGGTAGGAATTGAGTAAGAGGTGTAATGCTTACAAGTCTCCATGGTTTATAGTGTGGAAGAATCAAGATTATATTTTTGTATCTGCATAATGTTTTACAAATGGATTATAGCTGGAGAAAAAAAGTCTTCAAGCAATTAACACAAGACTTATATTTCTGGAATGGAAAAAACATCGAGAAGAGTAGTCATCATACTTGAACTAAAAGGAGAAGAAAAAATAAAGAGAATTCTTTATTATAATTTTTGAATGAAAATCTGTGAATGCATTTTTCTTCTCCCCCTACGGCAATATCTTATGATACATACAGTAAGAAATTGAATCATGAATTCTACAAGTCTTTATGTGGGAATTGTAGAATAATAGATACTAAGCTGGTGTTATCTTATGCAATTCCAGCGACTAAGATTGAGGTCCTTGATGATACTGGTTTATAGTAGTATCTTGCTAGGTGAAAAGTCATGTGTCTTTGGGTTGCTAGGTGAGAAATCATATCAGTATCTTGCTAGGTAAGAAATCATATGAGTTTAGTGCTGGTTGCTCACAGTGGAGTTGATTACTTTGATGTTATGAATTTATTTATTGATTATTTTCATTTGTTTAAAATCTTGGAACAAGTCATGAGCAGTTGATATGCGATAGTGCTGTAGCTTTAAATCAGGACTGTACATTTTTTATATTAGAAATGATTGATTAGGGATTAATTTGAAGAGTTTTGAGAGTAAGTGGTGGTTTCATAATATGAAAGCCAGATAGTGGCTGTTATAGGAAAAGCAGGAAATTTTAAACAGAATAACAAAGTTGAAAATAAGAAAATAGGTTTAGCTAAGTAGCTAGGTTGTAAATAATCACGCTTATAGAACAAGAAAGCAGACCTTAATGAGAGGTCTAATGAATTGTTAAACTTTGCTCATTCATTAATTTTTATAATTGATAGTTGGGAAGGACTTTGTTTCTTAATTTTGAGTAGAAGGAAGATTTTTATCATCAAATCTTGGAGAAAACCTCAAATATTTGAATAAAAATCCCACCATCTTTTGTAAATTCAGCTGAGAGCAATGGTCCACCCTCAGCCCCTTTCCAGAATATTCTTGTAATTACTAAACACTCTGTAATGCTTAAAAACTTGGGAAAAGTAAAGAAACTGAACCAGCAGCATCACGACGAAAGTAAATATAAAGAAAACTGTTCCGGCTCTAATTAAGTGAATTAGCTTCCTGGTTGCCCGAAAATCATTATCATAATTCCATATCAAACAATGCGTGATCGGACCAGTTTTCTTGCACAAAATACATGTCATCAGAGGTTGCCACCGGAAGTCCTGATAATACAGCTGCTGTATTAAAGTCTACCTTTACCACTTGTTATTATCATCATTGTTAATTGTGGTATGTGGAAAAACATGGTCTTAAAGTCTACCTTTACCACTTCCAGGTTTTCTTGATAATACAGCTGCTGAAGTCAATAAGTTTTCATCATGGACATAGATCTGAGGTTGCCTTCTGGCGAACATGATAAGGAAGAGGAAGAACAAAATGGTATTGATAACATGTTGGATGCTGAAGAAAAACTGGCACTGCATAATGGTGATCTAGAGAGCGGAGGCATTGGGGTTGTTGGACATGAGCTACGTACTGAAGATGGGGATGCTAATTCTCCTGCAGCTGATGCAGTAGTGTTTAAAGAGGATACAAATCTTGAGCCACTTTCGGGTATGGAGTTTGAATCACATGGGGAAGCATATTCTTTCTATCAAGAATATGCTCGGTCTATGGGATTCAACACTGCTATACAAAATAGTCGCCGTTCAAAAACATCAAGAGAATTCATTGATGCAAAATTTGCTTGTTCTAGATATGGGACCAAGCGAGAGTATGACAAGTCCTATAATCGACCACGTGCCAGGCAAAGTAAGCAAGATCAGGAAAATGCTACTGGTAGACGATCATGTTCAAAAACAGACTGTAAAGCAAGCATGCATGTGAAGAGAAGGCCAGATGGAAAATGGGTTATACACAGTTTTGTGAAGGAGCATAACCATGACCTTTTGCCAGCCCAAGCAGTGAGTGAACAAACCAGAAAGATGTACGCTGCGATGGCTAGACAGTTTGCTGAATATAAAAATGTGGTAGGTCTGAAGAATGATCCCAAAAATCCATTTGATAAAGGTCGGAATCTGGCATTAGAAGCAGCAGATGCCAAGGTTTTGCTTGATTTTTTTACGCAGATGCAGAATATCAACTCCAACTTCTTCTATGCTGGTAGATGTGGGTGAAGATCAGCGGCTGAAGAATTTGTTTTGGGCTGATGCCAAAAGTAGGCATGATTATAGTAATTTCTGTGATGTTGTTTCTTTCGATACCACCTATGTTAGAAACAAATATAAAATGCCTCTTGCTCTATTTGTTGGTGTGAACCAACACTATCAATTCATGTTGCTTGGATGTGCACTGATATCAGATGAAAGTGCAACAACATTCTCTTGGCTAATGCATACTTGGATTAAAGCAATGGGTGGACAAGGCCCAAAAGTAATAATCACTGATCAAGATAAGACCTTGAAATCAATTGTTTCAGAGGTCTTTCCTGAAGCTTCTCATTGCTTTTGTTTGTGGCATGTACTGGGGAAGGTTTCTGAAAATTTGGGTCACATAATTAAGCAACAAGAAAACTTTATGGCAAAATTTGAAAAATGCATCTATAGGTCATGGACAGAAGAAGAGTTTGGGAGAAGGTGGTGGAAACTTCTTGAGAGATTTGAACTCAGGGAAGATGAATGGATGCAGTCATTGTATGAAGACCGTAAACAATGGGTGCCAACTTACATGAGAGATACCTTTTTGGCTGGGATGTCCACTGTTCAACGATCAGAGAGTGTGAACTCCTTTTTTGATAAATTTGTGCATAAGAAGACCACCGTGCAAGAGTTTGTGAAACAGTATGATTCTATTCTGCAAGATAGGTATGAAGAGGAAGCAAAGGCAGATTCTGATACGTGCAACAAACAACCTACATTAAAATCTCCATCACCTTTTGAGAAGAGTGTTTCAGCTGTGTACACTCATGCAGTTTTCAAAAAATTTCAAGTTGAGGTTTTGGGGGCTGTTGCTTGTCATCCTAAACAGGAAAGTCAAGATGAGACCAGCATTGTTTTTAGAGTTCAAGATTTTGAAAAGACTCAGGACTTTGTTGTTATGTGGAATCAAATTAAGTCAGAAGTTTTTTGTGTATGCCGATTATTTGAATATAAAGGTTATCTGTGTAGACATGCATTGATTGTTCTTCAAATTCGTGGGCTTTCTTCCATCCCATCTCAATATATTTTGAAACGATGGACAAAAGAGGCAAAGAGCAGGCAACTTTTGGCAGAGGAATCTGATCAGGCGCAATCTAGACTTCAACGATACAATGATTTATGTCAGCGTGCAATGAAATTGAGTGAAGAGGCATCATTGTCTCAAGAGAGTTACAGTATTGCATTTCGTGCACTAGAAGAAGCTCTTGGAAACTGTGTAAGTGTAAATACTTCTAGTAAGAGTCTCGTGGAAGCTGTTGCATCGCCAACTCATGGTCTAATATGCATGGAAGAAGATCACCAAAGTAGAAGTATGATCAAGACAAATAAAAGAAAGAATCCAACAAAGAAAAGAAAGGTAAATTTTTTTGGATGGTGATTGCATGCTCATGTTCATGTTATGCAGTGGTTATGCTTCTTAAATTGATTTCCTTAATTAATTTCAGGTGAACTCGGAGCAGGAGGTTATGGCTGTTGGGGCACAAGACAGCTTGCCACAAATGGTTTGTCTTCTATTACTATTAGTCAGTAATAAACATATTTATGCATTAGGATGCGTGTTGAATAGAATTATGATTTAAACTGATTTGTGAATTTTGGGCTTCCTGAATCCCACTGGCAGTATCCCATAATGTGTATGATGTTACTTGATGGATAAGCAAGATGATGCTAATGAAAATAACAAATGACTCATATAGAATTGAGAACGAAAATTTTATTTACAAATAAGTTGTACTATCTTATGATAGTTTCTCGGCAATTGCAACCTTATTTTTGTAGGACAAATTAAGTGCAAGAGCGGTAACCCTGGATGGCTATTATGGCACGCAACAGAGTGTGCCTGGAATGGTATGATGTGATTTCATTCATTTATCTTTCGATAATACAATGAATCAAATCATGGTTATTTATATTGAATACAGTACGTCACTGTTTTGCAGGTACAGCTTAACCTAATGGCTCCAACACGTGATAATTACTATGGGAATCAACAGACCATTCAGGGGCTGGTATATCATAAGAATGTTAAATATAATGAATGAAAAAAAATGGCAATTTCATTGCTCAGATCACAATGTAACTTTAAGATATGGGTTTTATGTACTTAGGGACAGCTGAACACAATTGCACCAAGCCATGATGGTTACTATAGCGCACAGCAAGGCATGCATGGGCTGGTATGTATTTTGCAGAGCTGTTGGTAATTATGTGTATCATGGAACCTAAATAATTACTTATCGGGGTTTAATTATTTCAGGGACAAATGGATTTCTTTCGGGCACAAACTGGTTTTGCCTACGGTATTCGTGTGAGTTTGCCAGATAACATTCTGATAGAAAGATAGGATCTTTGTCATTTTTACTTAGAATGGTTGCCCCTCATGCCCCACCCCCCTAATTGCAGGATGATCCCAGTGTGAGACCGGCACAGCTACATGACGATACATCAAGACATGCGTAAAAGCACTTCCTTCTTGTAAAGTAAGTTCTTTGCTGTAGCATCTATTTTTTGAATCCAGCAAGGAGTATTCCATATTTTGCTTTTTAGCAAGCAGAAAATAATGTACTCTATTTTCTGGGTAGAACTGAAGAATGTACTCCCCCCGAATGCTCGTAAAGCAAGAAATGTATAATGCATTGTGGATGGAAGGATCAAACTACAGAGAAGCACTTTTCTGGTTACTGTAAGATAAAAGATTGAATAGGATGTTGTTTTCATCTTCAACTTCCAACATCTACGATAACGATGTAGTTGCGTCAGAACGAATTTGGGTTAGGGCTAATCGATCTCTTGTAAAGGTGGTTGTAATATTATACAGTATCTGTGATCGCAGGTGGCTTAACTTAATAACGCCTAAATAGGGTCAGTTAAATCAGGTAAAAAAAAAAAACATTGTCCATTTGATCAGCATATGATCAAAGTACT
Source organism: Pistacia integerrima (assembly GCA_026225825.1). Lineage (NCBI taxonomy): Eukaryota > Viridiplantae > Streptophyta > Magnoliopsida > Sapindales > Anacardiaceae > Pistacia > Pistacia integerrima. The sequence continues at coordinate 24,424,234 of CM047744.1, forward strand.
GTTGTTTGCCATTGTGTAGCAGTAGTGATGATTTTTAGAAGGCAGGATCTGACTTTGCTATAGTGCCTCTCTTGTTGGTGAGAAAAATCAGGCAGCCCAACCCATTTCTTGTGTTTGTCTTGTAATTTAGGAAGCTTTATGATAGCAGGCCCAATTATTGTCATGTTATATTTCTCTAAATTCTTGGAATGAAGTAAATATTTGATGTCAATTTCTCCATTAAATAAGGTAAAAAAAATTGTAAAAAAAAAAAAAAGTGATAAAATTATAAACTCACATTGGGTGGTTTAACTTTGTCCATAATATTATGTATATAATATTTTTATTTAACATTTTTCGTAATGGATAATCATCTTTTATCATATTATGTTGTATGAGAAATGTATAAAAATATAACGGTGTAGTATTATTCTAACTTTATTATAAAATGAGGCACAGATGTTATATATTTATTTTTTATTTTATGAGGTAATCCTATAAAATTTAGTAAATATTTATTAATTTAAATAAACAATACAGGATAATTTAATAAATGTTTATTAATTTATAATAACATAAATTCTATTATCTCTCAAACGTTCATCACTGATGGCAACATTTTTTATTATTTAAAAAAACTTAAAAAAAAGTTTTATTATTACATTAAAGCTTAGAGTTGGTGGACGTTTGTTATTTCTTAATTCTGCAAAATAAAAAAAATCAAAAAAGGAAGAGCCACGCAAGCTGATGTGGGTCCCACGGAAAAGACAAAAAAGATTACCAAATAAGGGAAGGGATAAGGAAAAACGAAGGGCTTAACGCGCGCAGAAGAAATGAACGAAAGAAGCAAGTGAGAAAAGCGAGTGGAGAACATCAGATTCAAATTCCAAATCAAAATCCAGATGAGTTGAGTTGGCGAGTGAGCGAGTGCAATCAAACCCTAATTCGCCCCCTCACTCGCCTCTTGCTCACTCGCTCTGATCTCACTTCAGGTCTCCCTCTCCCTCTTTCAATTTTTTTATTTCCCTCGTAATTTTCTGTTTGGTTGCCGAGAAAATTTTAAAAAAGGGAAAAGCAATTAACACTTATGATTCTCAACTGCTTTACCCGTTCATTTTCTGTGTGCCGAGAAAAATCTGAGAAAGCAATTTCTTTCCTTTTTCTCGGCAACTAAACAGAGGATGGGTGATATAGGGGTGCTGTTTGTTTTAATTGTTAATTTTGAGCTAGTCTGATTATGTATGTAAAATTCTATTGCTTTGTTATTACTGTTGTACACAAATTACTTTGCTCAGATGGAAAACCTTGTTTGAGTAAATTAAATGAATAATAAGTTTGTTTTCAGGTAGCATTATGAATAATGATGTGCTGCTTGGAGTGGAAATGGTTGATGGAAATAGAGTTAAAATAGTCTTTGGTGAAAAATGATAATGTTAGGGAGGAGTCAAAATGTGGTAGAGGATATGGTGGGTGGTGGTAGGAATAATATACTTGGTGTTGGTCTGAGTGAAAATATGGTTGATGTTGTGGATGAAATACATGGGCAGAGATCTTGTGGTTGATTCACCTAAATTGCCTGTTGTGGGGTTTGAAGGGGAAGCGGATTTTGAGCTGCGGAATGGGATTGAGTTTGAATCACATGAAACAGCCTACTCGTTTTATCAGGAGTATGCCAAGTCTATGGGATTTACTACTTCGATAAAGAATAGTAGGCGTTCGAAGAAGTCAAAAGAATTTATTGATGCCAAATTTGCATGTTCGAGGTATGGGGTCACACCAGAATCGGATAGTGGTAGTAGTCGGCGATCAAGCGTTAAGAAGACAGATTGCAAAGCCAGTATGCATGTGAAGAGAAGGCCTGATGGGAAGTGGATTATTCATGAATTTATTAAGGAGCACAATCATGAGCTTTTACCTGCCCTAGCATATCATTTTCGAATTCAAAGGAATGTAAAATTAGCTGAAAAGAATAATATAGACATTTTGCATGCCGTTAGTGAACGGACAAGAAAGATATATGTCGAGATGTCGAGACAATCTGGTGGGCATCCCAATGCTGGGTTCTCAACTCATATAGATAATCAATTTGATAAAGGCCGGTACTTGTCTTTGGATGAAGGAGATGCTCAAGTTTTGCTTGAGTATTTTAAGCGTATCAAGAAGGAGAATCCCAAGTTTTTCTATGCAATAGATTTAAATGAAGAGCAACGCCTGAGAAATTTGTTCTGGGTTGATGCAAAAAGTAGGAATGATTATATCTATTTCAATGATGTTGTTTCTTTTGATACCTTTTATGTCAATACCAATGACAAACTGCCTTTTGCTCCCTTTGTTGGAGTGAATCATCACTGTCAGTCAATGTTGCTAGGATGCACATTCCTTGCCGATGAGAGTAGATCTACCTTTGTTTGGTTAATGAAGACATGGCTCAGAGCAATGGGTGGGCAAGCTCCCAAGGTCATAATCTCTGATCAAGGCAAAACCTTGAAATCTGCAATAGAAGAAGTCTTTCCGAATACACGTCATTGCTTTTCTCTTTGGAATATCTGGGAGAAAATACCTGAAATTCTTGCTCATGTAATCAAACGGCATGAGAATTTCTTGTCAAAATTCCAGAAGTGCATATTTAAATCATGGACTGATGAGCAATTTGACATGAGATGGTGGAAAATGGTGACTCGTTTTGAGCTTCAAGATGATGAATGGGTTCAATCACTATATGAAGATCGTAAAAAATGGGTGCCTACTTACATGGGGGATACTTTTTTGGCTGGAATGTCTACCACTCAGCGTTCAGAAAGTATAAACTCTTTCTTTGATAAATATATCCATAAGAAAATTACTTTGAAAGAGTTTGTGAAGCAGTACGGGAGTATTCTGCAAAATCGGTATGAAGAGGAAGCCATAGCAGATTTTGATACATGGCACAAACAACCTGCTCTGAAATCTCCTTCACCTTGGGAAAAGCAAATGTCAACAGTTTACACACATGCAATTTTTAAGAAGTTCCAAGTTGAGGTTTTAGGTGTAGTTGGATGCCATCCTAAAAAAGAATGTGAAGATGGAACAATTGTAACGTATAAAGTTCAAGACTGTGAAAAAAATGAAGATTTTATGGTAATGTTGAATGAATCAAAGTTAGAGGTCTCTTGTTTCTGTCGTCTTTTTGAATACAAGGGTTTCCTTTGTAGACATGCAATGATTGTGCTCCAAATTTGTGGTCTCCCAAGTATCCCACCTCATTACATTTTGAAAAGGTGGACAAAAGATGCAAAGAACAGGCCTTTGATAGCTGAAGGCATGGAAATATCGCAGACTAGGGTGCAACGTTACAATGATTTGTGTAAAAGAGCCATTGATTTGAGTGAACAAGGATCATTATCTGAAGAGAATTACAATATTGTTTTTCGTGCATTAGTCGATGGACTGAAGAATTGTGTGAATGTGAACAACGCTAATAATACTGTGATGGAATATGGTAACCACGCTCAATGTCTTCGAGAAGCTGAAGAAACAAATCAAGGAAGCCTTGCTACGAAGTCAAATAAGAAGAAGAATACAATCAGGAAAAGAAAGGTTTGTTCTTCAACTGGAATTATTAATTTGCTTATATTCCTACAATGATTTTATTGTTCTTGCATAAGTTTTAAAGAAAAAAGAGAAAATAGAAAAAGGTTATTGAAGAATGTTTCCTCGTATTGCAGGTGCAATCAGAGCCAGATGTCTTACTTGTGGAGGCACAAGAAAGCTTGCAGCAGCAAATGGTTTGTCATATTTTTGTTCCACCTACCCTACGCACTTTAAATAGAAAATCACATAGGAAGCATGATTGATTTAAATTCACCTGCAGTATGATTCCAATTATCATAATCTAATAATTAATTCCACCTGCAGTTTGTCTTGTGTGATATTGATATCTCAATTTATTATGCTTGTAGGAAACACTAACTTCTGATGGGATGACACTTAATGGTTTTTATGGTGCTCAACAGAATGTACAAGGACTGGTATCACATTTCTTTTTAGTTTTGACTATTTAACGAGCTATGATATGCAGTCTCATGCAAGTACCACAGCTTCACTTATGGTTGTATTTGACTGGATCTGATTGCAGGTACAGTTAAATCTAATGGAGCCACCCCACGATGGTTACTATGTTAATCAACAGAGCATGCAGGGGCTGGTAAATTGTGCTTGATATAGACTGTCATATTTATATCTGTAAAGAATGGTTATGTGAACGTTTTGTAAAATATTAGGTTGTTTTCATGTACCTGTAGGGACAATTGACTTCAATGGCTCCCCATGATGGTTTTTTTGGGACTCAGCACAGCATGCACGGGCTGGTATTGCTGCTTTTCTTATACCTGACATAATGGACATGAAGATAAATTTAATTATGACAATATGATTTAGAAGATGAAATTTCCTAAATTGTGCTTTCACTGGTATAGGGACAAATGGATTTCCGACCTCCAACTAGTTTCAGTTATAGTTTGCCGGTTGGTATTGAAGATAAGGTATTTTTATGTAGCTTTCTTGTAGACATGGCGCTTCCTAATGCATTGTTGCTGTATGGTGCCATTTGCAGGACGATCCCCATTTGAGATCAACACAGTTGCATGGTAGTGCTTCAAGACATCCCTGAATACGCTGAAAAGACAGTTGCCTCATGGATTTGAATAACATTTGACCTGGGAGTGTAACTGGAAGTCAGAATAATAGTTTAAAGCGTCCAATAAACGGGCAGCAGAAGATCAATACAATTACTCTAGTTGAACCAAAATCTTTAATATCTAACTCAATAGATACAAGGCTTCCTAGTCGATTCTTTACAGGAAGTTGCTGTCTGGAACTTAAGCAACCTATATCAACCCTCATCGTCAGATGCTAGACGACACCTCGCGTCTTTCGGAAAAATTCAATAATGCAGGGAATTCAGTTGTTTGGTCACCATTAATAATAGTTTTGCAATAATCTGTGTAAATGGTGTTTGTATTTGAGCTATGTTCAAAAATTTGATGTGATGTTGTGGTATATTATACATGTAACTCTAATCAGAACCCCCGTTTCTTCCAACTCTTTTCTCGTCTTCTGAAGTGTATTTTGTATTGGTATAAGGAATTTATAGTTTAGCAATGCAGAAATATTTATACGTCGAATGCCCTTTATAGCATTTATGCTACCTTTTGATATAAACAGATTGATTGCCTATTTTTCTCATTACGTTGATAGTAAGATTTGAGATTATGCCTCATATTTCTAGTAAACAAAGAGAGGTAATGCCTTCATTATTGGTCAGGTTAACAAGCTAGCCTTTTTATACTGCACATATAATCAATTAATAAAGTTATGCCCACCTTGACTAATATTCGGGAGTATAACAATCCACCGTCACGGATCTTCATTCCATTTAAACTCCTCTTAAATTACGAATGTTTAGATGAAGAATCGAATCTGAAATCGGATACATTCAAATTTGTCCTGGGACCATCTCACACTTTTTAGGTGGGTTAATGGTATGTTTACCAAATAAAACATTATTTATACAATTAATTTTTTTTATTTAAATTAAAATAAAATCTACACCTCCTAAAGTTCATATTTATATTTTTATAACATGATTAATGTAAATTTTATTTTAACTCATAAAAATATATATTTTATGATATTATTATATATATTAATTAGATGTTATAAGATAAAACCTTGGAATTAATATAAATTATTTAATTCTTTAGTGTTTTTGCGGGGAGTAGAAGAAGAAGAATGGCAATCTTTCTTTCTTAATCGCATAATATTTTCTCAATAGAAGTCTCTTCCTCAACACAGTAAGTTCTAAACTGATTCTGTCAAGTTCCAACCCTAACTCCATTTAGATGTCTCAGTTTTGCATTTCTCTTAACTGGGTATTGTTCATTTTCCTGCATATGGTTGTATCTATAGATTATGAAGATTTTGAGAACAACCCATTCAGTTTTGGAAGAGATTTTAGTTGAAGAACTAGTTTTATAGTGCAGCCTCTTGTTAATTTCATTTAAAACAATGATAGTTATTGTGTGAGATAAACAAAATTTGATAATAGATGATATTTGCGTTAAATATTGTGCTGATGATTAATTCTTGACATGGCTAATTTCAATCTCTTATTTTATTTTTCTATAAAAAATATATATATTTCAGGTGGCTACAGTGAAATGATGTGAAAAATTTATTTATTTTTCATGGAGATAGATCTTGAACTTCCTTCACGTGAGCAGGAGAAGTTAGAGAATGGTTCAAGTAGAAATGAGGATTTTATGGATGGAGTGGATAGGATACATGTGTTGGATGGAGATATGAATTCTCCTTCGACTAGTGAACCTGTTGAGGAAGGCTGCGTGCCAAGCGCAAGTGAAGGTGTTACTGGTGGTGGGGATCAGGTGGATGTGAATGCGGTGGGAGCCAATGTTGTTCATAAAGGGTTAATTTGTGAGCCCCAGAATGGTTTGGAATTTGAAACGAAGGAGGCAGCTTATTCTTTCTACAGAGAATATGCTCGGTCTGTGGGATTTGGCATCACAATAAAAGCAAGTAGACGCTCAAAAAGGTCTGGAAAGTTTATTGATGTGAAAATTGCATGTTCTAGATTTGGAAGCAAGCGAGAGTCTGGTACCACTGTCAATCCACGATCTTGTCCCAAGACAGGCTGCAATGCAGGCTTACATATGAAGAGGAGGCAGGATGAAAAATGGGTTATATATAGTTTTGTGAAAGAGCACAATCATGAGATTTGTCCGGATGATTTTTATTTTGCTATGAGAGGGCGGAACAAGCAATCTGGTGTAGTTGCTTGTCAAAAGAAAGGTTTGCAGCTGGCTCTTGATGAAGGAGATCTACAAGTGTTGCTTGAGCATTTTATGTGTATGCAGAATGATAATCCTAACTTCTATTATGCGATAGATTTGGATCAAGAAAAACGTTTGAGAAGTGTTTTCTGGGTCGATGCGAAAGGTAGGCATGATTACAGCTATTTCAGCGATGTAGTCTTCTTTGATACTTTTTATGTCAGAAACAACTATAAAATTCCATATGTTCCTATTATTGGAGTAAATCATCACTTCCAGTTCATTTTGCTGGGATGTGCATTAATTGGGGATGAAACTACTTCAACTTTGGTTTGGTTAATGCAGACATGGCTTAAAGCAGTGGGTGGCCAGGCTCCTAGAGTGATTATCACTGACCAAGATAAATGCTTGAATGAAGCAGTTGCAGAAGTCTTTCCAAACACTCGACACTGTTTTTGTTTATGGCATGTATTAAGTATGATTTCTGCAAATTTGGGTTGTGTTATAAATCAATATGAAAATTTCATGGCAAAATTTAATAAATGCATTTATCGATCTTGGACGGATGAACAGTTTGAAAAGAGATGGTCGAAGATGGTTGATAAATTTGAACTCAGGGAAAATGAATGGGTGCACTCATTGTATGAAGATCGTGGAAAATGGGTCCCAACTTACCTGCAGAATGCATTTTTAGCTGGAATGTCTACGGCTGAGCGATCTGGAAGTATCACTTCTTTCTTTGACAAGTACATGAACAAGGAAGCTACATTCAAAGAGTTCATTGGGCAGTATAAAATATTTTTGCAATATAGATATGAAATGGAAGCTGAAGCTGATCATGAATCTCGAAATAAACAACCTGGATTAAGATCACTCTCAGCTTTTGAGAAACAAATGTCAACGATTTATACAGATGCAATATTCAAGAAATTTCAGGTTGAAGTTTTAGGAGCGGTTTCTTGTCGTCTGCAAAAGGAAAGTGAAGATGGGACAACTGCAGTCTTTCGAGTTGATGATTTTGAAGAACGCCAGAATTTCTATGTGGCTTGGAATGAAGCAGAGTTGGATATATGTTGTTTATGTCATTCATTTGAATATAGAGGCTTTCTTTGCAAGCATGCAATTCTTGTTCTCCAAATGTCTGGTTTTTGTGAAATCCCATCTCATTATATGCTAAAGCGCTGGACCAGAGATGCAAAGATGAGTCAAAATGTTAGTGAAATATCAAGCAGACTCCATTACCGGGTGCAGCGTTTTAATGATCTCTGTAAACGAGCTATCAGATTGGGTGAAGAAGGTTCTTTATCTCAAGTAGCATATGATATTGCATTTCAGGCACTAGAAGAAGCCTTGAAACATTGTGTGGGTGTGAACAATTCTGTCAAGGGTATTTTGGAGGCAAACACATTGTCTGGTCAGGGTTTTCTTGACATTGAAGAGGAGAGTCGAGGCAACAATATGGCCAAGTCATCCAAGAAAAAGAAAGCATACAAGAAAAGAAAGGTCTATCAAGAGTTCAGTTTTGATTGTATAACTTTTCCTTTGCTGTATTAGATAATTGGCCTTTGAGCTAGGTTTCTTTTATATATTTTAGGTATGTCCAGAGCCAGGGAGAACAGTTATTGGATTGCAAGACAGCTGCCAGCAGATGGTTTGCATTAATACTTATTATAGAAGTTTTGTGTAGTTTATGTTCGTAAGCATTAAAGGCCATCAGTTGCTATATAACTATAAAACTTGTGGGTTTTGCTATATGTAGGAGTTGATGAATTCAAGAGCGCATACTGTTAATAATTGCTATGTTCCTCAGCAGGACATGCAAGAGATGGTATGACCATAATGTATTGCGAGAAAAAGTTCATTTCCATGTACTTAATTGCTGTGTGGTTCTAATTCTAGTGTTTTTCATTTTGGCTTCTTGTAGGAAGCAGCCTCAAGAGCACCAACTCTTGATGGTTATTATGATTCTCAACAAAGTATGCAAGGCATGGTATGGAATCTCTGGTCGTAACTACAAATATATAAGTCAAGAATATAATTTTGTGTCTTGTACATGGTGATGGTTAAGCCTCATCTTATACTTATTGTAGGGACAATTGAACTCGGTTTCTCCTATCCGGGAAGGTTATTATGGCAATCAACAGGGCATACAGGGACTGGTATGGTGATTGCTGTTATTATGTCTTTGATATATCACATAATATAACACTAGCAGTATAGTTCATCAACTTCTGACAATTTCATTTTGCTACTATTCAGGGACAATTACATTCCATTCCAGCGCGTGTTAGTCACTATGGAACTCAACAGAGCTTACAGGGACTGGTAATTGATAGGAAAGATTATTGTGTTTTCCTGCAGCAACTTGGCTTTATAAATGTCTCATGTATTGAGATTTCTATAGTTGCAGGGACAGCTTGGTTTTAGAACATCTACCATGCATGGGTGTTTTGACATTCAGGATAGTTTACAAGATATGGTGTGTTACATATGAATCAATTGTTCATTTTAATTTGGAAATGTTCTCTTTGATTGTTTTCCTAATGTGGTTCTTTCTCTAAATACAGCAAAATCCCCCAGACTCCACCCAGTTTCAGGGCATTGCATCAAAGCATTTGCATGAGAAGCATCTCTCCCGGTAGTTGAAACAGTTGGCATCCATACACAAGAATTTTTGTCAACTAATCCTCTAGATGTAAATTTATCTCTCAGAAGTTGCACATATAAATGTAGAAAATCGTTTTGTTGTATAAGCTAGTACAAGATCATCTTGTCTTTAAATATCTACAATTTAGGAACAATGTATGAGAATGAGACTCGGATCTTTTTTGGAATGGAAGTGGGAAAATTTGATATTGCAAACTGTTACAATATTCTTTATTCGGAATGGAGCACAATTATAAGTACAATTCAATGGACATTAGATCTCTTGGTCAATTTGCACCACAACCCATTCTTTGTATGGATCGTTGCGCCGGTAACCAGTTCCACAGACTCTGGAGGTCCTTTCAGCTCAACATCAAACTTCTGTAACAACATAACCAGACCAACAGTTGATTCCATCACAGCAAATTGGTCTCCAACACATTTTCTTGGTCCACCACCAAAGCCTAAGAAAGCAAAATCTGATACAACCTGGTAATTGCAACCATCAAAACAAACTTGATCTTAGAATGTTGAGTTCAAGATATTAAGGCTTCAAGCATATAAAGACTAGGGCATAACCTCATTTGGGTATAATGCTCCGGGGCTTCGAGATGGATCAAAACCATTCCATCCTTCAATATCCATACTCTTCCTTTGCTCTAAAAACCTCTCTGGTTCAAATTCATGGGGTCGATCCCAAAAGTGAGGCGACCTATGGAGATTATACACCTGAAAGAATGTGTTAATAACCAAAGCTATCTACAAAATGTTATGAATAAGAAACCGGAGGAAAGAGCTTGCGAGCAACAAGTTAAATTCCAAGTTTATGAATTACTTCTCGCAAACATTACTCATATATGCATAGCAAATGTGATTAATAAACAAATAATGCAAATGTAACCGCTGCTACTTACAGAAATGAAGATATCAGTCCCAGTAGGAATTGGGTAACCCTCTTTGTCACCCTTGTATCCTCCTGCATAATAAGTCTGTGGCTTAATATAGATTTAATGAGACAAATATCGAACACATCATAGACCTATGGGGTTGAGGGAGGGAACCATGAGTTAAATATGTGAAGGAAAATTTTTGGGTAAGACGGTGTAACAGGTTATCCTCTAAAATCCTACACATTTAATCTCTGTATGTTTCACTTGATTACCACTATGATTGGATTAGTTTGAAATAAATAAATATTCTGCCGGATTTTATTGGAATGACATTATATGTCAGTCTCACCTAAGATTTGTCATTTATATGACAAAGCAAAGAGCACTGCTTGAGATTATAGTGAAAGTCTTAAGTAGAACGGACATATCACGTCATCCGTATTCCTATCCAATAATATTACGCCACATACATATTCATTTTAAAACCAACCAATCATGATCTGGTTAGTTAGGTGAAAGAGCATTCAAAAAACAAAAAATGCATGTATAATGGGATTTTATTGGATAAACATATCGACGACGTGTTACATCTGTCTTACCTAAGATTTTTACTTTCCAATAATATTGCACCACATATGCATTCACTTTAAAACCAACTAATCATGATTCTGATTAGTTGGACGAAAGATAAAAAAAAATACATATATGATGTTATATTGATAGATGAGTGCACATATGACATGATGCTCCTACAGTCCGACCTACCAATGTTTTTTTTTTTTTCACTTTTTTTCTGAGATTTCATCGTTCTTTGTTTGTTTAGCATGCTATTTATTGCTATTCTTTAAACATGTTGATACTGCCCTGTGGCAATCCTATTTGAGGGAGGAATATGAACTCTTAAAACGGATAGTACAAAAGTCACTAATAAAAATAGAATCGATGAATAAAACTTTTAGAAATTAGGAAATGTTAGGCATAAACTCATCAATTAACATAAACTAAAAGTGAAATCTGAAGGAAGGATGTGAATATGTGGCATTTCGACACTGCCTTAAACAAACCAAAAAACAAGTTCACAACCTTTTAAAACGGAAAAAAAAGGCAAGAAACCAGAGAGAATAAATTTATATTTAGGAATTCCAAGAAGGAATCATACAAGTGTTGGCAGTAAAAATACCTGGTAATAAATCTGGTTTAAGGGCACGTCTAATAAGTAATGGGGGCTGAGGATACAACCGTAGCGACTCTGCAACAATAACTCTTATGTACCTAAAAACATGGAACATATCATATATATCTTTTTATTTTGAGCTACTATAGCCAATTAAAACCAAAAAAATGGACTTTTGTATTGCCTAATTCATTTAGCCAAAAACAGTCAGGACAAGTTATCTATACAGGTATAGATATTGGCCACAGCTCGTACCAAAGAAGAAGAAATATGGCCTTAAAAATTAAAAGTCTTAGCAAATCCTTTTTTTTTTTTTTTGGATAAAGAACCTTGAAAAACCTAGGGAATAAGTTTCCATCAACTACTATACAAGGAGTGAAACTAAAAAAAAAAAAAATCCTTTATTCTCTATCTCAAGCGATGTCTCAAAATAGAATCCAATTTGTCTTACAGTTTTCCCAGAACTGAGATATGAATGATTAATTAAGGAAAAATTATTCAGACTAAAGACGTTAGTTAGCATTCAAATGATATAGACAAGTAAAGAACCAGAATTATAGATGAGGATCATGGAACCTTCTAAGAATACACAGAAAACAAATTTATGACATGGCTACCATCAATAAAGTAATAGGAGTGAATGACTTGGAGACCTACTGCAGTTTTTTAAGCGACTCATAAGTTGGTTTCTCCTGTCCCAGCACTGCATCAATCTCAGCTTGAGCTTTCCTAATTTTGGAGGGATTCTGCAGTATAGGAAATTTAACATGCATCAGCATGGTCTCAAAATCTTTATTTATTATTTATTTGAGTAACAATATGCTTACTCAACTCACGAGACATAAATCTTCTGGAAGAAAAGATCCATAAAGAAGTCAAGACTACAACAGCTTATTCGAGAAAAAGAATTGTATTCAGAAGGTGGTATAAAGAATCATACTTGAGCTAGAAGGAAAACTGCCCAAGTAAGGACAGCAGCGGTCGTTTCATGGCCAGCAATAAGCATTGTCATCAGATCATCCCTTAGCTGTTAAAAAAAATAGAAAATTAAATGAAGGATGAATAAGAACCAAAGGTTTGCAAAGTTTGACATGTGATTGTTCTCCAAATAAGTGAAGAAAATGCATTAAGGGAACAAGTCTGCTTAAGAAAGGTTCCCCTCTGAAAGTAGATTGACACTGTCACATGCACAAACAATTTTAAACCTATCCATATTTGCTAGCTATGACATTACATGATAAAATTTATAGATGCTGTCCTGAGAACCAGAATAAGGTGATGAACAAGCACTTATGGTATTGGTATGTCCAATCAACTGAATACTGCAGCCAGCAACGCCATTTGTGGGAGCATTGAATTTGGGCACTAACCTACCCCCAAAAAAAAAAAAATATTTGGGCACTTACAGATATTTACCTGAGTATCATCAACGTCTGATCCCCGCATATCAACTAGAAAACGCAAGAGACTTGCATCCTGCAAAACTTATAGTTATACTGCCGGAGTTTCGAAATAAATAAATAAGTAGAATATAGATTGTAGAACCTATATTATAACCATGTACTAAGTAACAAGCGAATTTAGCTAAGAAGACAATATATGAGGATATATGCCCACCTTAATATTCAAGTAGTCCCTCTGCTGTAGTTTCTCAACATCTGTCTCCTGTCACAAGCAATCAAAATCAGGGTATAAGCAATCTGTCCAATTAAATTATTCAGGCTGCTTATGCACATGGTACATGCAATTAGCTTCAACTAACATGGACAAGGGCCAGGTCATATTACTGTACATGAGATACCAAGAAATACTATATTAAAAGTATACCCATATCATATAGTAAGGCGAGTTTAGGTTGTTGAGAAGAAAACATAATAATTTATTGCATTTTGCTTTTCCTTATCCTTTTTACCCAGTTTGTTTTTTGACTTGACAGTTCATCTGTTGAAAAGCTATTATGGAGTAGACAACCAGAAACTCATACCAACCAAATTTATTTGAAAGAGTCCCAAATGAGACTATAGACACCCTAGTATGGTTGATACACAGTGTCACTTTAGGTCTCATTACGTCCAAAAAAATCTTCCTATTTCGTTTCCTCTGAAGACTCTTGAGCTATACTAGTGAGTGGTATTTGGGCATTTCTAGAGTAGCAACATGCAACTTCCTAAGTCCAACAACAGCAACTTTATAAGTGTCCTAAAAAGGAAGAACAAAAACACTTACAGTATAATCAACTATCATATGATCTTTTTTAAAGTAAAAAAAATTACACTCTCACCTGTCTAGTCTCTTTTGCATTTCTGATGAGTCCATCCAGACAATCATTGATAACTTTAAGGTCATTGTAGAATTTTCGTTGCCTGGGTACTATCCACCTTGCTAGAGGAATTTTCCAATAAGGAATGTAGAAAGTTGATCTATGCTCAGCTTCAAAAAGAGTACCGTAAACTGCCTGGAATGCATTTGTGAAAATTGCAAGCATGAATTGTTACAACAAATTGCAGCTTACATCAATTTCACAAAGGCTAGTTGTGAGTGGAAAAAAATCAATATTACTCTACTTTACCAAAATTATGTCATTATTATTAAGCGAAACATGTTAAAATTTCAGTGGAATATGAATGCAACAACATGGCAGAATCTTAAGAATATAAAGTTTTTTCTCAAACCTTTATCACAGGAGACTCTTTTGTAACAGAACCAAAGTCATAATTGAAGACACCAAGCCCAATAATATCAAGAGCTAAACTTGAAAACTCTGCTTCAAGATCCAACTCAATTGCACTTCCTCCACGTGAGTGCTCTCCTTCTAAAAGTTTCTCAAATTTCGACACTGTTCTTTCTGAACAATCTGTAAACACTTTGACCATAGCTTCCAGGTATAAGGAATGGAACCCAGGAGCAATAACTGCACATTATTTTGAAACAAAGCAAATGAACTTAGCTACAACAACTAAATACAATGTGTCTTTGTAGGCATAGGTACGAGAAAACATAATTGTGTTTTGCTCACCTCTTCTCCTTTGCTTCCAAGTGTCAAGGTCAGCAGGTATAAGTCCTTTCCCCATTATTGGTTCTAGAATATCAGCAAGAACCCCCTAATTAAAATATGAAACTTTACGTAAATGGATTAAAAAAATGCAAACCTTTGATTATAATGCAACAATAAAAACAAAATCTTTCTAAGGTGAGGAATTGTACAAGCAAATTCTAAGATTTACCTTGTCATACGAAAATGCATTTTCTCGAAGAATATGCCTTGCAACAATAGGATCCGATACAACAACAAAAGCTTTTGGCCCAAACGCAAGTTTATACACCGCACCATGCTGCCAGAGGTTACAGATGTCAACAAAGAGGACAAAACATAGGATTCTCAACAAATATCAACTATAACCAACGACAAAACATGTAGCGTGCGGCAAGAGGCAGCAATAACCTATGTGCAACAATTAGGCTACAATTTGTTATATATCAATACAAAATAAGCTAGTGAAAATCCAATTGAATCTTCACACCGCAAAAACTAGTGATGGGAAGTTAGCATGCCAACCAAAGTATGTGTTTACAAACCACCACTGGGTAGTATGCCCAGCGATCATTTGGGTGTACTACTCAAGATGACCTGAATTTGATCCACCTGGGCTACTAATAGTAGTAGCCACCGAGGGGATTTCCCCGACTGTTAACTTCAGGATACTGGGGAATTAATTGAGCTGCGCGTAGGCCGGCTGGACACCCAAAAATAACAAAAAAAGGTATGTGTTTACAAAAAAAGTGCAAAGAGTTTAAGTATCATGATACCTCTAAAAACCAGTCGTACAAGGAGAAGAAGAGAGGGCGATCAAACAAATCAGAAACAGCACCTTCAGCTAAAGGCATTGAACCAAGATTTCCCCCACTTAACAAATTGGTGAGAAGGTTACTAGCATTGTCAAAAAGATTCCTTTTTGTTTTCTGCTGATTAGTGCTGGTGGACTGGCATCTACAACATCACAAATAGTTCAATGAATTCGACACACAAATACAGCAACTTCAATGAATTTTCACAACAACATCGGCAATTAACATGCAAAATTACGCTTAAAACTCATATTTTGCTTCTACTATCTGGTTGCTTCTCGACACTGTAAGTTACTAAAACTAATAATCCCATAATGGTACCAGATTTTTATCTCCACATACCAAAGTTTCCCAGAACTTAATTGGCAAAAGGAAAACGAAAATGAAATAAAAAACAAAGTCCAACCCAGAACTCAGAACAATTTCTCAAGGGAACTTAACAAAGAACCTGATAGAAGAAGACCCTTTTGGCTTGGAAGCGAGAAGATGAACAATATTTGAGTGACAACACAAGTTAAACCAAGATTGTGCTGTCTGAAAACTGCCATAACAGGCAGTTGAAGAGAGGTGTAAGGCACAAATTGAAGTTGCCATTGAAACAAAATTTACTCGACAGGTTTTGGGAAAGCCACTGACTTATAAATAAGTGAAGTGTGATGTCATGTCTACCATGTGAAGCGCTTAAACCGCCACTCTCTTTATCCTTCAGATAATGAAAAGGGAGAACGACTTATACATACCCAATGTTTGTCGAAACGATAAGTTGGTATCTAAAAGGTTTTAAAACGATAAATGAGTACTTTTTATCATGTTTTGTTAGTAATTTTCGTTAGATAATAGTAAAAAGACTAAAATACCCTTAAAAGTTTAATTTTTAGTTTTTTATAAATTTAAAAATTTCTAAAAAACCCCATAGGTTTGCTAATTTGACTAAATACCTCAATATATAAAAACTTGATAAAATAACAAATACACCCCCACCACCCACCCACCACGTGCGCATTCCGCCACCACCGCCATCATCGGTGTTACGACAGCACTCTGACGTGTCGTAACACACCGATCCGGCCTTTCTACGATCACCTACCTCGGATCTTGCGGAAAATGAAAGATCTACGCGTACATGACGCACACGATGGATCTCGACTGTCGTAACGCATCTCACTGCATTCCTGGCGATGGTGGCCGGAATCTGGCATTGCAGGTGGCGAGGGTGTTTTTATTATTTTATATATTTGGAGTGTTTAGTCAAATTAGCAAACCTAGGGGGTTTTTTAGAAATTTTTAAATTTATAAAAAACTAAAAATTAAACTTTCAAGGGTATTTTAGTCTTTTCACTATTATCTAACAAAAATCACTAACAGAACATGACGGAAGGTACCTATTTTTTCATTTCAAAACTTTTTGGATACCAACTTATCGTTTCGATAAACCTTGGGTATGCATAAATCGTTCGGCCTAATGAAAATAAAACAAACCCACCAAATAAACCGCACCTCTAAATTGTCTCAGCCTAACCCACACCCAGTCACCCACCCGCCACATTATCAAACCATATTAACACAAATCCACACCTACATAAGTGCTCTCCCCACTTTGCAGTTTACACAACATACTTATATATAGTAATAATCTTTTTCAGGTAAATGCTTTGCATGTTAGGATTTAATAAAAAAAAAAAAAAAAGGTGAACTTCCCAATTCCCATTTATACATATGAGACAAGTCATATACTATCTTTTTTTTTCTTTTTTAAATAAGTCGAAGTTTTCTTTATATGAATGTTGTGATAACCTACTAGAGCTTCATCCAATAGTTACGTTTGTGGTTTATTTTTATATGTTATGTGGTTCGTGGTCACTCATACTCTGGGGTTTGTGGTTTATTTCTCGTTTTATGCCTTTATGTCAAAAAAAAAAAAAAAAAAATTGTGATAAATTATATAAAATAAAATAAACACTTAAGTCATTATATCAATTTGTATGAAATAATTTGTGTATATAATATTTTGCTCAAACAGAAAGGAACAAGCTTGTGAGCAAGTGAGGATTAAATATGTCACTCTATCAATTACCATTGGGTGGTATCACGGTCAACTAGGACTTTTAAGTGTATTTCTTAAGAGGTTCAGAATTCGATTCACATGGGTTGTTAATAGGGGTGACCATTCCGGGGATTTATCCGACTGTCAACTTCAAGGTCTATGTGATTAGTTGAGCTTGCGCGCAAGCTAACCTAGACACCCCCGGCCACCAAAAAAAAAAAAAAAAAAAAATATATATATATTTATATATATATATCATTCCATCTTTTATCAATTAAAAAAAAAAATTCATTGAAAATTTTTATATTGTTCAAGGCCTTCATTTAAACTAGTGAATGGGCCTTGCAGTTGTTTTGGGCTCACTAAGATCAAGCCTATATAATTGAATTGCTTTTACCATTGTCTACAATTCATTATAAACTAAAAATCAAGAATAAAAATGAGACATCCATGAATCATCAACAATCAATGCAAGAGATGTTAACAGTTCTGAGTCCAAGTAGAGATATTCTATTTTTTTTTTTTAAATTAAAAAATGTTCAATTATCAATAATGATTTCATAAAAACAAATTAAACAGGTGGGACTCGTTTTAAAACCCTAAATAGGTAATCATCTTTCCTGTGACTTTAATATAAGACCTCTGAGTATAACTGACTCAAGTGGCTAAAGGGTTTACCAATATTCTGAAAACCGGACTGGACTATGACCCGTTCAAGGGTCCAGTTTTCGGTTTGACCGATTGGATCGGTCGATTAGACCGTATTCTGTAAAATTATTTTTAGTTCCCAAATATTTGAAATTCATCAAAAACACTCCTATAATACTCCCTTAAGGTTTGAAATATATCCAAAACACCCTTGTCGCGCGAAGAGACTGGTGATGGTGGCGACAGCGACGATCGATGGCCAATCGAAGTTTGGAATCATGGAGCTTTTGATGTATAGGTGCCAGTGAATCTGATGGTGGTGTTAGGGAGTTCCATCGCCATCGGAACTCGCCGAAATCAAGAAAGAAGTCCGACGGTCACGTGAACTATAGGTGGACGGCGAGCGACGAAGGTTGGACGATGGCCACTAAAAATGGTTGGGTTTTGTCATGGAGATGTCGTCAAGTCTAATGGTGGTGTTTTCTCCCTCAAACGATGCCAGAATCTGGCGGGATTGAGTTGCCATTGGATCGCGAATCGATACTATTCCGACGGTCCAACCAAGGCTCAATCTGGTTTGAATTGAAAATGCCAGTTTTCAGAGGATACCGGACCAGATATGTCGCTAGCTACCGGTCGAACCAGTCTGACTGGACGGTCCGATCCGATTTTCAGAACACTGATTTTTTATTTACCATCCAGTTACAAGGGGAGAGGTAAAATCCTAATAGATTCAAGGAAATTACACTCAAACTCGATGTTTTATCTTAGTAGTCATAGTGGTTTTGGAGGATTTTTAATTTGACTAGTTTTGAGGCATTCTAAAACCATTACTTGCTAGATTTTTTATGCATTGGTTTTAATTGGTTCAAAAACCCCCTAGAATCAATGTAGTATATTTTTTAGGGGTTTATAAAACCTCCAAATCGGGGTGTTTAGTTGGTTTTAAAATTTTATTCTACAAATACTCTATCCACTACAAAACTATCGCAATTATTAAAAAAAAAAAAAAATTAACTATATTATGCGCATCTCCAACCATAGTAAATATAAAATAATTTTAAGCAATCATAATAAAAAAATTATTAAGATCTTATTTCTAGATGCTTTCTTGGAGAAGTAGACCTAATTTGTCAATTATTCCAGATACTGCAAACAATGATGAAGAAAGATAAGGAGACTTTATCATATTTGAAGTTATAAAATACTAATAAGTAGAAAACAAATAATAAACCCTTACCTTATAATAGAAAAAACAAAACTCTCAAGTACCAGTTGAAATTGAGGTATTTTTATGAGCGTATATATAAATTTATCATTTTAAAAAATTATCAGAATCGTTGAAAAATAAACTCCCAACCATAAGTTGGATGTTTTAAAAACTGTTATAATGGTTTATCATCAAAACCACTATAATAATTTACCCTCATAACCGCTACCATGAAACTCCTAAATACACCCTAACAGATTCAAGGAAACCATACTCAAACCCACGTTTTATCTTAGTAGTCATATTCATATATATACTTAAAGGATAAGACTATATTTATTGAAGCTTTTGACTTTATTTGAGACATTAATTCATTGTCAGTCATAAATTATAATTCAACGGTTTAAGCTAGAGTTTTATATGAGCATTGAAATTGGACCTAAATGGGGCAGAAACTGGTTGAGACCTTGTTTGATGGCTTAGGACAAACGACAGTCAATTTAAGGTTGCCATAGATTGAGGAAGAAGAGGTGGCGTTAAAGGAGACAATACATTACAATATTGCAATTTAAATTGAATGAGTCAAAACAAGTGGCTCTCACTCACAGCATAGTATACGTCTTCGAATTCTACAAGACTATTATTCGTTGATTTTTTTTCTTCTAATACTTGAGCAGTTTGTTCTTCTTTGACCAAACAAAAAAATTATTAAACAAATCAACACTATCTAGTTTTGTTTGGTGGAATTTCTTGAGCTTTGTATCATAGGTTTCTAAATCTAGTTTCAAAAGGGGATTAGGGATTAGGGTTTATAGGTTTTCGTTTCCTAAATATAGTAAACTTCAGTTGAAAGTAAATTCGAGGATTTTTTGTAAAACCAACTCAGCAAGAGAAGTTTCGTTTTCATATGAAATCTTTACACAAGGGTTCTCTTCTAATAACATCTTTACGTAAAGAAAATATAAAGTTCATTAATGTATACATACTATCATCGGGTAAAAGTTAAAAGTAAAACTCTGAATCTGGAAAATGATTTTAATCCGTGTTATGTATGTGTTGAGAATTTGAATGATTGAGGTGGGATTTAATTAGGGTTAATTGTGTTGTTGGCAAAGTGGTTATTAAAACTTTAAATTAAGCAAGCAACCTTCCATGATCACCTTTAGATTTTAGTATCATGATGGCATTAATGAGACATTAGTGTTTCTAAACTCTTAAGGTTTTCACAAAATTCAGTGGCAAGTTTGTAGCAATTAATGAAAGGAAAAGTTGATGGATTGTTAGTCAAGCTTCATTATAGTTTCTAAAGTTTACATGTTTTGCGGATAGTGATTCCCCAATATCACATTTTTTATAATAAAAAACTTGAGAGATGTTTTCGTAACCCTTTTTCACATTACAATTTTACCCGTGCATAGTTGCATGTATAACCGCCCCAATAAAAAAAGTCGGTGTTACACATGCGTGTTGACATAACTCATACGTGGATAGCCCAAATGGTTAGGATAAATTAGGGATAGTGTGGACATATGCACGGTTTTAGATTTGATTTCCTATCTGAGCATCCGCGATTTAAGTGAGGGGGTCATGGTAGTGAATTACTGGGCCGACCACCTTGGTTACAGAAAAAAAAAATCATTATTGGGCGGTTGTTAGTGAGACTTATTCCATTATAGTAGCTCTTAGAATTACTATCAATAATCATTGTTTTCCTCTTTTGAATCCTTTGATTTTGACGAAGACTCTAGTTTTAAACAAAGGTTCGCAGAAAGAGGTTAAGGATTTTCTGGATTATAAACAAATATATTAGATTTAAAACTATTCTAATATTATAGTTAGGGATTTTGGGTTCCTTTTATTAATTAATGGTGTGAATTTTAATTATTTAGTTAAATATTTATAAGAATTTAACCATTGAATTTATGATGGGTGGTCCATGAGTGAAAGCATTAAAATTGCTTTTAATTAACAGTTATGATAACTAAACAGTAATTAATAATCATGATAATCAAATTTTTAATTAATTTTAATAAAATTTGGTTTCTTTGATAAGCTTGGAAGGTACTTAGGAGTTTCGTAAAGACTCCAAGTCAGACAAGTCACCTACCACCACCAGTCATCCACTGATGACGTGGCCACTCTTCCCCATTACATCACCATGATTTTGCCATTCTTTCCTTCTCTGAAATCAACCATGCATTTATAAAATTATAAATAAATAAATAAAACCCTATTTTCATTTATTTAATTAAGAACTTCCAGAACCTTAACAAACCAACCCACAAATCTTTTTTTTTCCACCCCCTTTACTTTTTGTTTAATTACACATTTGCCTCATTCCTTTAAAAAAAATCTCATATAGATATCATTTCAAAAAATAGTAGTTTTAACCACTAGCCTTGTGGCCGGTCGACATGACTTTAGTAATGTGAGTGAGTTATCTAGAGGTCTTGTATTCGAGTCTTGCAAAGTGACAATCTATCACATTTGGGACTGACCTAGCTCATTGGGTTTGAGGTACGCACAAATTGGCATGAACACCTCGATTATCCAAAAAAAAAAAAAATAGTGGTTCTATACATATAACAACTCAACATGAAAAACAAATATAATAAGTAAACGAAGAAGATGAACAATTTCATTAGAAGGTTCTTGCTTATTGGTAGAGAATTTTGTTATTTTCTTAACTCAACTTAGAACATTCTTATGGTAAGGATCTATTTCTATACATGATGTGATCAAAATATATTCTTTTATTAATTTTTTTTCTGATCTAACCATAAGGGAATGTTGACCCATTTTACAAAGAATAATGCAATAACTTTTTATCGTTTCTTGAATTTTTATTGATCGACTATTTATATACACTCTTATATTTATCTGTGTTATATTAGGTTGTATAAACAGTTTATAAATCTAATAGAGTAAGTAACATTAATCCCCTTGAAAACATCCATTTGGTGTTTCTGAAATAATAATAGTGTAAATTGTGACGGCTCATTAACAGTCTAGTAATAGTAGGAGGGTTTTTGTTATTTCGAAAACCTTGTGGAAATTGGTGTGATTATATTAAATCTCATAGTTCGATGACTTTAAATCTTATCTGTATCTAGTCTAGTATTATTCTTTTCACATATGAAAAGAAGTCGTTCTGTTCGGAATTAAGGAAACCTTTAGGGAGGAAACTAGAAATTTGATTTTCAACCACAGCCCCACGTGCTAATCACGTTACACCTAATGGAATCTCCATTGATATGAAATCAAGGGTCAGGATTTCTCAATATGGTCATATTTTTGACTAAGGTGAAAGCCACCATAAATACACCATCAGCCTTTAGCATTCCTTCCTTCTTACCAAAGAAATACATTTCACACTATTTCTTAAATTAATTGGCCCCTCAGGCCATGAGTGAAACCATGTCTTCTCCAGGCGATTGGACTCAATTCTACCAGCAAAATGTTTCAGGTTCGGGCCAAATGAACCCTCCAGGTCGACCCTCTTCAGGAATCTCTCCCGTTTCCGATTCCATGATTACTTCTGTCACTACCTCTCTCGCTTCATCCTCAGCTTCAGCTGCAGCTGCCTCGGGGTCAAATATCGGAAACCTCAGCCCCGACGGCCGAGTCTCAAAGCCCGTACGGAGACGTTCCAGGGCCTCCCGGAGAACCCCCACAACGTTACTTAACACAGACACGACCAATTTCCGGGCCATGGTGCAACAATTCACAGGCGGCCCGACAGCTCCTTTCGCATCCGGGCCGCACCCCGGAGGGCCTTCAGGGTTCAATTTTGGGCTCGGAGGAGGTCGCCAGGTTCAGGTTAACAACCCTGGAAACGTTATGGTGCCTCCAGGGTATCATTTTCAGTATCAGGCTCAGGCGCAGGCGCAGGCGCAGCGGTACCAGCAGCAACAAAACCAGGGCGGCGGTGGGTACATGATTTCTCTGGGGAATAGTAACATTCCAGGTTCCGGAGGAGATGGGTTTTTTCAGAGATTGGGAGGAAATCCGAGGCCAAACATGGAGATTTCAGATGGGTTTATGATGGAAAACATGAATAGTAATGTTTCTTCTTCACAAGTAGGTGGAAATCCAAATCCTGGAAGGCCTGGTTCCAATGAGAATAGGGGTAACAGTTTCATGTTTTGAGAGAGAGAAAGGAGAAAGTTAGGTACTGACTTGTCTTTAGGGAGAACCATTGACTTGTGTAAATAAAAATCTTTTTCATTACACATGATAGTTAATTAGCTACATTAATCTAATTGCGGGGGGGGACTAATTAAGTTTTTAATTTTTGTTTTTTTGTTTTTATTTTCTTTGTTTTTGCTGTTTGCTTTGGAAAAACCATGTGCCTTTCTTGGGAATTTATTTGTTGAAGTGGACCTCAATCTATTGTTTGATATTAAAACTATATAATATATAAACCCACAAGTTGGGTTCTCATTTCATCATGTTATCGTTTATCCGTTGCATATACAATCAGTTTATAAGAGTGTTCATACCAGTACGAACAAAAAACATGTTCTATATAATTGGTTGTTTGTATATGCACAATAATTTTTCCTTATTATCTTTAATTTAAAGAAATCTTTATGTATATTGGTTATACATCCAATCAGTTTACGAGAATATGTCATATTATCGGTTATCTTCTCCTTCAGTTTACGAGAATATGTCATATTATCGGTTATCTTCTCCTTGCTTTTTATTTTTTTACGAGAATAAGTCATATTATCGGTTATCTTCTTCTTGCTTTTATTTCTCAATCTCTAACGATGGATTGCGTATATAAGAAAGACTAATGGTGATTATTCTAGAATAAGTTTAGCATGTCAAAGGTAGGTGCATTTAAAATAGTAAAAAATGTGTATATCATTTATATAAAATTTGGTTAAAATGTAGAAAATTGCTTTTTTAATAAGAAATATATATACATAAGAGTATTTTCTTAAAAGGTGCTATATATATATATATGTTTTCTTACAAAACACTTTTGAATGTAAAAAACATTTCAAATGTTCCTAAATAAATATGAACCGATTTAGTGTTAGTTATGGCACGTCAACAAACATAAGACTGTATTTTATAAAATACATGTGAACGTTAGTTATCGTTGATAAATATAGGATTGTATTATTTTAAAATACGAACGTTCGCACCCGAGAATCTCCTTTATATAAAAATATAAAGTTGATGATTAATCAGTAATACTAGATTGAAAGGGACTTGGTTTGAGTGAGAAATGGGGCGGGAAGAGGGGGTGAATGTGAGCGTTTGATGGGGTCCAAAAAGCATCTAAAAGGAGAAAATTCATATCATAAAGTCAAATAAATATGCCTTAATCTTTGGTTATTTGAAATTAAAATTTGGTGCCTTTTGATTTTGTAAGATTACAACATATTTTAATTGGCTAATTGCCTAATACTACAACATTACAATATATCCATTAATTTAATAATCCCTCTTCTATTTTCAAATTGTATTATGTCAAGCACGTGCATTTTTTAAACCTAAAGTTTTGATTATTTTTGACCTCGTGACTCATCATAGGTGTTGCCGTCTTGACCTTTTAATCCATTAACCTTTTATTATTTAAGATTAGTTTCGGAATTTGACCACTTCAATTTTTGATACAATAATTAAATTGCTATTAGATTCTTGAAACCCTCGTTTAATTTTTTTTAAATAAACTAGTAGTAGGAGAATGTCTCTATTGATGACCATTTTTAAACAAAATATCGTTTGGTAGTTTATTAAATTTGGATTAAGCGTATTATTAATAATAATACAAGAACAAAATTTAACTAATTAATTATAAAATGGATTGGTGATGAACAAGTTCGCCTTTGCTTAGACTGAAATAGCACAACAAATGTTGTTGAACAACATGTTGTCACTTTCTGGTTTTGTATTGTTGTTGGTGGTGTCATTTTGTAAGACAAGAAATTGAAATGTTGCCAAATTCCAAAGGAAAATAAAAACACTTTTGGATGGAAATTGGGCTTTGTATTTCCCAATTGGGCTTGTTGACGCAAATTATTGGTTTATTTAATTAAAGGAAAGGGTTTGGGATTTGACCATAATATAAAGGCCTTTATTAATGAAGGAGAAGAAAAATTCGGTTCATATATATTTGGCAAACAAATATTTAACCTATGAAAAAGAACCTGATTAATTTACACAAGTATTCTATAGGTTAATGTATGTGTGATGATCCAATCACGGCACGTGAATGTATCACACATGCTGATCTGTCGCAGTTGAACAACTAATATATATATATATATATATATATACATACACACGTACGTTATGTATATTAACATGTTGTGATTGATGGGATACTTATATTAGACCTTCGACATTCTATATTACAAAAAAAAAAAAAAAAATCTCATTATGTGATATTATGAACTTCCTTTTATAACTTTATGGATGACTCTGTAATGTTAGATTCAGAATTTGCAGATATTTACAAACAAAGACGGAGACAGTTCTTACTTTTGAGGTTTTTTTTTTTTTTTTTTATAAGAAAAGGTATTTATTTAAACCAATATGACGAAATGGGATTGATCCAAGATGCAAGATTTTGATGCTTGATTTTGACACCAACTACTTGCACGTGAGAAATGCCTAAGTAGACTTATAAATCACATGCGATATGTGAATATTTAGTTAAATAAAGGGGTGAAAGGACAATGTTTAAAGTGGTTCGGATGTTCGAAAGTGAATCCTATATCCACTGATATTGTATTAATGAGAGTAAGGTCAGGTCGTATTCAGCGAGCTGAGTTACAGCTTAAAGAGAATACAAGGGAGAGAGAGTAAAATATTTTAGCGTAAAATTTAGCAAATCCCGCAAATGAGAGGGAAAACCTCTATTTATAGTGGACTGAACCAAGATAATGATTACTAAATCTACAAGTGGGTGGGTACCGTGCAAATCCTTTTTTGCGTCCTATTACTCACTTGCCCGAGTGATTTCCTCGACTTATGCAGGGTTTGAGACATGTAGACTATTTTCCAACCATCTGCTAACCAAACACTCACCAACTGCACTGATAAAGGCATGCCACTTACGTCATTATGCGACGTGGCTACGTTTGAACGGTCGCAGAACCTTCCCAAGTTCTAACCACCCCATACTAACAAGACTCCACGTCAACCCTTCCTTTTCAAGCATAACACAAGACAAACTTGAAGTCTTTCTGTAAAATGCATTGGCAATTTGGCATTGAGTGAAGTTCTCATTAATCCAAGCATAAAATTGGTAGGTTTAAAGAGTATGGAAGGTGCGAGAGTACGGTATTTTGCAAGACATGCCATCAATTCTTACACTTCAAGTGCATGTTTCTGCATTCTCCTGTTCAAATATAATCCCTCTGGTTCTCAATCCTTTCTCCAACAATTTTATTATTCATCTCAAAATGATCAACCTCACCAGCGTCTCTCTCGCTCTTCTTGTTGCTGTTTTCTCAATTTCCACTTCAACTTTTCTCCTTCATCCAAACCTCACAGCTTCATTCCTCAAATATTTTGGCACTAATGTTGCTCTTCATAAACGTCATAAGCCCTCTCATCATGGGAAAGTTGTATCAATTTGTGATGATTTTCCAGCCGATTTCATCCCTCCAGATACTAACACAACCTCTTATTTTGGTGTTGACCGGAATGGATGCTGTAACTTCACCACAGTTCAGTCTGCCGTTGATGCAGTCGCGAATTTCAGCCTGAAAAGGAACATCATATTCATCAACTCTGGCATTTACTAGTAAGCTGACCCGCTCGTCTTATTTAAAACTTTGTTTATTAAAATGGATTTTTTCAACATGCATGTGCGGTAATCTCATTAAGTACATGTACATGTTAATTATTTATAGTGAAAAAGTGATTGTTCCAAGAACCAAACCAAATATAACATTTCAAGGACAAGGTTATACATCGACTGCTATTGTATGGAACGACACGGCAAAGTCTGCAAATGGCACATTTTATAGCGGTTCCGTTCAGGTTTTCGCGAACAACTTCATTGCTAAGAACATAAGTTTCATGGTAAGACAATCATCATGTTGAAATATCTGTGATTACACCATACTTACTAGTTCATACAAGCTACATATGTGTCTTAAGCAATAGTATTCAAAATTTTCATCTGAAATGACACAACCTCTCTGTGACATAACTATTTTATATATGAAAACGCAGAAGTTAGAATAAGAAATTTGATATATCATTCAAAACGTGTACTTTTCTTTGTACATATATGATCGTGAAAACTATTACATCTGCTAACATCTAAAATCTTTTAAAATCTAGACCTATACTCTGACGGTAATTTTATCCTAAAGAAACGAAAGTTTAGTCAATTTTGACACATAAGAATACGATAAAATTTGTATTTTAGTACAAACTATCAGTATTCAGGGTAAGTCTATATTCTAAAAAGATTAGGATATTCGCAAAAGAAAAAATATATATATTGTTGCTAATGGTTTGTTCTAATTATGTTATACTTTAGAATGTGGCGCCGATTCCGAATCCAGGAGATGTTGGAGCGCAGGCGGTTGCAATTAGAGTATCAGGAGATGAAGCAGCGTTCTGGGGGTGCGGATTCTTTGGAGCTCAAGACACTCTTCATGATGATAGAGGTCGCCATTACTTCAAAGATTGTTATATTCAAGGTTCTATTGATTTCATTTTTGGCAATGGCAGGTCACTCTATGAGGTCAGTTTTGCTTTCAAGCAATCTTTAATAACTTTATCTGCTTAATATGTTGAGTGAAACTGCATGGATATGAAGAGGATACGCGATTTGTTTATTTTTCCCCAGAATTTTGGCTCTCGAAATCATAATTTGAGAGACTATCTACCCAATTTCACCTAACATGAATGACTTTGCATACAAAAATAAAAGGTGCAAGCAAAGCAAAAACACTATATTTCAGTAACCTAAAACCATTATTGTGAAGCAATTAATAGTCTGATAATGCCACAATGATCAGACAAAGGGTAAGAATCCTACTGGGAACCCTGAAGCTTTAGATAGTAAGGTCTTCAAGGATATCTGCATTAGAGATTTTTTTTAATACATATAACAATCAAGTGATGAATTTTTACAAATCCTACTTATTTTCTCCAGAATTGCGCGTTGATTTCCATAGCGAGCCCGGTAGCTCCAGGATCGAAGTTAATAAACGGAGCAGTAACAGCACATGGAAGAACTTCAAAGGATGAAAATACAGGCTTTGCATTTGTGAACTGCAGTGTGGGAGGAACAGGAAGAATATGGCTTGGCCGAGCTTGGAGACCTTTCTCTCGTGTCGTTTTTGCTTTGTCTTCCATGACTGATATCATCGCCCCCGGAGGGCTGGAATGACTTCAACGACCCTACCAGAGACCAGTACGTATCCTACCGTTTACTATTTTTTCTTTCCTTAAAAAATTGTCTTTCTGAGATCTCAGGAAAACCCTAATTTTATCCGGAAAAATTGTCATCTCTGATCTTGATTTCGATAAGATATACACTGGAGATCTAACTATTATTTATTATTTTGGCAGGACTATTTTCTATGGAGAATACAATTGCACAGGGGCGGGAGCAAATATGTCAATGAGGGCAGCTTATGTTCAGAGACTGAATGATACACAGGCTTTTGCTTTCATTAACATGTCTTGTATTGAAGGAGATCAATGGCTGCAACCTTACAATTAATTAATTAAATGTCTCCACAAATTGGTTAATTGATCGATTCTTTTGTTCAATGCATGAACAACATTTGAAATCAAAATAAAATAATAAATTTTTGCAATACTGTAGAACAAGAAAAATATATCATACCTATGAATAGCTTCAATGGTAAGGGCGAACCAAAGGGTTCTGCATAATTTCAACCTACAATTCT
This sequence comes from Pistacia integerrima, assembly GCA_026225825.1. Taxonomy (NCBI): domain Eukaryota; kingdom Viridiplantae; phylum Streptophyta; class Magnoliopsida; order Sapindales; family Anacardiaceae; genus Pistacia; species Pistacia integerrima. The sequence continues at coordinate 24,453,400 of CM047744.1, forward strand.
AAATTCAATTTCCCGTTAGGCATAAAGGTAATACTTGAAGAAACTTGTTTTTTAAACCAAAATTAGATTTACAGGGTAATTAAAGTACTTTAAATGTATATAAAATATGAAGAGATTTTTGGAAATTTTTCATCTTTTAAATTATTATTTTTTGATTGATTCATTTGAATCTCGAATATAATATGCTCATTATTTTTAAATAATAAATATAAAAAATTTTTACTAATGGATTTTCTTTTAAATATACTTTAAGTTATTAATAATATATTTTTAAAAAATTAAAATATATGTGCTAAAATTATCAAAATAGTAAATACATTTATAGAATAATTCATTAAATCCCCAAGTCATCATTAGTTCTAAATTAATAATAAATCTCATAACTAATAAAAAGTTAATCGAAAAGGAAAATATAATGTTTTAACTTATTTTTATGATTTATTATAAATATCTAATATATTGTTTATGATTAGATTGTTCACTATTTACATAATAAATTATATTTCAGTATAATAATATTCTTTGAAAAAGAAGAATATGCTATTCTATTTCAATAAAATTTTTTTATTATTATATTATTATCGTATACCTCATTTTAAAGATGCCATTTAACCTAAAAATTTAAGTTATTTGGTAAACATTCGACATTTATATTAAAATCTTACCAATTTTAATATGAAGAATTTGACTTTTCGATCCATTTGATCGACGATTATAGATTATTAGATGATAGTCTAATATTAAGCATAATAATATGACAATTTTATTATTTAATAGATCCAGTTCAATATGATTTCATTTAACCTACCAAAAACAATCTATTTTATTTATTTACTTATTTTTTAATAACAAAGAGAGAAGACAAATATATAAAGATGTCTTAAACTACTATAAACAAAGACAAAAATGGTGATAGATTTCTATAAAGACCCACCAAATCTACTATGCAATAATTTATTTGCTATTTGAAAGGATGACCATTAGCTTTATTAAATATTAATTAGTATATTAATGCTATTTAAGAAGATTAATTAAGGAGACTTATTATGTTAATAAATTATTTTAAAGTTTTAAATCTCGGATTAAAGGTGAATGATTAGTCGTTGATTTAATAAAATGTAAAAATTCAACATTGACCGTCATGGTAGAAATTCTTCATTTTTAGGATATCGAGATATCGAAACAAGACTATTAGATTAAGAATTTTTTTAATATTTATAATTTATAAATTAAGTTTTAGGTTATGAGAAGAGAAATTAGGGTTATTAATTAGTTGAAAATATTGGAATAATTAATAATAGGAGAAGAAATAAAAAATTGAGAAAACAAAGTTAAAACATTTTATTAAATTTTCTAGTAAAAAGGCGTAGGAAACGGATATTCGCGAGTGGAAACGCTTAAACAGGAAATACTTTTTTTTTTTTTTAATTTTTAAAAAACAAAAACATGTAAAAGAAACTCGTACTTGAATTCTAATTCCCATAATCATCATCATCATCGAGCACCAGGGCCTCATGACCGACGCTCAAGACCAATCCAATTGGAAACCCAAGCGTTCCCACTATCCGCCGCCTAATCCTCTGCCCACTGATCGCCCCGTTAGAATCTACGCCGATGGGATCTACGATCTTTTTCACTTCGGCCACGCGCGCTCTCTTGAACAAGCCAAGAAACTGTTTGTATTTTTTATGTTTCCGGGTTATTTTATTTTACTGAATTTTTTTTGCTTTATTTTTCTGGGTTTGCCTTGTTTCAATTTGTTTCAGATGGGTTTTGTTTGTTTATATGTTTAGATTGATGTGATCAAGTTTGGATTTTCAGGTTGCCAAATTCTTATCTCCTTGTTGGATGCTGCAATGATGAAATTACCCACAAGTATAAGGGGAAAACTGTTATGACAGAGGCCGAACGTTATGAATCACTTCGCCATTGCAAGTATGCATTTTTCTTATACTTTTTTGAGGGTTTAAGTTTTGATTGCATGATGAATTTTGAATTGGGGTGTTTTGAGTGGATCTGTGATGTTTGTGGTGCATTAAGTGTGTGTGGAATGTTCGTGTGTCTCTTGCAGCGTCTAATGGTGTATCTCTGATGTTCTTTTATGATCAGGTGGGTAGATGAAGTCATTCCTGATGCACCTTGGGTGGTCACACAAGAATTTCTTGACAAGCATAAGATCGACTATGTGGCACACGACTCTCTTCCGTAGGGATAACCGACTTGAATAAAAATGTTTGAACATGTGGAAATTTGATTTGTTTTGTTGGATTAGATAGTTTTATAATGATTTACTAAGCACTCTTGGGTTTTCCTTGAGTGGCTAATTTGTTTATTAATTTGAAAAAATAAGCTTGATTTTTTTCCCATTAAGTGCATATGTATTCTGGTTTAGTGATTTGAGCATCCAGGTATATCATGCATTTTGATTTATTGGCATGTCACTTTTACAGCTATGCTGATGCTAGTGGTGCTGGAAAAGACGTTTATGAATTTGTAAGTTTGAGCGACAATGTTTGCCTTTCTTCCCTTTTTGTTCCACTGTAATGTATAATTATGTAATAGGATGTCTGTTGCAGGTCAAATCTGCAGGGAAGTTTCTGGAAACAAAACGAACAGATGGGATTTCAACATCAGATATTATTATGAGGATTGTTAAAGACTACAACCAATATGTTATGCGAAACTTGGATCGAGGATATTCAAGAAAAGAGCTGGGTGTTAGCTATGTGAAGGCAAGATCTTTGTTTTATTTATACTTTTCTGTATCTCATTATGATATTTATGTTCTGGTTTAGGGAATTTGTCTCTTATGGTTAATTCCATCTTAAATAGGAAAAACGGCTGAGAGTTAACATGAGATTGAAAAAACTGCAAGAGAAAGTGAAGGAACACCAAGAAAAAGTTGGAGAAAAGGTATTTCCAATTTTTATGCCATAATGTTGTTTTTCTATATATACTTGAGATGGAGGGCTTGATTTGCTCAATCAATGACCATTAAGTCATTGTTCTACCATTTGTAATATACTGTGTATTGATAATTGTATGATCCGTGTACCGTCTTTAAGTTGAATTAAGCCACTCCTACCAATGTGAGTGGATGATTTTGCAACCTTCTTCTTCTCTTTATTCTTTCCTCTCTCATACTTTATGTTATTTTTTGTTTAAGGTCTATTCATGTAGCAGACATTTACTTTTTCTTGGGTTGGCATTATGGCTCCGAAGAATAATACATTTAATAAAGATCTTTAAGACATTTCTTTTTATTGCCTAGTGACTGTCCAGTTTCTTAATCTAGCAACTAAAACACCTATGGGGAATTTTCTGAGGGTATTGAATGCACCAAATTGGTAGGGAAACTACTTCTTTTTTCTATTTTGTGGGGTGTACTTTTTTTAAAGAGTAAAAGTTGTTTGAGCGTGCACTTTGGGATTTGACATGAGAGCCTTGTGCAACTGGGGCTGTGATAGGGGTTGGAGATTAACTCAATCTTAATTCTAAGAGGGACAGCCTGTCTCATTAGCCTAGCTAACACTAAGTATATACTCCTGGATGGAGCTGGACCATTGTCAAAACCTCAGGGCTTGGGTACAGCTTGTGTTATAATTGCACTTGTTGGTTTACATTGGTTGAAAAAGAATACAGTTCATGATAATTTTGTAGGCTTGGTTCTATTGCTCTCTTTTTGAGACAATTTTTTTGAGTTAGCTATTGTAGGAAAGGAAAATCAAGAAGACCGTGGCATAATTTTATCTCGCATGCCTTATCTCCGCTCTACCCTCCCTCCCCTTATTCTGTACTCTCCCATTCTGTGATACACTGGCCAGACATGTATAGCAGTAGGGCATGCTAATTGATTTATCCTAAACTGAATCTTATTTTATGTGTGTACCTTATGTAGTATGAAAGTCACTTTGTGCAGAAATATCTAGTCAGAAGAAAAAAAAGAAGCCACTTTAGGGTTGGGTTGAGTAGTCTAATGAATTCTGACTTTTTTTGAGAGGTTAGTTTGAACTTCCCTTGGGGCTTGGGATATTGTAACCCACAAGTTCTCTGACTAATCAAGGGTTGTAGGATTCAATAGTAGTCTCCCGTTTATAACGTAGTGAACTTGTAAGAGAGGTCTAGGACTTTTTGCTACTGAAAAAAAAGGGAAATTTTGGGAGCGGTTTGGAATACAGTATAGATGGTTCTTTTGATATGAGTATTGGATTTCCTTAATGTTGCCCAAATAGTCTGACAGTTGCATGTTAGTCTGCAGTGGAATTAGTCATCTAAACCAGGCTGGTCCTTGACCTGTTAGATTTGGCTGGTTAGTTGTTGGTGCTTTTCAATTTCATGTAGTTAAGGATAGCTGATTTTTATGCATGTGAATATTTTGAGTTCGATCTTGTTAAAGTTATTTGAGTGTCCTTTTTTTGCTGCAATGCCTAAACTCTGCAGAAGTATTATGGTTGTACCATAACTTCATTTTTTGCATTCCTACTTGCCATGAAGTGTATAATATGATGGTTTTACATTCCTGTTTTAATATTTGTAGATCCAAACTGTTGCAATGCATCGTAATGAGTGGGTGGAAAATGCTGATCGCTGGGTTGCTGGTTTCCTTGAGATGTTTGAAGAAGGTTGCCATAAAATGGTAAGGAAATCTATGCATATGGATTTCATCTGTACATTATTGTTCATTAATAGAATCAAGTAATATAATTCTATGCATCTTGTATGTTTATCATCTTTTATGCAGTCTAACCGACAATTTGGATGCATTTCAGGGCACAGCTATCAGGGACCGAATTCAAGAGCGGTTAAGAGGGCAGATGTCGAGTGACTCTAAATATCTACTGCCGAATGGCGAGGATGATGGTGATGAAGATGAAGAATATTACGATGAGGATGATTATTCTGACGATGATGGAGAAGAGTACTACTATGATGATGAAGATTCGTATGATGAGAAAGACGAGAAAGAAAAGAAATAGATCTGGCTTTCCATGATTGCATCTAGTAATAGGTCTAATGCAAACCATATTGTGCCTGGTTGTGTATTACTTGTGGGTTTTCTGTAAAATACCATAGAAGTTAAAAATACATTGCCAGGAGTGGTGAAGGAAGCTTGGGTTTTAAGTGGAAACTAAAACCTTTTTTGTAATTTATTTTTTATTTTTCAATTATCTAGTGTGGTTAAGATTTCTTCAAAATTTGTAACACTCATACATGAAATTGCTATGTATGCTTCTTATTTTTGTGATATGGTAGAAAATTAGTAGTGAAATCAAGGATGTAATGTTGTTCTATGTTACAAATATATGGTTTACATAGCTTGGCTTGATTACAGAAAAAAAACAAAATCCTACCGGAATACATATGGATGTATGTTATCCAGATTATGTAAATTCCAAATCAATAATCCTATGTATATAAAGTTGGAATCTCAGATGGTACTGAACCTTGTCAGGGTTTAGTTGGATGATTAGTATCTGGTTTGCTACGATAAGATTTGGTGTTCGAGCTCTCTCATGAACACCAACATAACCTAGGAAGGTTTGGGATTGGAGTTCTCTTTGGGTGTGTTTGGTTGGGGTTACGGGGGATTATTGTCATATTATATTACTTGATTATTACATTTTATCAAGTAATATAAGATTCCGGTAATGTTTTAAAACCAATAGTAATTACTATTGGTAATATATGAGGTAATCCGATTATTTTTATTTTTTTAAGTATTTTAAGATTATTTGGTAATATTAATTTTGTTATAATTTTATTCCTTATTAATAAAATTTTTGGACAAAAATACCCTTATTTTAAAATTAATTTATAAATATATTTATGGATTATTTCATCCTTATATACAAATTTTTTAGGACACAAATACCCTTTGACTTTACAAAAATTATCCGATGGTAGGTGGCGGTTGTTAGCCACCACCAATGGCGACCGATCAGATCTGTGATCGTGGTCGGAAATGGCCATATCTGACCATTTCATGGCCAAAGATGTGGCCATGAAAATGCTAGATATTTGGTTGTGAAACGGCCACAGATCTTGCTTTCTCACGACCATATCTGTGGTTGTTTCATAATCACATCTTTGGACCGCAGAACGACCAAATTTGGTGGAAAAAGGTTTTATTGGCGCACAGTGCCATATCCGATCGGTTGTGCGCCATTTCGACGATTGTCGGCAGCCGGCCGACAGTGGTGGTTGGTCAGCCGGTAGTGGCTTAGGGGTGAGTGTGGGTGATTTTTGTTATAAATTAAAGTTTTATATGGATAGGGGTGTTTTAGTCCAAATTTCAAATGTAGGGACTCAAAAGAATGATTAAATAATAATAAAAATAAAAATATTATATTAATATTTAAAAAGAAAGGTAATTTAGTAATATATATAATATGTCCCACCTATTTATCCTCCTAATAAAAAAATATCAATATAATATATCCACTAATTTATTCCAAACTAACCAAACACAATTCTCAAAACATTTTTAATAATTTATCTTTTTATTAATATAATAATTTTAATAATACAACATTCTTTTAACCCAATACAAATTCTTAAAAAGATGGAAAGAAGTTTTTCAACTTTGAAAACCAAGATTCAAACATGATAGTGATAGCCACTAGGCTGTGACAATGAGATGAACAAAAGGACATAAGAACAGGCTTGCAGCCCACAGTATGGATCAAATTTGAGCCGTCAAGTGTTTGGTTCAACAATTTCATGCTTATGACAAAATAAAGTTGACAGGAATTCAAATGTGTCGTCTCCGGCATTTGTGTTTTGGCAGGTCTGCATTACATTACAACATCCTGATGTCAGTATGTACGGATTTTTTGAATGGCCAGTTCATATGGAAGATTAATTAACATTTATTAATAAAATATAATATAATTAACCTTTATTTAATTACTTAATTTGACATCTAATCATACATCCAAAAAAATTATAAAAAGTGTTTGGAGCAACTGCCAAAGCTTAAATTTATTATTATTATCATTATCACTAAGATCATTCAGCATGTACAAATCAATTTCGTTTACTAAGATTATCTTTTTATTTATTTATTGTCAAATGATCGAGGGTCCAAATCCCATCACACTCTACATGTCAAAATCACAAATGAAATTAAGATTTCTTTAAAATAAAATAAATTTATTCAACTGTTATATTCAACTATATGATCAAAAGCTTATTCATAAGAGGGTATTGATAATATATTATTTTAAACATAAAGGGTTAGTCAGATGAATTTGACAATTTGTGGTTCGTTCATACATATTCGGGGTTTGAAGTTTGAATCTTGTTATGGGCACTTTTTCTGACCAAAAACAAGTATTTGCAAAGCTTAGCTTTGAGTTTGGGTTGGCTGAAAACAAATATTTACGGGGTTTAGTTTTGAGTTTGAGTTTGTAAAATGAGTTCGAGAGATTTCTGAATTAAAAAAAAAAAAAAAAATCTCTATAAATTCCCAGTAAAAAGCCATAATTTGAAATAATTCATAGAAGAAATTAATAATTTTATTTGTTAATGAATTGAAAGCATGCGGTTTCAAGTATGAGTAGAAAACAAACAAGTAACAGGAAACAAAAGATGTGAAGGAGAAAAGCTTCAATATTTTTCACAATTGGGTATAAATAGCCAATATACAAGCCTTAGATCCTAAAGTTTAGGATTTA
>CM047744.1:24461175-24506951 GCA_026225825.1 Pistacia integerrima
CCTAAAGTTTAGGATTTAGAATAATCGCGGTAAATTACCCAGATACAAAATACAAAACAATTACCTTTCACTCCTTATAATATGAAAATTAATTCACCCAAGACCACTGCTGCCTGCTAGCAACCACCGTTAATCGTTAGTATTGCTGTTGACATCAGAATGGTGTACGAATAACTAGATCTAACTGATCGTGCACCGATATAGCCGTTTCTAATTAGATCCACCATAGATCTAGCTGGAACTACAAGATCTATGGTCAGAGATCTGATCGTTGATGGTCAGATCTGATTGTTAACGGCTAGATCTATCTAAGCTGATATGCCAAATTTTGGCCAAAGGGGTGCGTCATTGATGGATAGATTTTGGCAGTTAACGATGGCCAGATGCACGGTTGATCTGATAGAAAAAGGCCATATCGACGCCTGACTGGCCGGATCCAACCTGTTGTACACCGTTTCAATGACTGTTGGCGGCCGTCTGACGGTTGGCCGATTGGGTGACTAGGGTGTTTTTATTAATTTTTAAAGTTAACAGACGTCGAATTGTACACCAAGCAATTGTAAAATACAAAGGCTAATTAATAAAGATTTTTAAGATATAGATAGCCAGCCAGCTGGAAAATTCGATGCTACTAAACCATTACACATAATTTCGACATTTTGTAGTTGACTTTACTATTTTAACCATAGACTTCAATGGGAATGCTTTGAAATTTCTTATTTGTAGCTTATTATGTCGACATGTTTCCACATCTTTTTGTTTACTATGCAATTTCCTAAAGTCTCATAGTCAACTTCAATTTTAGTATTACTTCCTATATGATTTCACCATGGATATCATCATATAAAGAATTACAGAATCTGAATTTCTCTTTCTTCTATAAATATAGTGGACATAGTTTTGGACCATTTTATGTTATCATAATCCTCATTCTTCGAAGTTCTAAATTATGAGCATCAACTTTCTTGATCGTCATCTTCCACTTTACAAGCTTTTTGCTTGTATTGTCATCTTTTAGTACTTCCTTCCTTGATTCTTGGAGAGTGCACATGTGATATTGATGAAGAAGACCGCGACAAGACTCAGGCACTCAAATACAAAGTTGGAGCCATCGCCTCGATTCTTGTTGCAGGAGCTATTGGAGTTTGTCTTCCGATTCTGGGAAAATCCTTTGAAGCTTTACGTCCGGAAAAGAATACTTTCTTCGTGATCAAGGCCTTTGCTGCAGGAGTTATACTCTCAACTGGGTTCATCCACGTTCTTCCTGATGCGTTCGAGAATTTGACATCGCCATGTTTGAATGAAAATCCATGGGGAAAGTTCCCTTTTACAGGATTTGTTGCGATGATGGCAACGATTGGAACTCTGATGGTGGATGCTTCTGCAACTTCTTACTACACCAAGTCTCACTTCAATAAGTCTAAACCCGGAAACTTTCCTGGAGATGAAGAGATGGTTCAACCGCATGAAGATCATGTTCATGTTCATACTCATGGAACTCATGGACACTCTCATGGTGCCATCCCTTCGGCTGATTCAGAGCTTCTTAGACATCGTATCATATCTCAGGTTTGATTTTGAATCTGTTAACAATACTATCATATCATATGGTTATAGTTATGATATCAGGGGCGGATGGCCCACGCTCAATTTTATTTTAAAAAATACTAATGTATATAATATCTGGATGTTAGCCCACTTTGACAAAATTATTAATGGGCAAAAATATTAGTGTATGATTAGTTTTTATTTTGGTCCACTTTAACAAAAATTTATGTGTATGATATGAATCTTGATGATAGGTTTTGGAGTTGGGAATTGTAGTGCACTCAGTGATAATAGGGATTTCCTTGGGTGCTTCCGAAAGTCCAAAAACTATAAGGCCTCTGATAGCTGCCTTGACTTTCCACCAGTTCTTTGAAGGCATGGGGCTGGGAGGTTGTATCGCTCAGGTATTATTTAAACTTCCATGAGATCGGAGTCCTGGTCCTTCAATTTGACCCTTTGGTTTCCCAAGAGACACATCTGAATTATTATAATTGGTTTGATTTATGTAGGCAAAATTCAAGTCTAGAGCGATTGCAATTATGGTGTTGTTCTTCTCATTGACAACCCCAGTTGGAATAGCGATCGGGATAGGAATATCAAATGTGTACAATGAGAATAGTCCCACAGCTCTAATTGTTGAAGGGATTTTTAATGCAGCATCAGCCGGGATCTTAATATATATGTCTCTTGTGGATCTTCTTGCTGCTGATTTCATGAACACAAAGGTTCAAACCAATAAAGGGCTTCAAATTGCAGTCAATATTTCTCTTCTGCTTGGTGCTGGCTGCATGTCCCTATTGGCCAAATGGGCTTAAACCGTAGCTCTGTTTTTTTTTTTTTCAATTTCATCAGCTGAATGGTGTACTTTAAACTTTGTGCTTAATAAAGTAATCCTAAGTGCAAGAGCTTTATTGGAAGCAAGCTTCTGCGTTTGTTAGGAAGAGGAAGGACAAGCCGTTTGGTGGTTGTTGAGAGCAGAACTGGGAGGATTGCTCCATACTACAATAAAAGAAAGAATATGTGCATGTTTGTATAAATTAATTCCTTATGTTCATGGTTTGACTGTGATCTTGTATGTTGTTGTTGTTGTTGTTATTGTATGTGCTTTCACTACTTCATACAAATCTCACAGTGGAAAAAGAGTAATGGAGCATTGTTTATTCAATGGGTATTTTTTATTCAATTAATCATTAATCCATTTATTTTACATTGAAATTATTGAAAATTGTGAAATTAGATTTTAATTGTTAGAATTGTGGTTCTGGATGTACTTGAAAATCGGTGTTGAGAATAGGTTTTCATGGGAGTTTAAGGAAGGTGTTTTTAGAGTAATAAATAATTTTTTATGGAAGAAATTTTGTCCACATCTTTCAATACTCCAAACCAAAGTGAAGGATTTTTAAGAATTCTCATAAGCATTACCCAAAAAAATCAAATTATGCTGCTTTAGCTTGTATTGTATTAAGTTCCAAGTTGTTGTAGTTTTTTTGCTTAGTTTTTGAACTAATGATTTGGTACCAGTTAAGATAAGAGTAGATATTACTCAGTTATATAACACCTAAAACTTTCTTCTGTGGGGTGTGGGGGATTTTTTGCTGGCCTAGTATTCTGATTTGATGGTTTGGTGTTTACATAATGGTTGGGAGGATAGTGCTCAGGGAGGTAATGAGTGGTGTGGTTTAGTTAGCTAGAATGTGTGAAGGTTCTTTCTTTTGTTTTTTATTGGACCTGTCCTTGTTGACGGGAGATTTTTTTTTTTTTTTACCTCTTTAGTTGTATCCTCATTCTTTATTTTTTATATGGTTTAGTTATCTGGGATGGGTTTTTTTCTTTTCTAAAGCTGATTCTTTATTTTTCTTTTGATGATATATCATTTTCCTGAAGCAACTCATTTCATTCTAAAGCAAACTCTTCTATTATGGTCTTCATGGTCCCAATGTGGTTTGGCTACTTCATTCAGATGTCGTTGTCAAGCATGAAGATGCTGTTGTGTACATTTTTGTGTTATTGTAGGGGTGTAATGATTCTGTAGAGTACCTTTGTTTCCTGTATTTTATTTCTTGTTCATATCTTATGTACATTAATCTAGTTTATAAAATTTGAACGTGATTTTTCCATATATTTTTATTAGTGCTTATATTTAGTGAAATTCAATAATTGATATGTTGCTAAATTCAAACAACTCTATTGGTGGTTTGTTGAATCAGGAATCTATTCTTATGAATGCTTGATGAGTCAAAATAACCCTCCTGCACAGCGTATGGTTTAAAAATATACGATAATCCTAAGCATGTAGATTTAAGGTTTTACTTTCCAAATTTCAGGTGAAGATGGCAATATAGGAGACCCGAAGATCATATAAGGTAAGGCATTCTTGAGTTCATTGATTTCCCCTAACTTAAATGCAAGTAGTATTGTTATTTCATACAAAATATTCATTTGTGGACATTATGAGATGAATTTGAGGTGGTAAAAAGTGAAACATGCTTGTTTTTGTCAGGTTTTTGTTGGAATTTTTTGTTTTTCTGCAAAGCTGATTAATTATTTGTATAATGTATGTATTATAAGTTTGTGGACATATGGAGGTGAATTTGAGGTGGTAAAGAGTGTAAAGTGGCTTGTTTTTTACTGTTTTTGTTGGAATTTTTTTTTCTGTAAAGCTCGTTAAGTATTTGCATAATGTATGTATTATATGTTCGTGGACATTCTGAGGTGAATTTGAGGTGGTAAAGAGTGTAAAGTGGCTTGTTTTTTACTGGTTTTTGTTGGAACTTTTTCAATAAAGCTGGTTAATTATTTGTATAATGTATGTATTATAAATTTGTGGACATTCTGAAGTGAATTTGAGGTGGTAAAGAGTGAAAAGTGGTTTGTTTTTACTGGTATTTTTGGAATTTTTTTTTTTTTTGGTTAAGCTAGTTAATTATTTGTATATTGTATGTATTATAAGTTTGTGGACATTCTGAGGTGAATTTGAGATGGTAAAGAGTGAAAAGTGGCTTGTTTTTACTGGTTTTTGTTTTTTTTTTTGTAAAGCTGGTTAATTATTTGTATATTGTATGTATTATAAGTTTGTGGATATTCTAAGGTGAATTTGAGGTGGCAAAAAGTGAAAAGTGGCTTGTTTTTTTACTGGTTTTTGTTGGAATTTTTTTCTGTAAAACTGGTTAATTGTTTGTATAATGTATGTATCATAAGTTTGTGAACATTCTGAGGTGAATTTGAGTGAAAAATGACTTGTTTTTGACTGGTTTTTTTTGGGAAATTCTATGTAAAACTGGTTAATTATTTGTATACTGTATGTATTATAAGTTTGTGGACATTTTTAGAGGAAGTTATTGAGTTGCTCTTTCTTAGGTCATAACTCTTGGAGATCATCAATGGTTTGGAGTATAGGAAGCACCAGAATTAAAGCCTCATGTTTCAGGTCACCTAAGACAAATCGAATACTAGTCATATTTTTGCTTTATGTATATATTACTGATCATAGATTTATGACCACAATCAGAGCCTCATATTTTTACTCTAAGGAGATTGAATTGGCTTTGATATTTTTGAATAAGAATTGTGACAATGACAATTAATTAGCTTTGATATTTTTGAATGAGATTTCTGACAATGACAATGAAGTGATTTTAACTCTATTTTTTGTTCTTGCCCTTTAAAACCTGTTGGTTTATTTACCTAGATTGAACACATTTGAATTGCATTCCCAATTTTTTTTTTTTTTTTCGGTTTCAATTCAAGCGATTGCATTATGGTTTTGGAATATACACTCTTGTTAGGTTTCAATTGATAAATTCAATCAATTTTTTTTGCAACAAACACATGGACAAAATGGTAATATTAACTACTTCAAAATTTTAAAATCTCAATGGTTACTAATTGTTTTTTTAGCATTAGGGACAAATTGGTAACTTAAATTATATACATAGTTGCAGATATATTAGTAATTACATAATTAAAAAGGGGTATATTGGTAATTGAATGCATTGACATGACATATAATAATAATAAAAACAATTCCTATCAACAGTTAAGGGCATTTCCATCTTTATAGTTATAATTATTGTATTTAACAAAATTTACTAACGAAACTTGACATTTGGGTAGTAATTTGATATTTTAAAACTTTTTGGGTTGGAAAGTGTCATTAAGGCAAACCTTGGGTGGGGAATAGTAGTTTACTCATTTATAAATGCAAACCACCCTATGTGGTCGAATGGTTGAATAAAGACTTTTGAGTATAGATGTTCACAAGAACTGATCGGAACTGGAATTGGCGGTTACCCGGGGTTTGGTTCTGGTTCCTAACCGGAATCGACCGTCAACGGGTAGGTTCTGATTCCAAAAATCTAGAAATGGTTTGGGTTTCGGATCCTGCAGTCAGGAACCGAAACCGAGAACTGGAACCATCTTTGTTATATGGATATATAAACTTACATATATAAGCATTATATGCAATTTAAGTTTTTTTGAAGTTGAATATGTGATTTTCCAACGGATTATTGTAATTTGTGATGTTAAATTCTTAGTTTCCATAAAGTTGAATTGGAGTTGGAATGCCTGAAGGCTTTATAATTTTATTTTTTGTTAAAAAGTGTTAGTTGAGGGGGTATTCGTAAATTTTTTAGGGTTTTTTGTCATTTTCTAAACTTTTGGGGGGTATACTAATTTTCTAGGGTACCCGGAACCAGAACCGTTGTTACAAGTTTCAGTTCTAGATATCCAAGAATCGGAACTATCGATTTCGGTTCTGATTCCAAATTTGAGGAACCGTTGATTTCTGTTCCAGTTTTAGTTCCTTCAAAAAATACAGGGTACTCAGAACTGATCATCCCTACTTTTGAGTGTATTTCTCAAGAGGTCATAAGTTCAATTCTTTTGATTCCTAATATGAATGGTCATTGGAGGTTTGATAGAAAAAAATAATATTAATAATATATAAGTTACTAATAAATTATTTTGTGATTATTATGTTACAATATATGTATTATTTAAAAATTGTCTAATTATCTCAATATGTAAATACTAAACCCACGATACGTGGAATTTTTTCAATAATTGTACATGTTATTACTAGGCCGTTTATAACCGTTTTATTTTAAATTATATTTAGGAGGCAATTGGTGGGGGGTTATCCCTCATTACTAAGGTAATGTCATCTTATATTACTTAGATTACAACGGTTATCAAATATTATAAGATTCTAGTAATATTTCAAAACTAATAGTAATTATTGTTAGTTATATGGGTGGTAATCTGAATACCACTTTTTTCTTAGGTATTTTGAAATTATTTGGTAATTTTATTTTTGTTAAAATTTTACCCCTAATATAACGTTCTTAGTAATACAATATTCTCTAAACTAAACACAAGGAATGTTGTACATTCTCTAAACCAAACACGGGGAATGTTGTATTACTAGAAGAGGGCATTTAGTTGGGGGTAATGTGGGATTACTAAGGTTATGTTATCTTATATTACTTGATTACCACGTTTGGTTGTCAAGTAATATAAGATTCCAGTAATCTTCAAATACCAATAGTAGTTACTGTTGGTAATATCAGAGGTAATCTGATTACCTTCATTTTCTTAGGTATTGGAAGATTACTAGGGTAATTTTTTTTTTCTTATAATTCTATCCCTTATTAATAAAATTTTAGGACAATAATGCCCTTATTTTTAAATTTATTTACATGAATGTTGCTTGTACTATTTCACCCAAATTAATTAATTTTTTGGACAAAATTGCCCTTGAATTCAAAACAAATTGCAGCCCATCCAAGCCACCACCCCCACCCCTACTGTGTGTAACGACCAAGATGCGACCAAGCTACGTTCTTCGCCGAAATGGCACACAAAAGGCGAAAATGGCCATTTCGAGCCAGATATTTGGCTAGAAATAGCCAGATCATGCTTGACGACCAGATTCGTCATTGATCTGGCTATCAAAGCCTAGATTCATGGATCTGACCGTCAATAGCTAGATCTGTCATGTCTGGCCATTTCCGACCAGATCTCTGGCTGGAAATGGCCATACGGTGCACAAAGGCCATTTCCTGCCTTCCATGGGCCATTAGGCTATCGGTCATCGGCGGCCTGTGGTGGTTGCTGGCGGCCGACAGTGGCTGGGTTAGTGGGGTGCTTTGTTGATTTTCCAAACTTTTATTATGAAGTTGTTTTTGCTAAGTTTTTAAATACAGGGGGGTTATAATAATCCAAATAATAATCAATATTAAAAAATAATATAATTATAATATTTAATTGGAGGACAATTCAGTAATTTAAATAACATACTCACCAAACATATTAATATAACATACCCACTAATTAACCAAACACATTTTCTTAAAGATTCTTAGTAATCTTCAAGATAATCTAACATTCCTAGTAATCCAACATTTCCTGAACCAAACACCCTCGAAATGTTATATTAATGGAAAGATAGATTACTTTGAAGATAACTAGGAATGTTTAGGGAAATGTGTTTGGTTGGTTGTAATAAATTGGTGAGTATGTTATATTAATATGTTTAGTTGTGATGAATAAATTGGTGGGTATATTATATAAATTAATAAATTGCCCTTCTTTTTAGATATTAATATAATATTATTTTTATTATTATTTTTGAATAATTTCTTTTAACCCCCTATATTTCAGATTTAGCTAAAACATCGCAGCAACCAAAAAGGTTTAAAACTCAACAAAAACACTCCCACCCACCCCAAGCCATAGTTGGTGGAAGGGACAGTGGAGATTTGACCGTGGAAAGGCTAGATCTATGGCCGTGAAACATCCATCGTTTCACGACCAGATCTAGCTGTTTTTGACCATAGATTTGTCGGAAATAGCCTTATTGGCTCACGGCCTGCCAAATCTGGTCGGCCATACGCTATTCCATCGCCGTCGGTGACTAGCAGTGGTGGCCAGATTCGACCACCACCCTTGCGTAATTTTTTTAAAGTCCAAGGGTTTTATATCCTAAAAAATTTGTATATAAGGATAAAATAGTCTATGAATATATTTGTAAATTAATTTCAAAATAATGTTATTTTCGTCCAACAATTTTATTAACAAGGGGTAAAATTGTAACAAAAATAAGATTACCAAGTAATTTTAAAATACCTAAGAAAATAGAGGTATTCTACCTCCTATATTACCAACAGTAATTATTATTGGTTTTGGAAGATAACTGTAATTTTATATTACTTGACAATTAAACATAATAATAAAGTAATATAAGATGACATTACCTCAATAATCTTCTATTACCTCCAATCAAACACATCCTTATTAATAAAATTTTAGGATAATAATGCTCTTATTTTATAATTAATTTATAAAAATTGTCATTACAATTTTACCTCTAATTAATTAATTATTTTAGATGGATGATTTGGTGTTCGAGCTCTCTCGTGAACACCAACCTAACCTGAAAAGGTTTGGGATTGGAGTTTAGTTATGGATATCTACATCAACCAGTTTTTCACCTCCAAAACCAAGATACAAACATGGTATAGGCTCACCGCTGACAACGCACAATAATGGCAAAAATGAAGAAAAAATAGAATGAAAGAAAGTAAAAGTGATAGCACTAGCACTTCAAGGAGCTAGGGGCTTCCCAACACAACTCTATGAGTCTAATGATACCTTATACCTCTTATACCCAGTTGCCATTACAAACCATTCTGCTAATCTGGTAATAAAGTAATATAAGATGACATTACCTCAGTAATCTCCTATTACCTCCAATCAAACACACCTTATTAATAAAATTTTAGGACAATGATGTCTTTATTTTGAAATTAATTTACATAAACCTGCTATCATAATTTTACCCCTAATTAATTAAGTTTAGATGGATGATTTGGTGTTGGAGCTCTCTCATCAACACCAACATAACCCGTCAAAGGGTTAGGATTGGAATTCTGTGGGGCATTTAATTAAAAGACCAAATCAAGTTCAAATTTAATTTAAAAGCCATGTAGTTTGAAAGTGTTAAGTAAATAGCCTTATTATTGATTAAGGTTAATTAAACATGATTAGTGGTTAATTAGGATTAATAAAATATTGTGTAATCTTTTATAATTATAGTATGTCCCCCAAAAGCAGAAATTCTTGCAAACAAACCCAAACACCTTTTTCTTCTTCCTCCTACCATTAACGCACCTTTCCTTGTTGCTGTTTCTTCTAAGCTTCGTCTACATCTTCTTCTTCGTCTACAAAACCATTTTCCAATTTTTCTCTTTGTTCTTGTGTCGCCGTTGTCTTCTCTGCCTTTGGACCATCTTGACTCATCGGATGATCCGTTGGAGCGTCTTCTTGGACAACCTTAGAATAGCCATCGCCGTTGGAGTCTAGAATTTGGATTGGGGTTGGGTTTTCATCCTCTTTGTGAATATCAGCCATAGTTTTGTGTAATGAATCTTTAGGATAAAATATTGGTCAGAAATAGGGAATTTTTATTGTCGAAAATATCAGAGAAATCAAAAGTGTTTCGTCGGTTGTTTTTTGAGTATATTGCTCAATTAAGTGATTTTGAAGGGAGGGGGTCATTTTTAATTTTTCAAAATTTAAACAAACATCCGTTAATTATAATATTACTTACATATGTTTAAATATTTTCAGTTTAACCCGTTTTACATGTTTAATGATTTCTAATTGCACCATGTCAGTTTTTCTAATTTAAAAAAAAATTGTAAAATTTTTTCAGGATTATTTTTTCAAATTCAAACTTGGAAGGTCTGGCGAGTTAAATTTCGTCTGAGTTCTGTGGATATCTACATCAACGAGTTTTTCATCTCCAAAACCAAGATTCAAACATGGAAGCCACTATCCAGTGACATGAGGATATGAGATAAGCAAAAGGACGTAAGAATAGGCTCAGACCGCACAATACGCATGTTTGAGTAGTCAGGCGTCGCTTTTTAGTCTTTTTGACGAAGTAAAATTGAGTGGAATACAGATGTTCGTCTCTGGTTGGCCAGGTCTGCATTAGCAACATCCAAATGTTTGACTAACCAGTTCATATGAAGATTAATTAACATATTAATACCTTTGTTTAATTACTTAATTTGGCATCCAATCATACTTCCAAAAATTGATTAAAGGTTAGTCTTTGGAGCAACTGCCGAAGTTCAAATTATTATTATTATTATTATTATTAAGATCATTCGGCATGTCTCATTTATGTACAAGTCAATTTTATTTACACGGATGATCTTTTATTTATTTATTTTCAAATGATCGAATAAATCCAAACCCCATGACACTGTACATGTCAAAATTCCAAATGAAATTAAGATTTCTTTTTAAAAAAATAAAAAAGCTTTTTCATAAGAGGGTATTGATATATATTCTTTTAAACGGTGAGAGGTTAGTCGGGTGAACTTTGTGGTTTGCTTATGCAAATATTTACGGGGTTTAGTTTTGAGTTTAAGTTTGTAAACTGAGCTCGAGAGATTTCTGAATTAAAAAAAAAAACTCTATAAATTCCTTATAAAAACCCATAATTCAATATAATTTATAGAAGAAATTAATAATTTGTAATTGTTAATGAATTGAAAACATGCGGTTTCAAGTATGAGTGAAAACAGAGGAATAGTTGGAAATAAGAGATGTTAAAGAGAAAAGCTTCAGTATTTTTGGCAATCAGTAGACATAAATAACTAACGTACAAGCCTTAGATCCTAAAGTTTAGGACCAGAATAATAGCTGTAATTATCCAGATACAAAATATAAAAACCAATAATTATGGGAATCCATTATCTATCCGCTTAAGTTTAATCTTAATTAATGCTAAATTATATTTTCTCAACAGTATGAACTTAATTCAATGAAAATAAATAAATAAATAAATAATAATAATAATAATAAGAAGGAGGATCCATTATCTATCGGCTTAAATTTGATCTTAATTAATGCTAAATTCGACATTAAAAAATTTAATAACAACCGTTGAATACAAAGGGTAATTTTTAAAAATATTAAGATATAGTTAGGCAGCTAGCTAGAAAATTCAATGCTGCAAATTATTACACATAGTTTCGACATCCGGTATTTGACGCGTAGACTTCAATGATTCCTTCCAATATGTCGTCATGTTTCCACACTTTTTCGTTTCATTTATCTTTGAGATTTCCCAAGTGCAATTCTTCTATTACTTCCACTTATGATTTCACAATGGTTATCAACATCATCATCTTAATTTTCATAAGAATTACAGAGTTTTAATTTCTCCTTCTTCTATAAATATAATGGACTCAGTTTTGGACAATTTCATATGATCATAATTCTCTTTCTTCTGAAATCTGAAATTATGAACACCAACTTTCTTGATAGTCATCTTCCACTGTACAAGCTTTTTGCTTGTCTTCTCATCATTTCAATTCTTCCTTCCTTTGTTCTTGGAGAGTGCACATGTGATATTGAAGAAGAAGACCGCGACAAGACTCAGGCACTCAAATACAAACTTGGAGCCTTCGCCTCGATTCTTGTTGCAGGAGCTATTGGAGTTTGTCTTCCGATTCTGGGAAAATCCTTTGAAGCTTTACGTCCGGAAAAGAATATTTTCTTCGTGATCAAGGCCTTTGCTGCAGGAGTTATACTATCAACTGGGTTCATCCACGTTCTTCCTGATGCGTTCGAGAATTTGACATCGCCATGTTTGAATGAAAATCCATGGGGAAACTTCCCTTTTACAGGATTTGTTGCGATGATGGCAACGATTGGAACTCTGATGGTGGATGCTTCTGCAACTTCTTACTACACCAAGTCTCACTTCAATAAGTCTAAGCCCGGAAAATATCCTGGAGATGAAGAGATGGTTCAACCGCATGAAGATCATGTTCATGTTCATACTCATGGAACTCATGGACACGCTCATGGTGCCATCCCTTCGGCTGATTCAGAGCTTCTTAGACATCGTATCATATCTCAGGTTTGATTTTGAATCTCTTAACATTACTATCATATCATATGGTTATACTTATGATATGAAACTTTATGATAGGTTTTGGAGTTGGGAATTGTAGTGCACTCAGTGATAATAGGGATTTCATTGGGTGCATCCGAAAGTCCAAAAACTATAAGGCCTCTGGTAGCCGCCTTGACTTTCCACCAGTTCTTTGAAGGCATGGGGCTGGGAGGTTGTATCGCTCAGGTATTATTTAAACTTACATGAGATCAGAATCCTGGTCCTTCAATTTGACCCTTTGGTTTCCCAAGAAACACATCTGAATTATTATAATTGGTTTGATTTATGTAGGCAAAATTCAAGTCTGGAGCGATTGCAATTATGGTGTTGTTCTTCTCATTGACAACCCCAGTTGGAATAGCGATCGGGATAGGAATATCAAATGTGTACAAAGAGAATAGTTCCACAGCTCTAATTGTTGAAGGGATTTTTAATGCAGCATCAGCTGGGATCTTAATATATATGTCACTTGTGGACCTTCTTGCCGCTGATTTCATGAACACAAAGGTTCAAACCAATACTGGGCTTCAAATTGCAGTCAACATTTCTCTTCTGCTTGGTGCTGGCTGCATGTCTGTATTGGCCAAATGGGCTTAAACCCTAGCTCTGTTTTTTTTTTCTGTACAGTTTTTTGTTTTTTAAATTTTATCAGTTGAATGGTGTGCTTTAAACTTAGTGGTCAATTCAGATTATCGTAATAATTAACTACACATGGACCATGGGCGAAGTGGCTGAATTAATAATCCACTAAATTGTTGACTCAAGACTTAAAAATTTATGACTTTTAGAGGAAAGGTTTTAGTGGCTGTCAGAGGCGTTTCAGGTGGCCTTACGGTGGAGACCGGTAACCTTATGTAAGCAATTGAGATTATACGACATTACTGTTTGGTTTAGATTCAAGCATCACTTCCAATTTTCCTTCATTTTCAACAAAGTGATCTTAAGGCAATTACATCCATATAAATTGTAGAGCATAAAGATCATCATGTATCACTCCTATAAATTTGAAACAACGACAGAAATTAAATCTTCAAAAACGAAAGACTGCCATAAATAAAGTTACCGGAGGGAAATAACAACTGATCCATTTATTAAATTGAGAAAGTACGGAGAAATTTGAAACAATAAAAGATTATAAATCAAATACCTGAAGATTTATCGAGCCAAACTTTGATTAGGGATGTTAGGGCTTCGAAGGAGAAAATGAAACTGAAGCGATCTATGATTCTTTATTTTTTTTCTTCTCACTTATCGGGGTTTGGGGATGAAATATTTTTAGCGCCGGATAGGCGTACTGGGCACCCAGTTGAGGTTGGCAGACGGTGTTAAAAATGCGCACTTCAGTTGGAGATGTGTGGCTTAGATAGTTAGATTACAGGGTAAAAGAGGAAATACACACTAATTCAATTAACATCCATAATTAACAGAAATTTAATTTTTAACATAAATACTGTCTTTTACAATTTATATAAGAGTGATTTGTTTGAAGAATCCATAAAATGACTTAAGGAAAATATATATTATGAATAACAAATTCATACAAGTACCAATTCATTGCCTATATATACATGATGATAAATTCTAGAATTTATTTATTTATATAATAATTCATTAGTTATTATAACAATATCACCTGTTGATATAAAATTTACACCAATCAGAGAATTTTGATCGACCTTGGTGGGATCAGAATAAATGTGCGCGTGATTACGAATAATCAGCGAAAGACAAGTATTGAATGCAATAAAGTAAATGACAATGAGAATTTAAAAAAAAAAAAAAAAGATTATAATTGATCCGAATTATAATTTCGATATTATCAAAATTGGGCACTGTGATTGCACAAAGATTGTTGTTGATCTAGTCATTCCCACAATATCTGGGATCTGAAGTTATATGAAAATTGATTGAATGATGATTTTAGTTGTTCGTGACTAACTTGTGTTAAGTCGAGTTATATGTTGACGAACTTATACTGGGTTGGACAACTAGTAGAATCAGACTAATTCTGGGTCGAACTACATCCTCGCGGTTGCCCGAGCTTGATGGAAAAATCACACACAACACCATCTTTAATTAAATTATTATTCATTATTTTTTTCAGTGATTTAAGTCCATATACTCTATATTTCGAATTTTATATCAATTATCTTTCTATGTCTTTAAATCTTTATAATTATACTTTTTATTATATGTTTATAATCTAAATCAATGAGATAATTAATTAATTGTAAAAGAAATATATATTGGATATAAAATAAATATTTCATTGTAAAAATATATATTTATAATCTAAATCAATAGGATATTTTAATAAATATTGTAAATAATGAACCTAATGAGTAATGTTAGATCCACAATACAATCTCACAATCTTTGATGTGATAGCTCGTCATTGGCTAGCTCGTAAAATAGATCCCACCTATTTGTATGAGTCTGTCTGCCCATTTGCAAACTAACCAATGAAAAACTATCACGTTAAAAGATATGAAAGAAGATTGTAAGATTGAATTGTAGATATAATATTACTCAGTCTTCTAACCATTCAAAAATTTGAGAAGCTAAACAATATCAATCACATCTCTCAATTTTCTCACTTTGGTCCTTGTTATTTACTTTATTTAGTTCATATTTCCTTTCATAAATTATTACTAAATTTCACTACTAAAATTATAACAATAAACTGAATTATACATTAACATTAATTTGGTACCTTTGATCCTATGTTCTCCATAACATCATCAATGAAGCAACCCAATGAAGAGAACGAAGATCCATCCTCCATCAAAGCCTTTCTACTCTTTTCACTCATCTCCACCATCCTTTTCTTTATCTCACCATCACCTTTCATTAATTTCTTTATTCCTTTCTCTATGTCTTCTGCACTCACTATTGTTAGACTATTCCCAGAAATCTCCTTTATATAGTCCATTTTAATCTCAACCGCTAATCCCAACTCAATCACCATCTCAAAAGCGTTGAATTGTTGATCAGCATACATAGGCCACGTCGCAATTGGAACACCAAACCGTATGCTCTCCAACACTGAATTCCACCCGCAATGTGATACGAACCCTCCGATCGCCTCGTGGGCCAAGATCGACACTTGTGGAGCCCATCCAATCACCTTCCCAATCTTAGCCGTTCGATCGAGAAATCCTTCAGGTAGCACGTCCCTCAAGTTTGTGTAATCACTAGGGTAACCAATATGACCCTTCGATGGAGGTTGACGTAAAGACCACAGGAATCCATGCCCACTGTGCTCCAGCGCAGAAGCTATCTCTTTCACCTGATCTTCATCAAAGCTTCCCGTGCTCCCGAAGCATAGAAACACAACTGAAGACCGCGGTTGATCATCAAGCCATTCCATGATCTCTGATTTTGTAATCGACCCACCTGATCCTTGTTCATTGCCATCATCGTTGAGATTCAAAACGGGTCCGACAGTATGTACAGGTGGGACGTTGATCATCTTACCATCAGAGAAAGACTTGACCGCATACGATTCCAGCTCCATGAATGTATTCACAATAATACCCTTCACTCCTCTAAGCCTCCTCGCTTGTTCAAAGAAAGCAGTAGACCAATCTTTATCTAACAACACGGCCGGCAAAACTCTGACTGGAACTGAGTTAACAAGACCCGGTACTTCCAAATCAGTGTCCGAGTCATTCAAGTCAGTGAGTAGCTTCTTCTGTTCATCAAAAAGAGCTTGCGCGTAAAATTTCAAGCCCAGAAAAGCGGCACTCGAGGTGTAGAAAACATAGCTAGGAACTCCAAAATCATTCGCAACCTCGATCATGCTCGTGCAGAACATGTCGAGAACGAACGCGGCGAGTCGAGGTGAGTCATCGGAGGCTGACTCGGCATGAACAAGCTTAGCGACGGCTTCTCTGACGTTGGGTTTGTGGCTTTCGATGAACGAATTGAAGGAGCTAATCCGAGAAGATGATTTTGGTGGGGAAGGATCAACGTTTGGGAGGCGAATGATGTTGATGTCATTGTCAAGTGAGTGAAGGTAGGGATTGACTTTGTTGTCGACCGGTCGCTGCATGACGAGGACGGTGATGGAGAGGCAGTGGTCCCGGTGGAGGAGGAGCTTTGCCAGCTCCACCGTCGATCTCAGGTGGCCGACGCCCGGTGAAGGGATGAACACGAGCTCAGCTTTCTTCATCGTTTTTGACATTTTGTTATAAATGGTAAAGCCAATGAAAAATTGTCAATTATATAACAAACCAGATATTACGTGACGTGCTTTGGTTTGTCACCATTAATGGGGATAACGTTACACATACCAAGGTTTACCGAAACAGCAAGTTAGTACCTAAAAAGTTTTGAAACGATAAATCGGTACCTTCCGTCATGTTTTCTATTAGTGATTTCCATTTGATAATAGTGAAAAGACTAGAATACCCTTGAAAATTTAATGTTTTAGTTTTTTATAAATTTAAAAATTTTTAAAAAACCTCATAGGTTCACTAATTTAATTTAATACCCCAATATATAAAATTTTTGTAAAATAACAAAAACATCCCCATCACCCGCAGCGCATTTCGCCACCACCGCCTAATCTGCCGAAAAATGCTAGCATGACACGTATCGCTTGGATCTCGTGTCATAACGCGTCAATCTGGCCCTCGGACGGCTAGATCTAGCCGTAGATCTGGCATTTTCCAGCCAGATCTGTGGCGGATCTGGTCGGAAAAGGCCAGATCGGCACGTTACGACATAGATCTGATGGGTCTGTGTCGTAATGCAATTTCCTGGCCAGTGGTGGGAGTGTTTTTGTCATTTAAGAACATTTTTATATATGGGGTGTTTAATTAAATTAGCAAACTTAGGGGATTTTTTAAAAAATTTTAAATTTATAAAAAACTAAAATTCAAACTTTCAAGGGCATTTTAGTCTTTTCACTATTAATAAACAGAAATCACTAACAGAACATGACGAAAAGTACCTATTTGTCATTTCAAAACCTTTTGGGTATCAACTTATCATTACGGTAAACCTTGGGTATGCGCAAGTCGTTCGACCCCATTAATGAATAAATTATAATATAGTACTAAAAAATCAAATTGGAGATAATAATTAATTATAACCTAATCTAGATTAATTTATAATTAAGTGTATAAATTTCAAATTAATAAATGGGCAGGTGCTGACTTGCACATGAGCAACATGACTATGAAATATGAATCGAAAAGTAAAAAATAAATTAAAAAAAAAAACGTTTTCCCTATTCCAGTAGTACGGTTTCTTTTTGTCACAAAAGCTTTTAAATATTTAGTTAAATCAATGTAATATACATATGATTTTCATAATTCAATTATTAAAATGGCTTAAAACATGTACTATATATATAAAAAGCTAAATACTCATGTAACTCGTAGAATTGTTTCATTTTGATACATAGGATTTGTGGTTGTTATGTGGTTGAATTTTATTGGTGATATTGTAGAAGATATTAATTGCTGAATTTGTATTCCAAGTCCAAAGGTAAAATTGGTTTAGGGTTGCTCTCTCTTGCCACATTGGATGTGTGGTTTAATGAGATATTCTTAACTCTAAGATTCATAAATAACCATGCTGGTTGTTCTCCATAAATACCCATGCTGCTTATTCGTCATGTGGCACATTTTGGAAGATCTAGAATTACTTAATTTTGACACATTGGACAATCAAATTGCTTTGTCTTTACACACTGGATTGGTATTTATTGTATCATCTATAATTAATAATAATAATAATAATAATAATACAAGTGTATTGTATTAACATTCCAAAGATGTGAATTAATAACAAGTGTATTGGATTGCTATTATTTTTTGTATTGGATTGACATTGGAAAACTGTTTTCATATTGAATTTGTATTTTTTATTGTTTTTCGATGGACTCATTCTGGAAGAAGTGATTCAGTCTGTGCAAAAGAAGTGATTCAATTGGCGCAAGAAAATAAATTAATATCATAGAATAATGTAAAGTTGTTGAATTAAAGTATTAAACCCAGAAATGATTTCCAATAAAATTAAATAGTAAAATTAACTTATTCTCAAAATATTATTTTATATTATTCAATTTCTTTTAAACCTCCCTAAATTTGTTAATTTAACTAAATACCCTAAAATGTTTTTTTTAGAAATTACAAAAACACCTGTAACCTACATTTACCAGATTCTGCCATAACTATCGGAAGTTGGCCGGAATCTGGTAAATGTGGGTTGCTGGAGTGTTTTTACAATTTCTAAAAAAAATATTTTGGGCCACCACTACTAGAAGTTGGCAGGAATCTAGTATAATGGCACACTACCGACTGAATCTGGCTGGTAATGCGCTGATCTAACTTTCTTCAGTCATATCAAAAAGGCCAGACCTACTGCCAAAGATCTAGTCGTCAATGATGGTCAAGATATACGATGACTCCAGCCACCTCCAGCGGTGGTGGCAGGCTGTCCGTATTTAATAGGTGGGTTGGGGGTGTTTTTGTTAACTTTAATATTTTATTATAAATGTGTTTAGTAAATAAACAAACATATGAGGTATTTTTGTTAATTTTTAAATCCTACATCGTAATACCCGCCCAATTTAATTTTTTTTAAAATATTATTCTAAAAACTATCAGAATAATGAACCAAATGAACCCTTAATATTTTGTTGATATTTGGTCTTTTTTAATTATTTTTTCAATAGAAGAAGCAACTTTATTGGGTGGAAAAAAAAAAAAAAGTTATAGAATGACGGAATATTTTCTTGAGCCATCAAGAAATGATACCCCAAATATTATATTGATATATCGGAATAAATTATTTAAAGTAATTTATAATGTCAATTTAATATATCATATGCATAATGCACTAAGCGATTTTTGTATTCTTATTTCATCTAAGGGTATGTTTGGTATGACTTCTTCTAATAGAGCTCAGAAAAGAAAAAGAAATTAATTAAGGAAGATTTCTTTCAGATGGGTTAAGTTCAAAATTTGAATTCCACAAGTTACCTCATCAAATCTTTTTAAGGGAATTTATTAAGACAACAAATAATCCAGCTCTTATTAAATGATTAATGAGATATTTCAAGTCTTATTAAATTTCATTTCTATAATCAAGCGTCAATAAATTTATGTTATCTGTCTTCACCTGCCCTGTGACTTTACAATATGACGTCCTTAGTTAGAAATACAGTCTTAATTTGATGTGGATATAATCAAGTAGGCAGACCTCCTATGAATAAAATAAAAAGTTCAGACACAGAAGTCCACAATCTTGTGCTTTATCTTACATAAATTAATGTAAATGTTTGTGTTTTGTCATAGGTGAGCTCTACTCTCTTATTGTATTCTCTTACAATATAAATTTTAGCTCCATGTTAATGGATGATTAATTTATATGTTCCTAATTATTCCTTTCCTTTTCCAGCATAAATAATAATTTTATTTGATTTATGAGTCTGTAGAACCGGTCATTTCTACATTGAGCTTTGCATTGTACAATCTCTGTTTCTTCTCCAGAGATCTTGCCAAATAGCCATTTTTGCATGGCTTCGTTATCATCTTCTTCGTCCATTATCCTCCAATCCAAATATGAAGTGTTCCTGAGTTTTAGAGGAGAGGATAATTGGGATAACTTTACTAGTCATCTCTATGCTGCATTGTGTCAAAAACAAATTCAAACCTTCATTGATAATGAAGGACTTAAGAAAGGAGATGATATTTCCCCTGCACTCACCAAAGCAATTAAAGAATCAAAGATTGCAGTAATCATTTTCTCAAAAAACTATGCTTCTTCCAATTGGTGCTTGGATGAACTTGTAGAGATTATTGAGTATAAGAACATGAATGGCCAAATAGTTACACCAGTTTTTTATCATGTAAAGTGTACGGAATGAAACTCGAAGCTTTGAGGATGCTTTTGGAGAGCACGGACAAAACCTGAAGGTTATGCCAGCAAAAGTGCAAAGATGGAGAGCTGCTTTGACTGAAGCATCAAATCTATGTGGAATGGACTCAACGGTTATACAGTAAGTTTGCCTCTTCTGTATATGTAAAACTTTCTATAACTTTTACATAGTAAGGACCATGTGGCGCATGCCTTTCATCAGCTCTCCAAATATATGAAAATTTTACTTTAGTGATCTCACTAGCTTAATTATGGTTAGGCTCATTTCTAACTTTCTGATATCTCTAATCTATCATGGCATTTTTTTTAACTCAGCATTTTTCTTTTTCATATATGCTAGGCCAGATTCTAAACTTGTAGCCGAGATTATCAAAGAAATTTTGAAGCAATTGAATGAGGTATCGCCCTCAAGTGATTGTGAAGGCCTAGTTGGAATAGATTCACGCATTGATGATATGAAATCATTATTACATATTGAGTTGCCAGCTTTTAAAAACTATTGCCGGAGTAGTGTTTAATAAAATTTGTATTCAATTTGAAGGTTGTTTCATTGCAAATGTTAGGGAAGAATCAAAAAGATGTGGATTGGTTCATGTGCGAAATCAAGCTCTTTCTCAAATATTAGAAGAAAACCTGAAAACAGGCTCTCCCTAATATACCTGCATCTATTAAGAAAAGGCTAAAAAAAAAAAAGGTTTTAATTGTAATTGATGATGTGAATGAAATTCGACAACTAGAATTTTTAATCGGAGGGCTTCCTCAATTTGGTCCAGGAAGTAGGGTCATTATAACTACAAGAGATAAACAAGTGCTTTGTAGTTATAGAGTGAATCACAAATATGAAGTCAAGAGATTGGACGAGAATGAAGCTCTTCAACTCTTTTGCAATTATGCCTTTAAAACCAACCATCCAAATTTGGACCTTAAGGTGTTGTCAAGGAGGATAACTGATTATGCCAATGGCAATCCATTAGCTCTTAAAGTATTAGGTTCCTCCCTATATCAAAAGAGAAAACAAGAATGGGAAGGTGCATTTTGTGAATTAAAGAAAATTTCCAACCCCATTATTTATAATGTGTTGAGAGTTAGGTACGATGGATTGAATGTAGAGCAAAAAAGCATATTTCTAGACATTGCCTGTTTTTATAAAGGCTGGAATATTTATAATGTAACAAGAATACTCAATAGTTATTACATCTTTTCGCAATTTGAACTTGGAGTTCTGCTTGATAAGTCATTGATCTTTACTCCAAGAGATGGGTTGGGAAATTGTTCGTCAAGAATCATTAACCGTGCCGGAAAACGTAGCCGACGGTGGGATCATGAAGATGTATTCCATGTATTGAAGACGAACACTGTAAGTTTCAAATGATTTGAGTTGTTTCTTTTACCAAAATTTCTAAGAAATGATATTGAAGTCACATAATACTTGTATAAATTTTAGGAATTAAGATTGTGTGACTCATGCTAACCTATTCTTTTCTTTGGTATATATGAAGGGGACTGACGCAGTTGAAGGCTTGTTGTTAGATATATCCAAAATCCCAGACTTGCATTTGAGTTCCAAAGCCTTTAAGCTTAAATTTTTAAAGTTCTATGTACCTGGTGGGCATTCTGGAGAGTTCCAAAGCCTTCAAAAACATGGTGCATCTTCCCCGAGGACTAAAATATCTCTCTACTGAATTGAGATATTTATATATTGGCATTGATATCCATTGAAAAGATTGCCATCGAATTTTAATACAAAGAACCTAGTCCGACTATAGTTGCCGTGTAGTAATATTGATGGACAGTTCTGGGTGTATACAAAGGTATGATTTTGACTGTTAAAAATATTATTTAAGTGGAGATATAGATAATATGTTAATTTTAATGATTTATTAATTTATTGGATAATTTTCTTGTGTTTCAGCACGGTTTTGGTTTCAAATTGTACAACATTTGCTGCATTTCTTCACCTATCCGTTATCTGGTCAACCTCCGTGACTTAAATCTGAAAGGCTGTAAGAGTATTCAAAGATTTCCAAGTGACGTTCATTTTGTGTCGCTTGTCACCCTTAGTCTATCCCACTGCATTTATCTCAAAGAATTTCCAAAAATTTCGGGGAATTTGAAATATTTACATTTAAACGGAACTGCAATAGACAAGGTTCCCTCATTCATTCCCGTCTAACTAATCTAGTTAGTTTACATCTTGTTTAATTGAAAAATTGTATGTTTTCAATTCATTGATTTATCACTAAGGAGTTACACCTTTTATCTAGGGAGTATACGATCTCTTAAATCCCCTAATTATGTCAATTGTGGATTACACAATATTTTGTCTGACATAATTAGGAGATTATATAATCTTTAGAATATTCTAAGATCTTATACCTGACATAACTAAAAGATTACATAATATTTACCTGATTACAAAAGATTTACACAATATTATGAAAATCTTAACACTCCCCCTCAAGTTGGTACGTAGATGTCACACATGCCCAACTTGTCTAACACTTGTAAGAAAATAAGTTTGGAGACAGCCTTGGTAAGAATATCAGCCAATTGATCATCTGATCAAATCTTGGATAGTTCAATAATCTTTTCATCCAGTTTTTCTTTGACTAAAAATTTATTTACTTCAACGTGCTTTATACGATCATATTGAACTGGATTGTGAGCAATATCACATACTACTTTATTGTCACAATATAACTGGATTGGTTGATTAGGTTGATAACCCAAATCTTGTGGTAGAAATCTTAGCTACAAAGCTTCACAAATCCCAAGTTCCATTCCCCTAAATTCTGCTTTAGCGTTGAGCGTGTCATAGCCCTAGTTAGTAAAAACGCGTATTATATGCGAATTGTACAGATAACTGTATAATTCGCGTATAAAACGCACGTATACGTATTTTGTAAAATCTGCCGTATAATTCGCGTATAATAAGGCTTCTAGTATAATTCGCGAATAGTTCGCGAATTATTGAAAAAAAAAAAAACAAAAACAAAATCTCACCCCCAAAACGACGTCGTTTTAGTGGGTTTTTACTAAAAATTAAAACAGATCTCTCTTCTTTAGTTCTTCGCTTCTTCTTTCCCAGTTCGGTTCTTCTTCTTCCTCAATTCTTCACAAATTTCCACAAGCAATCAACTCCCACAATCAACACACAACAATCAACTCCAGCAAACAAGCTATCAACTCCCACAACTGACTCCAACAAACAAATTTCCATAAGACAGTTGCTCAGGCAACAGAGACGATTGCATAGTCACAAATCAGGCTACAGAGCGATGAGGCTGAGGACATCGGCGGACCCAATCATGTGAACCAATCACAAGCACAAAACACAAAACCCAAGAACGATGTAAGGGGGAACAGATCTTGGCCACACGCAGTGGCCAACTGTGGTCATCGGTCGGCAAGAAATGCAGAGGGAGAATAGAAGAAAAAGAAGAAGAGGGGGAGAAGAGAAGGGAAGAGAAATAAAATAGACATAAGTTCATACAAAAGAGACGAAGGTTTAAAAAGGAAGTGAAAAGAAGGTGGAGAAAACAAAGAGAAAGAAGAGAAGAAACTTATAGAAGAAAGAGAGAAGAAAGTTTTGAAAAGAACGAGAAAATGAAAGAGAAGAGAAAGGAGGGAGAAAATTAAAAATTTAATAAAATATATAGTTTTAACTTTTACATGGTACATTTATAATTTTTGTAAACTGATTGCAGGGTGTATTTGTAAGTTTTGTAAACAATTGGTTTTGTCATGACTGTGTTTGATTTGACACTATAGTTGAATCTCGGCTAAATATTGTGTTTGAGTATGGAGACTATAATTTGAATATCAGTTATATTTATATAATGTATTTGTGTTATTGGTTAATTGAATACTTTGCATTTGAAATGTTATATTAATTTTAACCAAGTAGTCCATAAAAGTGTTAAAACTAAGATTGATATTGCCGTATTTTTCAAAACATATTATTAACAATGCACCGTATTAAACCCATATATACCCGTACCGTATTTTTTCCGTATCCAAATTTTATGGCCGAATTTTTATAAACGTATTTTTCACCGTTTTCCGTATTATACTCGTAAAATTCCAGTACCTTTTTTTTGCCGTACCCGTATTTACTAACTGGGGTCATAGTATTCTGTTTCTTGCTTCTCCACGTGACTAGATTGCCTTCTATAAAAGTGAAATAACCAGAAGTAGATCATCTGTCATCCATTGCTCCAGCCCAATCAACATCAGTATATGCATGCATACTTTGGTAGTCCTTATTTTTAGAAAATAAGATTCTCTTTCTAGGAGTATGTTTTAAATATCTCAGAATACGCATAACTGCGTTCATATGCTGCTCTCCAGGATTATGCATGAACTGACTGACTATACTCAATGCATAAGCAAGATCTGGACTAGTGTGAGACAAATACATTAATCTTCCCACAAGTCTCTGGTATCTCCCTTTGTCAACTGGTACTTGATCAGTCTCGACTCCTAATTTCAAGCCTACTTTGATTGGTGTATCAGCTAGTTGACATGCTAACATACCAGTTTCTTGTAGCACATCCAAGGCATACTTTCTTTGTAATAGAAAGAAACCTCAGTTAGATCGAGACACTTCAATTCTGAGAAAATATTTCAAAGAACCTAGGTCATTCATCTCTAATTCTTCTGATAAATACTTTTGCAATGCCTTCCTTTCTTCTAGATCATTTCTTGTAACCACCATATCATCCACATATACAATAAGTGTAATGATCTTTCCTTGCTGTTTTTTAAGGAATAGTGTGTGATCTGAATTGCTCTGATGGTAGCCAAAAAACTTCATAACTTTGGTGAACCTCCCAAACCATGCCCTCAGAGATTGTTTTAACCCATATAGTGACTTCTTTAACTTACATACATTTTGGCTATGTTTCACTGGTAAAATACTCCCTAGTAAAGGATCCATATAGATTTCTTCAGACAATTCTCAATGTAAAAAAGCATTCTTCACATCAAACTGTTGTAATGGCCAATCCAAGTTTGCAGCCAAAGATAATAAGACATGTACCATGTTGATTTTAGCTACGGGTGCAAATGTCTCTGTATAGTCGATCCCATTGGTTTGAGTGTACCCTTTTGCTAGTAATCTTGCTTTGAATCTCTCAATTGTACCATCAGCTTTATACTTCACAGTGTAAACCCATCGACATCCAATAGTCTTTTTTCCAGGTGGACGATCAGCAATTTCCCAAGTCTCATTCTTTTGTAACGATTACATTTCCTCATTCATAGCAGCTTTCCATTTTGGATCAGATAAGCTTCCTACACACTGTTAAGAATAGATACAATAGATAATTGATTCACAAATGACATATTCGATTCTAAAAGATGATGGTTAGACACATAATGGCTTTGGGGGTATTTGACTTTACTAGATAGCTCTGGTTCATATGTTGGTTTGGGAATCCCTGTAATACTACGTGGTGGTAACTATTTCCTAATTGGTTCAGACTCTAAATCATGAACATTCTCAACAAATGATGGTTGTGACATACCAAGAATAAGAGACTTGGACTGAGAAGCTTCTACGGACGGGTTTGATACCACCTCCCCATTACCATCATCCACTTCATCTTCTTGTTAAACAATAGGTCTAGTTTGTGACTCATGATCTCCCACATCTTGAACAGTATAGTTAAGAGTCTGAATTTGTTCTTGACAATACTCCCCCTAAAGTTCAGACTCAGAAGGAAAATACATCAACTCTTCATGGAAAACAACATCCATAGTTACAAACATTTGTTGAGTTGGAAGATGACAACATCGATACCCCTTTTGATGAACATCATACCCAACAAAAACACATTTCAATAAACGAGGGGACAACTTGTTGCGTTGATGTTTATGGAGGTGAACAAATGCGATACAGCCAAAAACATGAGGCGATAAGTTTGGGACCATTGGAACATTCACTACTTTACCAAGAGCTTGAAAAGGTGTCTCGAACTGAAGAGAACTAGAGGGTACCCAATTGATTAGATATGCTGCAAAAGTAAGTGCTTCTCCCAAAAAGGATAACGACATGTGAGCCTATATTAATGAGGCACGAGCGACCTCTAATAAGGGCTGATTTTCTCACTCAACAACACCATTTTGTTGGGGTGTGTTGGGAGAAGTAGTCTGATGAATGATACCGTGTGTTGCCAAGTACTGTTGAAGATCTGAACTATGATATTCTTCTCCATTGTTACTTCGAAGGACCTAAACCTGTGCATTATACTGAGTACGAACCATTTTGTAAAATCTCTGCAAGAGTAAATTAACCTCCCCTTTAGATTTCATTAGACATACCCAAGTCATTCTTGTACAGTCATCAATAAAAGTAACAAACCGACGGGATCCACTTAAAGTAGTAACCTGTGATGGCCCCCAAACATTTGAATGTATAAGCATAAAAGGACTTGGACTTTTGTTGATTGTTATTGGAAATGGGACTCCATGGCTTGTTGATAGTTCACAAACATCACAGCAGAAGTTACTGATATCATTTTTTTCAAACAAGAATCTAAGTGTAAAGAGTTTTTTAGGGTTAACAAACCTTCCCCAATGACCCGGTTGGATTCACCATTAGCAGTAGAAACAAAGTTTTATGAGGATGACTTAAG
This sequence comes from Pistacia integerrima, assembly GCA_026225825.1. Lineage (NCBI taxonomy): Eukaryota > Viridiplantae > Streptophyta > Magnoliopsida > Sapindales > Anacardiaceae > Pistacia > Pistacia integerrima. The sequence continues at coordinate 24,488,233 of CM047744.1, forward strand.
GTTAGAAACATGCCTAGAATCAAATGTCATATGATCGGTAGCACCATAATTAATTATCCATGCACTATTAGAAACAAATGTACACATATTTAAAGACTTACCATCATTTCTAGCAGTAGCTACAAATGATGAAGATTGTTGGACATCTGCTTTCTTTTCCACAACAACATCAGTAGAACTTTTTATTTTGTCGTCATTGAGCATGTCGGGTTTAGTCGCCTCTAAGTAACTTGCTTCCAAATTTGGAACCGATCGAGTTTCGTAGAATTTCTCCACACATCCTCCCCCTGTTTTTTGTTTGACTTTGTTGAACTTGACCCTTTTTTTTTTTTTTGAACTATTTGACCCTCTTTTTTTTACCTTCTACTTTGACTTTTGACCTCTTTTTTTTTTTTTTTTGACACTTTTGTTTTACCTTTCTTTTTTTTTCGTTAAAAAAACGAAAGGAAAGAGAGAGTTCGTAAAAAAATAAAAAACAAACTCACGGTAAAAAATAAATTGGTGGCTCCTCTCAGCAGCAGTCGTCAAATCAACGGCATTAGTTTCGGTGGAAACAGATCAGCGGCAGAAACTGTGCAAATCGATGATCGGGATCAACTAGCGGAAACTGGATCGTTTATCGGACAATTGGCTAAAGGTGGCTGGAATTTGGCATCAGCTTGATGCTGACTTTGTTTGGAGTTCTAGTTTTTTTTTTCTTTGTATTTTGGTTGTTAGTAGTGGCCAAAGTTGATGGGTTTTTGATTTTTTTTTTTTTCTGGGCAGTTGGGTGTTTGGTGGTTGAAAATATGGCTGTTGGTTCTTGATTTGGTAGAAGTTTCGACAGGTAGTTGAAAATATGGGTGTTTAGGAACTTGGTGACTTAGGTAAATTCGCAGAATGTTTGGAGGTGGCTGGAAATATTTTTTGGTTTTCTTTTGTTGTTTTGTGATGGTGGTTTGTTGTGACAGATAAGGATTGGTGGAGTTGAGTGGATTGGGTTTGAGTTTTGATTTGCTTGTGTTGATTGGGTGATGTGAGTTGTTTAGTGGTGGGATTTGATGGGATTTTGGTGTTTTGGATTATAATTGGATAATTTGGCGGTATAGCAGTGATGGTTTGGTTGTGTGTGTTGGTGTTTGGAGTGATTGTTGTGATCAAAGTTTAGAGGATTGGTTGTTGGTGATTTGGGGGATTTGATGGTTGGACTTTTTCTGGAGTTGTTTGGTGTTGGCTTCTTGGCAAAAATTAGGCAAATCGGTCAGTTTTTTCTAGAATGGAATAGGTTGGTTGGAAAATGGTTGTTTAGATGAGAGGTGATGGTTTGGTTTGATTGGCTGAGGTTGTTTTCTCTTTCTTGGATTGACGATGACAACTGGATGAATGATTATTTGCCAATGAATTTTCTGACAGTTGCTCTACAAGCAATTTTTTAGATTAAAACCTGGCTTTGATATCATGTTTAATTAAAAAATTGTATATTTTCGATTTATCACTAAAGAATTACACCCTTTATATAAGGAGTATATAATCTCTTAAATCCTCTAATTATGTCAATTACGGATTTCATAATATTTTGTCTGATATAATTAAGAAATTACATTATATTTAGAATATTCTAAGATCGTATATCTATTCTAAGATCGTATACTTGACATAACTAAAAAATTACATAATATTTACTTAATTATATAAGATTTGAAAATCTTAACACATCTACCATATTGCAGAAGGCTGAAAAGTATCTCAGCTATTATTTGCGAGTTGAAATTTCTTGTTTGGCTTCGTGTTTCATATTGCAGAGTTCCTATAACTCAATTACCATTCTCTCCCCGAAATTGGAAAGAAATTACGCGCTTAAAGTTATGTTTCTGCAATATAACAGACTTTCCCGAAGATCTGTGCTGTTTATCCTCTCTGAAATGTTTAGATCTCCGTGGAAACAATTTTGAGCATCTTCCCTCAAGTATCAAGCAGCTATCTCAGCTGAAATGTCTTTACCTACAGAACTGCGATATACTTCAATCAATACCAGAGCTTCCGCTGGCACCAGTATATTTAGATGCTAGATCTTGCTGTCGACTCCAATCATTACCAAAGCCTCCATCAAATATAGAGGTATTGGATGAAGTGGAACTAGAAATAATATCTGAATATTGTCTGCAACATGAGGTTAATAAGTTTATAAGATTGAGTTTTATGAACTGCCTGAAGCTGAATCAGAATGCAGACAACATTTTAGGAGATTTACATCAAAAAACCAAACAAATGGCGATTGTAGCACTAAGACTCTGCTACGAAAAGGTTAAATCTCTCTTTCTTTGTCCCTCTCACCCGCACAATCTCTCTCTCATCAGATATCATGAATGTCATATTTCAGGTATTTGATAGAATACCTGGAGTGCTGTTATGTTTACCTGGGAGCGAAATTCCTGAGAGGTTTAGGCATCAAAGCTCAGGTTCAATTATAACTATTTAGCTACCTTAGCATTGGGATTGTTACAATAGAAGGTTCATGGGATTCGCTTTTGCTGTTATTTTTGCATTTGGAGAGAATGATGACGAAATCTCAAACGAGCTTGATATCTCATATGGTTACCGTTTTAAAGACAATTACGGTAACAAAGTTCGCTCTAGTTGGCAGTGCGGTCTCAGCATAAATCACAAGAACTTGAATAATCCAGATCATATCATACTGGCATATCGTACTTGTATTAATACTAGGCTAGTTGAGGATAGATATATAAATAAGTAATATTACACTTACAAAGAAATTATACAAAAATCTTCATACAAAGTGATGTGATAAAAAATGAATGAAAGAATGAATTTAATGAGTTTGACTTTTTGTTTCATTCTTCCATTCATTTTTTGTCATCTCACTTTATACGAAAATCTTTATAACATTCCTTTCTAAGTGTAACATTATCGTACAAATATCATATTTAACTTCAGGGGCAATGAAAGATGTACTCGGACAAAGACAAGTTTGCAGAGTCAATGGTTGTCGGGTTCATCCACTATTTCTAGAACCCAATATGACCCAGCCCAGAGTGGAAGTGGAGGACCAAATGATGAAACCCATGCCACTTAATTGGTTCTATTTTTTTCTTTTTTAATTTATTATAATTTCATTACTAAATACTTCAATTTAAACAGGATAATGTTTATATTGAAGTTCTGAACTCTGAAGGGATTTGCGGATAAACAAGCTGAATTGAGAAATAACTATCTCTCTTTCTAAAATAATTGTCAATATTATAGTATTCTCCTTTATTATCAACTTGAAACAGGAATTAAAAAAATTTATTATGCGGAGTCTCGGTATTTGCTATTGCTTTAAACTTCCTAGATTTCAAAATTTTCCTCGCAGGTTTGCATTGCTAAATTGAATCCAAGTTATGTGGCGGACTTGGACAAATATGTTCTTTGGCAAGATATATATTACTGTTGCTGATTTTCTTTAATCTTTTGTTGTAGCTAATTATTAAAACAATTTAAAAAATTTGTAAATTCTACCATAGAATGTAAAACTGAAAGAGATTGACATTTACGAATCCATAATTAAAGCTTATGGATCTTATGTTCATCACACAAAGGAAGAAGTCTCAAGAGATGAGTTGTAATAAGCAAGCAGCACAGTGCATTTCTAATTCTCTCAAGTTGTCATGATCTCAGTTTCGGCCTCGTTGTAACAGATGGGAGTTGAGGTTAATAGATGTCCCTCTGATGTATCAATAAATGAGGAAGCAATCTGGTATGAGGACCGGTTATATGTGATATTTGCTGAATGAAATGGTGAAGGATTTTGCTTTTGCAACAGCATACTAGTAATTGTTATATCATTTCTCATTCCAATCTGCATATAATATTCATTTGATGACCGAAACATGGTAGCAGGGAAACAATTACATATTATTTATCATTTCTTCAGTACATGTGATTTATTGGCCACACTGTCAACTTCTTCGGTGGCTCATAACCCTACCTAGAATCAAATTGGTATGAGCAGTGATCATGCCCACCATCAACCTCATCAACCCTTCTTCTTAATATGAATGATCACTAAGAAATAATTCTTAATGGATCCTTTTGTTTCTTGCTTTAAGCTTCAAAATTGCTTGAAACCACATGACTATCTGATTAATGCAGAAGCACTTTGCGATCTGCTATACTTTTGGCTTTTTTTTTTTTTTTTCACTCCTGTTCGATGCTGAGTGAGTAGCAGTATGCACATAGATAAACGTCAAAGAAGAAACTATTAGGAAATTCTAACACAACATGAGACGAATATAAGATAGCTGTGTAACTTCAAATATTCATTCATCAGCATCCCCTAGGACACACAATATTATCTAGAAATGCTTGCTAAATAAAAATAGAGAAACAAGGCCTCTCAGCATTAATAGCTGAAAAGCCATAATTACCTTAATTTAGTCAAATCAAAGACGGCACCACTTCTGTTAGCAGGCTCAATTGAGAATTTCTAAACTGCAAATGGCATGAACAAGCAAGAAATTGATCAGAAATAGAAGTCACTGACTCTCCGATTAATGTGTTGTTTGCTGAATGTTATGGTAAAGGATTTTTGCTTTTGCGACAGCATACTAGTAGTTTTTATATCATTTCCCATTCCAAATTGCATATAGTGTTCATCTGCATTTAATATCCATCTGATGACCCAAAAATGGTAGCATCATGGAAGAATTACATATTATTTATCATTTCTTTAATACAGGTGATATATTGGTCATGCCATCGATTTCTTTGGTGGCTCATAGCCGACTAACATTCAAATTGTTATGAGCAGTGATCATGTCCATCAACCTCATTGACCCTTCTTAAGTAAAATGATCACCAAGAAGTAATACTTACGATTTATTTTTTCTGGCTTTCAGCTTCAAAATGGCTTGAATCTACATGACTATCTCAATAATGCAGAAGCTTTGTGTTCCTGTTCGACACTGAGAGAGTAACAGTGAGGTTTCAAGCATTTCTTTAACATCTGCTACCAAAAATCTCCACAGGAGCAAATTCCATCTTGAAAATGATGATACCGGATAGGGTCTCTGATCACTACAGTTCGATCCTCTATCTTTGCTGTGAGTTTTGCAAAGATATGACAGTCCCCCAATATCCTAATGTTTTTCCTGAATCCTGATGGTCTTACCCCTCGACAAGCTCATCAAACCGAAAATAATTGCCAATTTTTCACTGTGGTATCGAATTGAGTCTTCTTTCTGCTCTCCTTCAAGATCGTGCAAAACAAAATTTGTGTCTGGCACATATCCCACTGCTACTAATTTGTAAATTAACTGGTTGAGCTCCCTATTGATTTCAACTATCTTTGGATGTGAGCGATCTCCAAAAATGAAAGCATGAATCTGCTTATTTACTTCAATCCAGCTGCACCCTGTTTCTTTCCTTACTTCCCTGTCTCTCATGGTCTTCCTAACTTCTGCTGCACCGTCCCATCTTTGCAAATTTGCATAAATGTTAGATAACAGTATGTAGGTTCCTGCATCTTGGGGATCTAGATTTAGAATCTGTTTGGCAGCATATATAGCAAGATCGGTGTTCTGGTGAACCCTGCATCCACCCAGCAAAGTTCTCCATGTCACAGCATCTGGTTCATATTCCATCTCATGTATTAACTTAGCTGCTTGATCGAGCTTCCCAGCCCTTCCAAGAAGATCAATTACACAGCCATAATGCTCCTTTTCTGGTTCAATCCCATAAAGCTTCTTCATAGATTGGAAGTAACACAACCCATCTTCTACAAGCCCTGCATGGCTACAAGCAAATAGAACACCAAGAATTGTAATATAATTCGGTCCTAAACCTGAGGCTTTCATCAACTCAAACAAATTCAGCGCCTTTCGGCTGTACCCGTTCTGTGCCAACCCTGCAATCATGGTGCTCCAAGAAATCACATCCCTCTCTACCATCCTATCAAAAACAGACATTGCATCTTCCAAGCTACCACACTTGCAATACATATCCAAAAGCGCATTGTTAAGTATCAAATCTCGGTCATACTTCAATACATGAACATGGACTTGTGTCCCCAATTCTAACAGCGCTAATCCAGTACATGCCCTCAAAACGCTCGTTAGCGTGGCCTGATCCGCCACAAAACCAGCCCTCTTCATTCTCTTGAAAAGATTCAAAGCCTCATCACCATCACTATTCTGAGCAAACCCTCCAATGATTGAGTTCCAAACAACCAAATCTCCAGTCACCATCTCATTAAAAACACAAAGTGCATTCTTCAACTCACCCCATTTGGCATAAACATCAATCAAAGCACTCCTAACAAACACATCAGAATCCAAACCAACTTTAATTATTCCACAATGAAGCTGCCTAAGATTGAGTAAACAAACACAAGATCTCAAAATGGAAGAGTAGGTGTACATATTTGGTCTAACACCTTCTCTGAGCATCAAAATAAAGAACTCAAACACCTTGTCATTCATCTTAGCATTACAATAAGCCCATATCATTGTTGTCCAAGAAACAACGGTTCTCTCAGGCATTTTATCGAACAATGTTTTAGCGTCCTCCAGCAGATTAAACTTCACGTACATATTAATCAAAATGTTGATTAAAAACGTTTTGGGTTCATACCCTTTTGAGAAGACGTGATTGTGAACGAGTTTGCCTTCTCGAACAGCGCCACGGGCCAAGCAACACTTGATGAGCTCAGAGTATGTGATGGAATCAGCATGAAGGCCGTGGATTTGCATGGCATCCATAGCTTTGATGGCTCTTGGGAGGTTTCTTTGGTAGCAGAATCTGGTGAAATCATCAATCAAAGCTGATGGGTTGAGCGCTTTACTAGAAGAATCATTCGGTGTGGAAGTATAACATCTAGAAAGTGAAGTTCTTATGCATTTCAGCTTTGAAATGGCTTTCATGGCATTTCCCAGTTAAAGAACCTATATTTTCTTTTCCTTTTGCCGATTATAATTGAAACTTGGAACAACTGAACTGTCCATTTATGTTCAACAGAAAACTCAAAGTGGGTATGTATATATATGTTTCTTTGCCTAATGAGAAGGGGTTTTTTTAAAGCCCCCATGTGTTTGGTTATGTTTTTTGAGTGTCCGTTGGTTTTGGAAATGAAACCATAACCCCTGTACGTTTGGTCTTTCAGTCACTCTTTCTTTAGTGAGCAGCCGCTGGTTTAAGATATACACCTTTAACCCCGTGTGTTTGACTTTTTTTGCAGTGACCACCTTTTGGTTTCGAAAATGTCATCAATTCAACCTAAAACTTTATCAACAATTTCACCCCAATTCTGCTTCATGACCATAATGAGCTGAATGTCTATTCATTGTTTTGAGTTTTAACATTCAGTTGATTTTATAGTTTCTATGTGTCTGTCTACGGGTTTTATTCATGAAAATGAAAAACCTTGTTTGGAATTGGGATCCCCTGCTTGAGTTTTGTCGGACACTGACATGGATTATTAATAGTATGTCTCTTGCTGCCATAATACTGGACAAACTAAATTCAAGTAATACTTTACCACCATAGAATGTAAATTCTACCAATCGCGTCCTTGCTTGATTGTGATGGTGTGCCTTATATCTTGCCAAATTGTTTTAATAATCGAGGCCACAACAACGACTTGAAGCCATGGATGGTGTTGAAAGCTTGAAATCGAATGGTGTTCTGGGAGTGTGTTGGGGACAAGGAGAGGGTAGTTTGGTTGGTAGGATAGGGGTTGTTTGGTGAATAGATTAGAAGCTGTTTGGTGGGTTGGATAGAGGTTGTCTGGGTGAATGAGGTATGATTGTAAAAAATAAAAAATATATAAATGTTAGGGGTTTAAAGTGAACAGTATGGGCACCTGCAGGTCTACTCTACCCGCATAGGGTAAGGTACGGGTCTAATATTTTGAATCTATTTTGAATTCATACCCATGAGACCTGTACCCGTTTAGACCCGTAACCAATGTTTAAACTTTTGTTTCTACGTAATTAACTTTGTTCTCTGATATTTGAAACTAATTAAATTTTGCTAGCTCTGTTTATAATTGGATTGTTGTCCACATATTTTAGGAGCTACATTCGACAAGCTGGATGCTCTGTTTATAATTGGATATTTTGATGGTTTTCAATTGTCATACTTCCCAGGAACAGCAAGAAATATTTTCTTGTATCAATGAGGAGAAGCTTTTGGCTCTTCCTTGATTACGACTTAGAAGGGTAATCTTGCTTTCGCTGAGAAATGGCACAAGCTTCAGTGGGAGAGTGATTCAATTTCAGTTTTGATGCGTTGCCGTTATGGGTTAGATTGCCATTCTAAATTCAAAAACGTGTAGATCTACATTTACAAAGAGTATGATATGCTGATTCCTGAGCAAACTTGGAACTAATTCATCCAAACATTTATTATTGATGGGCCAATCCTCCAAAAGAAATTCAAAGTCTCCTGCTAAAGAGGTTTACCTGTGATAAGTTTTTTCTGAAAGTTTGTTTTTGATTTTGCATGATTTTGCCTTCGGCTTCTTGTTGCTGTAATGTTTCATCTTTTTGTTTGTAACTGGATTATTGTTTTTAAGGTTAATGTATAAACACTAATACTATGTCACTTGAGCTTGCTAATGTGTGTTTTGCATTTCAACTATTATTGTTTGAAACTGTACTAGTAAAATGAGGTGCTCTGTTTTTCTCTATTTACTTTGTCTCCTGTTTCATGCAAAATTTTTACATGTTGATTATTTTGAGTAGTAATTAGCTGAATCTGTGTTTATCGAACCAATATGAAGAAGCCTAAAATAGAATTCCAATTTTATAGATCAAGAGTTATGGTTGTTGAAGGTTTATTTGGTTATGATGGTTGTTTTCATGCATTTTCCACAACTCAAGTGATGACACTCATAAGTTTAGTAGACAACAAGCACCCAATAAAACCCTAAAGGGTTGGCTCATCGGTCAAAGAGGTTTGCTTTCTTTATTGATTTTTTTTATTTGAACTTTGAGGTCATTTACTACATTATAGGGTGTTCAATTGATTCGAACGATTAATTGAGATGTATGTAAACTGACTAATATCACATTATTATTACACAATCAAAATCGTTGGACATTTAACTTGTCATTTTTCATCAAACTTGAGCCTGAAATTCCAAACTGAGTGCAGAATATCTCCCTGAAATCCCAAAGACACTTTTACATTAGAAAGTATGTCTGTTGGGTTATCCCAAAGACACTTTTACATATTTTCCTTAACTGCTCTACCATGCTTTGCTTGCCACAATTCAATTGTAGTCTGGTAGTTAATGGGTAGTTTTACAACTTCAATGAATCTTCTCTCTTGGGCCTCTTTAGTTTTACTTGGGCTTGTACGTTTTAGGCTTTAGTGTTAGACTTGTGGATTCGTGACCCATTAACTCATTGAGCCTTTTTATCTTCGTGAAACAATTTTCGAAGGAGTGGAGCTACTATTGGCATCCCACTAGCCTCGTTTCTCAAGATACCCCATTTCCAAATTGTAAAATTAAAATGTTTTCTTATTGCATCCCATAAATCTCTATTTTAAAAACCAGACCGGACTGGCCAGTCGGACCAAGATCCGACAGCTTCTTCGGTTCGGTTCAGGTCTTAGAGGAGTTTTTGTAATATTTCAAAATTATAAGGGTTAATTTGTAATTTTATAGGAGTGTTTTGGAGATATATCAAAAGTTTAGGGATTAATTGGTAATTTTGGGGGGGCATTTTTAAACAAGTAAAAATTTTAGGAACTAATTTAAACTTTTTAGGGGAATTTTTGTAATATATTAAACTTTAAGGGATTAATAGTATTTTTTAAAAAATAAAATTGTCGTTGACGTCATCAGGGCCAATACGATCGAATCAATTAGACCATTGACTGACCTGACAAAGAAAACGGGTTGCCCTCCGATCCAGGTTTTAAAACAATGCCATAAATTCCATATATGTCTTTTATTCTATTTTTTATATGTATATTTTAAAAGAATTAATATTTCATTTCCTTCCCTTATGCTATATACCTCCACCATCCTTATTCTGAAGATAAAATTTTAGGTAATTAAATTGAAAGTTCAAAAAAAAAATAAAGGCTATAAATATTATTTTGATACTTGACAAAATATTTATTGTCCATCCTTTGAAAATGTATCCATAAGATTTTATTATTAGTAAATCACATTTTTGTTTATCATAATAACTCAACATCTTGCCTAACCATTATTAACTACTTAACTAATGTGCCACACGCTTCACAAAATATTTATTACGATTTTCTTTAATATTGTACAGATAATCTACTAACGTTTCATATTACCTTTTTCAAATAATTATTAACCCTTTTTCGATCGACACGTTTATTTATTAGCAGATGTCTGTTCATATTCCATCTTTTTGTATCCTATTCTCCTATAAATAATACTCTGACATCAATCACCCATTTAACTTTCTTCAGATACTATACACTATAATTGTTCATTTCTTCTCCAAAACTTAATTCGAAGACGCCGGACAAAACATCACAACCAGAAGAATCTGCAGCGAATACCTGCAACGACCTCAACAACAATAATTCTCCACCGAGGAAACCAAAAGGTATAAACGTTCTACATCTTTTGTATCCTAAATTACAAAATCGCAAACAAAACCATGATACATATTTGCGGGAATATAAAAACCACTAAAAAAAATTTTTTTTTTGATATGTCGAGAGTTCATATGATAATTATACTTACACATTCATGTTACCGTTTCCATATATTTATAAAAAATGATTGTATATTGTTTCTGCAATTGGTTTATACATTTTTTAGGGAATGCCGGAATTGAAAGAGATTTTCAAAAAAGTTGAGACCAATCTGGATGATCTACATACTGTAAGAGCACAGAAGTCATTAACCAGTTGTTACAAATCATGGAATCTGCCATGGATGTTATTTATAACCTAAACAAAAGAGAGTATGCATATGCACTAGAGAACTGAACAACTATAAGAAAAATATGAAATAAAGTCTATATTGTCCAAACTCACTTCTCTGTATAAAAAAACGATGTACTTATGTCTTTTATAATAAAAGTATTATTCTCTATATTCAATTTTATCTTGATTTTGGTGTTACTCATTAATTGATTGAAAATTGTTCTCCATTACTTTTGATTTGATTCTTTCATCTTCGCATATTGGATGAGTAATAATAATAATTATATAAGTACATTGCTTAAACATTCCAAAAATCTAGCCATTTTCAAGAAAAATATATAAAAATAAAAAAGCGTCAATAGCAAACCTGAAAATGAACTCAATATAAATTTTAAGTTCAAATAATTGATCTTCATAATATTAATTGACATTAATAATTATAAAGGTACCATTACTAATTTTATGTTAACACAATTCTATACGTATATAAAAGTTATATTTACTCTAAAACTTGTACATATATAAAAATTATTTTTACAACCTATTCTAAAAATATTAAATAAACATACCCGTGCAACGTGCATACCCGATACCAAGTTAATGGATAAAATTATGAGAATGTGTTTGATATATTTTCTAGAGATGGCAATGGGCCTGACATTTTCGGGTACCCGGCCCGGCCCAGCCCGAAAGGGGCGGACTTTACCCTAGGTTGGACGGCTTGGGCTTGGACTTGGGCCTGGGCTTGATTTTAAGGCCCGACCTCGGGTACGGGCCGGGCATGGGTACATCTTTAGATGGGTTTAACATGTTAAAATTGCCTTTAAATGAGTTAGATGGGTTTGGTTCAACTTATAAAAGTGGATTTCACCATAACATATTATGCACAGCTGAAAAGTTAGTATAATCAAATATTATGGAGTTTTAATTGCTCAATTATTGCTTAAATTATTTGCGGAAATAGCTTCAATTAATATTTAAAAACTATTTCTAAAATTAAAAATAAAAATAAAATTGAAATTTATTAATATTTAAAAATAAACATTATTAAAAAAGGCGGGCTTGGGCCGGGCCTATGGTTATAAAAAACCCGTCGGGCCGGGCTTGGGCTTTGCTTATCATACCCGTAGCAGGCTTGGGTCGGGCTTGGGTCGGGCTTGGGCCTGTGTCATGAGGTTGGGCTTGGGCCTGGGCCAAGGGATACCCGGTCCCGGCTTGGCCCATTGCCATCACTAATATTTTCTGAAAATATTTATATTATTTTTTAACTTAATTTAGCTAAATATATTCCAAAATAAAAGTTTATCAATTAAAAGAAAAAAAAAAAAAACCCCATCTTCTAAACTAACTGTTTCAGTCTACCATCATCGCCGAAAGATGGCAAAAAATCGTCATAACGGCACACCAAATAGACGAAGACAATATCTTGGCCAAGATATGGTTTGAAAGATTTGTTTGATAGCGTCGGTGGATGTGTGGCAACTGGAAAACAACGTGAGAAGCATTAATGGGTTTACTCCAAAAAGGCAAAACTTACACCCCTTTCATTCATTTTTTTTAAATCTAATCTTCCCATACTCCCAAAGCAAAGAAACAATACTGATGACAGCGGTTGTTCCCGTAGTCCGCTCTTTCTCTCCAACAACACGATAGGCAAACCCTAACAGGAATTGAGTTAACAAGACACTGTATACTTCCAACTCAGTATCCGAGTGTTTCAACTGAAAATAAATGGTTGCCTGTGGATTAGAATATATATTTCACAACAAAGGAGATTCAGATAAAGAGTATTTGATTAATTTAACATTGTTTATTGTAAATATAATTGTTTATGACAAATTGCTCATGACATCATCAATGAAGCACCCCAATGAAGTGAACGAAGATCCACCTTCCATAATGGTTTTTCTACTCTTTTCGCTCATCTCCTTCACTCTTGTTCTTCTCTCGTTCTCATCCTCCATTAATTTCTTTATCCCTTTCTCTATCTCCCTTGACTTCACAATCATCTGATTCTCTCCCGAAAATTCCTTCCTATAATCCATTTTAATATCCACCGCTAATCCTAACTCAATCACCATCTCAAATGCATTGAATTGTTGCTCCGCATACATCGGCCACGTCGCCATTGGAACTTCAAACCATATGCTCTCTAGAGTCGAATTCCACCCGCAATGCGATACGAACCCTCCGATCGCCTTGTGGGCTAATATTGACACTTGTGGGGCCCACCCGATCACTTTTCCAACCCCAACTGTTCGATCGAGAAACCCTTCTGGTAACACCTCTGTTAGATTTGCGTAATCACTCGGAGCGACAAACTGACCCTTCGGTTGAGGTTGACGTAGAGACCATAAGAACCGATACCCACTCTGTTCGAGCGCACAGGCAATCTCTTTCACCTGTTCCTCATCAAAGCTTCCCATACTCCCGAAGCATAGGAACACAACTGACGATGGCGGCTGATCATCAAGCCACTCCATGATCTCTGCTTTTGTTTTGGACCCACCTGTCCCTAAATCAATGCTGTCACCCTTCAGATTCAAAATGGGTCCTACAGGATAAACGGGTGGGATTTTGGTTTCACCATTTGAGAAAGACTTGATCGCATAGGATTCCAGCTCCATGAAGGAATTTTCAATAATACCCTTAACTCTCCGAAACCTCCTCGCTTGCTCAAACACAATCATGGACCAATCTTTCTCCAAGTATACCGAAGGCAAAACTCTAGCAGGAACTGGGTTAACAAGACTTGGTACTTCCAACTCAGAATCCGAGTCTTTCAACTCCATAGTGTGTTTGTTCTGCTCATCATAAAGAGCCTGCGCGTGAAACATCAAACCCAGAAAACCTGCACTGGACGTGAAGAAAATATAGCTAGGAACTCCAAACTCATCAGCAACATCGATCATGCTTGTACAAAACATGTCGAGAACAAACCCGGCGAGTCGAGGTGCGTCATTGGAGGCTGACTCGGAGTGAACAAGCTTGGAGACGGCTTCTTTGACGAGGGGTTTATGAGATTCAATGAACGAAGAGAAGAACCTTTTGGGGTCGAATCCTTGAAGTTGATCGCTTGGGAGATGAACGAAGTTGATGCGGTCACCAGCAGAGAGTGAGTTTAGATGGGTGTTAATTTTGGAGTCGGATGGTAATTTCATGATGAGTACCGTGATAGAGATGCGTTGGTGGCGGTGGACAAGGAGCTTGGCCAGCTCCACAGTGGAGCCGAGGTGGCCGACGCCTGGTGTAGGGATGAAGACGAGCTCGGCTTTGTTGTTCATTGAACCTTTTGATTGTGTGGATTATATTTGTTTGTGATTTTTGTGAGTAAAATTGAATGAAAGTGAATGGAATTTATATAAAAATTATTTGAGAAATCAAGACGATAACTCAGTCAGAGATGATGTCAGTGCTTTGCTAACAGCGAATAGAGGTTGAGAATTATTTATAATTAAATGCTTGTCGTATGCAAATGAAAAGATCGATAAGTCTGAGTGATTTATGTTCACATATTTTATCAAAATGATGGTTTCAAAGGCACTGGGACCAATCAAAATCACTATCAACTCAGTTACGTGCAAATGGACATAAACAGAGTTAACAGACTTCCCTTGCTTACCAAGTTTTTCAGGCTTATTAGGGAGAACGACTTATACATACCCAATGTTTGTTGAAACGACAAGTTGATACTCAAAAGGTTTTGAAACAACAAATAGGTACCTTCCATCATGTTCTGTTAGTGATTTTCGTTTGATAATAGTGAAAAGACTAAAATGCCCTTGAAAGTTTAATTTTTAGTTTTTTATAAATTTAAAAATTTCTAAAAACCCCCTATGTTTGCTAATTTGACTAAATGCCCCAATATATAAAAATTTTATAAAATAACAAAAACAAAAACCCCACCCCCGCCACTCAGTTGCATTCCGCCACCCTGCTTGCCGGAATCTGGTGCGAAAAATTGTGTTACGACCACGACACCCATCGGATCGTGGTCGCAACACCGATGTGGCCTTTTCCGCCCGGATCCAGCGGATCGCGGACCAGGAAGCGCAGTCGCGCCTTTTGCCTGGCCTCGGCGGCGAGATCGGCCTTTTCCGCCATATCTTCCACGGATCTGGCCGGAAAATGCCGGATCGAGGTGTTACGACCACGGTCAGTGGAGTGCGTGTCGTAATTTTCCGACAAGTTCAAGGTTCTTGCGTAGTAGATCGGCCTTTTACCGGCCGATCGAGCTCTTCTTAGGAAAATGAAAGATCTGCGTTCGACGCGTCAGTGGAGTGCGTCGTAACGTGTATTTTCTAACGATTCGGATGGTGGCGGCGCATATGTGGGTGACGGGGGTGTATTTGTTATTTTATAAACTTTTTATATATTGGGGTATTTAGTCAAATTAGCAAACCTGGGGGTTTTTTAGAAATTTTTAAATTTATAAAAAACTAAAATATTAAACTTTTAAGGGCATTTTAGTCTTTTCACTATTATCAAACGAAAATCAATAACAGAACATGACGGAAGGTACCTATTTGTCGTTTCAAAACCTTTTAGGTATTAACTTGTCGTTTCGATAAACCTTGGGTATGCATAAGTTGTTCGCCCGGCTTATTATGTCTGAGACCCTCATCTCTCCTGAGGTGTAGGCGTGTAGGGACAAGGACGAGCTCATTGTGTGGACGTTTGTTTGTGGATGATTTGATGATTCGTTTTGTTGGTTGGCAGTAAAATTATACGAAGGGTTTATATAAAAGATTGGAAATGATGTTATTTATTACACAACTACTAAATTGAGTGCGAAAAGAAAAAGAAGAATATTGGGATTGTTGTCACGTTTTTTTTTTTTTTTTTAAATGTTATTCTCATTCTCAGACGTGATTTGAGTTCAGTTATATATATATATATATATATATATCAAATTCGATTTAATTCAACATAACTGAACTCAAATCACGTCTGAGAATGAGAATAACATTTAAAAAAAAAAAAAAAAACGTGACAACAATCCCAATATTCTTCTTTTTCTTTTCGCACTCAATTTAGTAGTTGTGTAATAAATAACATCATTTCCAATCTTTTATATAAACCCTTCGTATAATTTATATATATATATATATAAAATAGTTTGATATATGTTGATGCTCGATTCTTGCACCAACGAATTTTTACGTGTACGACTTTGATTGGCAATTCAATACACATAAAAAGGGAATATCTGAAAATGGAATAAATGCCAAGGGAGTTTTTTAAGTGGTTCGGATGCTAAGGTAGCAAATCCTACGTCCACTGATTTGTATTGAAATTAGTAGGTATCAGGTCGCGGTCGCGGGCTGACTTACATCAGACGAAAAAGTCAAAAGAGAAAGTTACCAGAGAGAGAATGATTTCTATTGCCTTTCTGTAAAAAAGTGGTCGAATCCCTTTAATGAGGGGTCTTCCCTATTTTATACTGAACCGAAGTGTATAATCATCACTAAATCCGTGGTTTGGTGTGATTGTCAGTAGATAAATCTGGCTTTATGTCCCATTTCTCTTTTTCCTAGCTGACAGCGCACGACTTGTTGCAGGAGAATGGACGCGTGTGGGCTCCACATCACTTGGCAGGTATGACGTGCGCATGCTGCTCTGACGGGAGCAGTCACCCTTCACGTGACTTTCCCACGTCAGCCCTTTGTTTCCTTGGTCATAACAATATATTTTTGAAAATATTTATTACTTGATTATTAATTTTTTTTCTTCAGTTTAAATGATATTAAATAATTATTTGGTAAACTTTTTATCACTCAATTTATAAAAAAAATTCTCCATGATAATTTTAATTACTGTGATAATAATTAAAAAACTAGAAATGAGTAACTTCGTAATGCATTAATACTCTCTTCGCAATAGCCATGCCAATTCTTCCCAACCCAATAATTTCAAATGTTTTTTGTAAGAAGAAAAGAGAAAAATTGCAAAGAAAGCACAAAACACATAGCTGAGTCATTTAATCAAGAAAAATCCATTGTAAAAGGCACTAATCATGTGATAATGGAAGCCGAAATTACCAACAAAATATATGAAATTGCACCAATACTAGTCACCACTGAGGGATCTGCATGTAATCCGTTGAGTACTGATAACAACTGAAACAGTTTCTATTTACTCAAAAGGTTATATGTTCTAGCGCTGAGGGGATCTCTCATGGGGGAAGGAAATAATGAAACACAAGCAGAGGTGATCTACTGAGAGGAAAAGGTTATATGCAACATTCAGCATGGTATCATGATAGAGCAAAACCATAATTTTGAAAAGGTAAATTAAAGGCAATGCACTGCAACAGCATTTTGTCAGCACACAAATAATAAAGATTGGAGTTCATGCATCATCAAGTTTCAAATTGGATAATATAAGTTGAAGAAATAAACAAAGCCTTAAATTCCCTAAAATCCCTTAAACAGAGCTTAATAACAAATAATCTAATACCCAATCCATCCCAATATATCCATTAACTTTTTCTCAGTATAAACATAATGCTCAAGTTATTTCTGCAGTTTCCCAAATCATTATATGATCAATTGCCACTGTTACACTCAGATTTTACCCTCATAGCGTTTAGGGCGTATCCAATTCTGTGGATTTCAGCCTCTGCCAATGAGTACAACAGAGAATGAAGTGCAGAACATGAGAATTGAACAACAACACAATACAAAACCACATATTAACAATTAGTGCTTAAAAGCATATTCAGCACCACGAATCACTATACTACCACCATCACCACCATCACAGAACAACCCTTTACAGGATTATACATTTATCACATAAGGTCATTATTCATAAGGTTATAATGGTTATAGATGATGATGTGCTATACAGTAAACATGGTCTTTCTGAGTTCCGCAATCCATGTAACTGATTATCACAAAAAGGGAAAATGAAATTACAAGTTTTTGAATGAATCAATTCTTGTGAACATCCAAATTGCTAATCACATCATCGATGAAGCAACCCAATGAAGTGAATGAAGATCCACCTTCCATCATGGCTTTTCTACTCTTTTCGCTCATCTCCTTCAGTTTATTCCTTGCCTTATTATCATTCTCCATCAATTTCCTGATCCCTCTCTCTATCTCCGCAGCGCTCACAATCATTTGATTCTCTCCTGAGTAATCCTTCCTGTAATCCATTTTTATTTCAACCGCTAATCCCAATTCAATCACCATTTCAAAGGCATTCAATTGTTGCTCGGCGCCTATCGGCCATGTGGCAATTGGAACGTCGAACCATACGCTCTCTAGCGTTGAATTCCACCCACAGTGTGATACGAACCCTCCGATCGCCTTGTGGGCTAAGATTGACACTTGTGGGGCCCATCCTATTACTTTTCCAATCTTGACCGTTCGATCGAGAAATCCTTTCGGTAGCACGTCCGTTGGATTAGTGTAGTCACTTGGTGTGGCGAACTGACCCTTTGGTGGAGGTTGACGTAGAGACCATAAGAACCGATGCCCACTCTGCTCGAGCGCACAAGCAATCTCTTTCACCTGATCCTCATTGAAGCTTCCCATGCTCCCAAAGCATAGGAACACAACCGATGATGGTGGTTGATCATCAAGCCACTCCATGATCTCTGATTTTGTCGTGTACCCACCTGACCCGAGATCAATGCCATCACCCTGAAGATTCAAAATGGGCCCCACAGGATAAACGGGCGGGATGTTGGTATCACCATTATAAATGGACTTGATTGCATAACATTCCAGCTCTGCAAACGAATTTACAACAACACCTTTAACCCTTCGGAACCTCCTCGATTGCTCTAACAAAATCATAGACCAATCTTT
>CM047744.1:24507051-24527100 GCA_026225825.1 Pistacia integerrima
ATAGACCAATCTTTCTCCAAGTACAGAGAAGGCAAAATCTTAGCAGGAATTGGGTTAACCAGGGTCGGAATTTTGAACTCAGTGTCCGAGTCTTTCAACTCAGCGGTGTGTTTGTTGAGCTCATCATAAAGAGACTGCGCGTGAAACGTCAAACCGAGAGACGCTGCACTCGACGTGAAGAAAATATAACTAGGAAGTCCAAGCTCATCAGCAACATCGATCATGTATGTACAAAACATATCGAGAACGAACCCGGCGAGTCTGGGTGAGTCATCGGAGGCTGACTGGGAGTGAAGAAGCTTAGAGGCAGTTTGTTTGACGTGGGGTTTATGAGATTCAATAAATGAAGGGAAGAATTTTCTGGGGTTGGATCCTGGAAGTGAAACGTGATCGTTGGGAAGATGAACGAAGTTGATACGGCTGGGTGCAGACAGTGAGTCGAGGTAGGCATTGACTTTGGTGTCAGAAGGTAGTGTCATTATGAGGACGGTGATGGAGAGGTATTGGTGGCGGTGGACGAGGAGCTTGGCTAGCTCCACGGTGGAGACCAGGTGGCCGACGCCTGGTGTAGGAATAAAGACGAGCTCAACTTTCTTGTTCATTGTGTGGATGATTGATGATTTTTTTTGTTGGTTGTGAGTATAATTATATGAAGCTTCATGGATTTATAAATAAAAATTTGTAAATGATGATTTTTTGCCATACGTGAAAATGACAGCTAGTAAGAGATGATATCAGTGCTTTGCTAGCAGTGAAAAGAGCAGAGGACTGTTGACTCCCAGAGACGCCGGTGGGATTCATGCATTTTATAAATTGAAAAGGCATAGAAATAATGGACAAGTTGATGGATGCCAGTAGAATACAAACAATTAAAATATTAAAATATTAATATATGAAAATGATGGAAAATGATCAATTCTTTTGCTATTCAACACTTAATCTTCTTTCTTGGAGTCCTAATGGATTTAGATAACCTAAAA
This sequence comes from Pistacia integerrima, assembly GCA_026225825.1. Taxonomy (NCBI): domain Eukaryota; kingdom Viridiplantae; phylum Streptophyta; class Magnoliopsida; order Sapindales; family Anacardiaceae; genus Pistacia; species Pistacia integerrima. The sequence continues at coordinate 24,508,032 of CM047744.1, forward strand.
ATATGATACGCATAAATCAAGGAAAAGAGAGCCAAAGAGTGAGAAAAAAACGAGACAGTGATTTTTGTTTTAATTCTTTCAATTATATGAAAATGGTATAACACTCGCTTATATGTCATAGACACAAAGTATAATTTTAAAAATAGGTATAACACTTGGCTTATATGTCATGGGTATAAAGTGTAATTTTAAATTGTCTTGGAAAGTCCTCAAACAATTTAAAATTAATCTTAGAAAAAAGTATTTACGTCAAGTCCTTAGTTTTATGTTTAATTCATAATTAGCCCAAATTTTAATCCCATTAAATATTCTAACTCTTTAGAATAAAACCAATGCACTTTTTTTCTCATTATTGAATCCGATTTAATAATAATGTTTAATAAATCCTTATTACCCTTAGTTAGTGCTACCTATCTATGGATAATCATTTCTCACCAATACAATAATTCAGATGCAACTATTTACGTCCGAACATTATTAATCTGATTAATGATATGTATTACTCTCTCTCCTTGAGCTTGGTTTTATGTGTGACTATTTTGGTTCACTGTGATCTAGTCGTGGGCCCAATATCAGATTTTGATATGTTTCGTTATAACTTTTTATAATCGAAACTCCAACTGATTATGGTAGACGTCTAGCAATGTTTCATAACACCTAAACCACAATGAAGTGTAAACTCCAATGAACCTATTCTAATCGTACGTACCGTGTAGTCAAATCCCTCCGTTATCTAATCCTGATTAAGAATGGTTCATGGTATGTCAAAACCTTTAACTTAATCTTTAATCGAATTGTCAATCGATACAATGGAACTTGTCAACATGAAACTACTTTAAATCTGACATTCATTATACTCTAGTCAGAGATTTCTCTTTTCCAATGTTTATTGACATTTGTCTGGGAACTCGAGATTGAACTATTTTGAGTTAACAGATCCCATCTTGACCATCACTTGTCCTCGCACATGAATAACATATGACCAAATAGGCTTATTACACAAGACATGACTAGTCTCGTGCTTATACACCATATGAACCATATGCATCCTATGTTGAATCCAACTGTGATGTCTCTGGTCTAAGGATCAGTGGTACACTAGCACGATCCTGCGATGCATCATTGACCACATCCATGTGATTTATTGTAATCGGTCGTATTTGATAAACAATTCACTAACCGTTTATCCATGCTAATGCCTTAGTGACATACCTCTTATAATCACCAACACTAATACCATCACATGATATTCAATGAAAACATTCAACATGCCTATTATGCAATGTTATCACCCAATTAACATTACTTGTGTAGGGAATTCTTTGATGATTTGATCGTTTGAAGATTCGTGTCATCCAGACATTTCACATGCAATATTAAATATAATATAATATAATATAAATGAAGCAAAAAATCAACATGTGAAATAAGAATACTTTCTTTTATTCATAATACATTTACAAGATATAATGTCCGAAACCAACAACACGATTGGTTCCTATGGCATACACTAACAAAACTCCCACTTGCATTAGAGTCAATCGCTATAGTATCTAATACCTATTTTCTCAAGATGATAGTCCAATTGCTTTTGTGTCATCGCTTTAGTGAGTGGGTCAGCTACATTCTCTGCTAAAGGTGTTTTCTGCACCAAAATTTCCCCAGCTCTAACGAATTCTCTCAAAATGTGATATTTACGCTGAATATGTTTTGACTTCTGATGTGCTATTGGCTCCTTCGCCTGTGCAATAGCACCAGTATTGTCACAGTACAAGGTTATCAGATAAACCATACCAAGTTCAATCATGAACTTGCGCATCCAGACAACTTCCTTTCCTGCTTCTGAAGTGACAATGTATTCAGCTTCTATATTGGAATCAATAGTAGTCAACTGTTTTGAACTCTTCCAACTGACTGTACCTCTATTGCATGTGAAAATAAACCCGGATGTAGACTTTCTATCATCCATATTTGATTGAAAATCGGAATCAGAGTATCCATCAATTTTCAACTCTGAACCTCCATAACTTAGTATTAGATCCTTAGTTCTTCTCAACTGTCTTAACAGTTGACTAGTGTTTTTACCACTGGGTCAGACTAATATCTGCTTGTAACACTCATAACATATGCAATATCAGACCTAGTACATAGCATGGCGTACATGAGACTACCTACACCTGAAGCATAAGGTATCCCACGCATCTGCTCACGCTTCTTATCAGTCTTTGGACTCATATCTTTTGAAAGATGAATTTCGTGACTGCAAGGCAAAATTCCCCTTTTGGAGTCTTGCATGTCGAACCGTTTCAACATCTTTTCTACGTACATCTTTTGGGATAAGCCTATTAATCCTTTTGTTCTATCTCTATAGATACGAATTCCTACAATGTAGATCGCTTTTCCCAAGACTTTCATGGAGAAAGTTCCCGGATAACCACATATTAACTTCAATCATCATCCCAATGTCATTTCCCATCAATAGTATGTCATTTACATACAGTATGAGAAATATGATTGCATGATCCTTTGTCCATTTATAAACACAAGTTTCATCCAGATTTTTTTATAAAACCAAACATTTTGATTATTTCATCAAACCAGATTTCCAGCTTCTTGAACCTTGTTTTTACCCGTAAATGGATTTATGCAGCTTGCACACTTTATTTCTTTCAGAACTAGATGCAAAACCTACAGTTTGTTGCATGTAGATATTTTCCTCAATAAATCCATTGAGGAATGTTGTTTTGACATTCATTTGCCATATCTCATAATCATAGTATGTAGCTATGGCTAGCATAATTCTAATTGATTTAAGCATAGTGACTGGTGAGAAAGTTTCCTCATAATCCAACCCTTGTTTTTTAGTATAATGTTTCGCAACAAGTCTTGCTTTGTAGGGCTCTACCTTTCCATCTTTGTTAATCTTTCTCTTGAAGATCCATTTACATCCAATAGCAACTATTCCTTCTGGAGGATCAACGAGAGTCCATACTTGATTAGCATACATGGATTCCATCTCAAAATTCATAGCTTCTAACCATTTTCCAGAATCGATATCTAATATCGCTTCTTCATAACTTCTAGGATCATCCCCATGACTGACTTCTCCAATCATGATAGATTCAAAAATATCTTCATGAAGTAACCCATATCTTTCTGGAGGTCGAGATACTCTAGACGATTTACGAATCGAAATCGTTTCAGGTATTAAGGTTTCATGAGAAGGACCACCCATCTGAGTATTTTCGGTCTAAGGCTCCCGAACTCTTCTTGGAGCATAATTTTTTTTCCCATGCCACACTCTTCTAAGAACTCTTTCTCAAGAAAGTGTACACTCCTATTGATCGAAATTCATTGATCAGTGTGGAAGTAAAAATAATATCCCAAACTATTTTTGGGATACCCTATAAACCGACCTTTCTCAAATCTAACGTCCAACTTATCTGTCTTGACAATCTTGACATAAGCTAGACAACCCAAAATTCTCATATATTTGAGACTAGAAGGTTTACCATACCACATCTCATATCGTGTTATCTCAATAGATTTAGATGGTACCCTATTCAGAATATGCACAGTGGATTCAAGGGCAAATCCCTATAGTGACGTTGGCAAGTCCGTAAAACTTACAATCGACCGTACCATATCTAATAAAGTACAGTTCCTCCTTTTAGACACACTGTTATGTTGCAGCATATATGGAGGAGTCAACTGGGATATTATATCATTCTCCTTTACAAAATCTCGAAATTTTGTACTTAAGTTTTCACCGTCACGATCTAATTGCAAAGACTTAATACTCTTTCCAGTCTATTTCTCTACTTCATTCTTAAACTCTTTAAATTTTTCAAAGGATTCAGATTTGTATTTCATTAAATACAAATACCCTTACCTAGAATAATCGTCAATAAAGATAATGAAGTATTGAAAACCTTCTCGAGCCATTTCATTAAATGGTCCGCATACATCTGAATGTATAACCTCTAGAAATTCTTTGGATCTTTCCCTTTTACCCTTAAAGGGCCATTTGGTCATTTTTCCTTGAAGACAAGATTCACAAGTTGGATAGGGTTCTGAACCCAATATGCTTAAAAGCCCATTTGCTTTTAACCTGATTATCCTTTTATCTCCTATATGACCTAATCGATGATGCCAAAGTAATTTTGGATTAATTTCATTTCAAGATCTCTTATTTGTAATGGTATTAATTATGTCATAATCATTCATTACCAAAACATACAAACCATTTGTATTAATTGTTTTGCCAACTAATTCATTTCCAAAATAAATTAGACATTCATTTCCATTAAACTGTATTTTGTAACCATATTTACATAAAACAAAAGTAGAAATGAGGTTTCTAATTGCTTTGGCAAAATACAAAGTTTTGTACAAATACAAATACAAAATGTGTCCCGATGGCAATGTCAAATTGCAAGTTCGTACTGCCTCGGTCATAACGTTTGCTCCCTTTGCCATCTTCAAAATGACTTCACCTTTTAACAGTGCAGAAGTATTCCATAGTGCCTGCAATGAAACACAAATGTGAGATGTAGCAACTGAATCTAATATCTAGGAATGATCATTTAAACTAACATTTAATTCAAATTTTATAACATAAGAATGGAACATACCTGCTTGAGCTTTCTTAAAGCTCTGCAGATAAAGAGGACAATTCCTCCTCTAATGTCCATCTTTCTTACAGTGGAACCACTTTCCTTTATCATCGACCTTTTCTTTGCCCTTCTTAGGTCTTAGAAGCATCATTCTTAAAAGGCTTTTATGTGGCCCAACTTTTGGACCTTTGTTTTGCTTCTATTGCTTCTTCTCAGCCTTACTAGAAGAAGCTGCAAAAACATCCTCTTGCCCCTTCTCAAAAACTTCCTTTTCTTGTGGTGTGGCATCAGGAGGTAAAGAAAGTGGAAGGGTGCTTCCAAGACATACTCGACCTTTTCGGAATTTTAAACAATTCTCAAATTCCATAACCAATTATTAAAACTTGGTCCGATCAACTTGTTCTCATCGAGAATCATCAAAAGCAGGTTATTGCTCATTTTCATTAACTAAATATCACAAAAATATTGAAAGACTGCAAGGAAAAATATAAGTTTTATTAGTGTCTTGTAAATTTAAACCCTTTAATCGTAATCTTATTAGCTCCCACTATTTTATTCAAATCTCATACTTCCCTAAATGACGATTTGGAAATTTTATTGGAATAAATTTCTAGTGGGGAATCAAATTTTTACTAAATTTAATTAAACCTCACATAATAAAAATCTTCGTCAATTAAATTTAACAAGTAGGAAACTATTTCCTTTTATATCGCTATATAAGGTATGATTCATTCATTGCCTCTAGTTTTGGATACCTCACATAATAGAAATCTTAGTACCCTAGACTAGTTAAATCTAACCCATTATGCTTTCTTAAAATAGAATTCCTGTTATACCCTCACACAATAGAAATCTTGGGATATTATGAAAATTTCTATCCAAGAACTAAGACAATTAATTCCATATCATAAAATTAGCATCCCTCACATAATAGAAATTTTGGGTTCTCTAATTTTATGCTAAAGAATTAATTGGCCCATAATGGAAGGCTTAGATCTAATATTGTTTGTTAGGGAGATTATTAGGTTTAACCTTTGATTAAAAAAAAAATGTTTTACATTTATCACATACATCAATTCAAATGCATCCATATAAATATAAAACATGGTGGGATGATCATGGGGGGTTTTTGAAAATACATCCTAATTAGGTAAACTATTCACCTAATTCTATCACTCCTTGCAGATCTTCATCCGGTGATTGTTCGATCTCCATCCTCCGTTCGGTCGTATGATTACATAAACCAATTTAGGACACGCAAGCCTAGATAACAAACTAATAATAAAATGAATTATTATTACAAGCCATTGAAAGAATATTACATGCCCAAATATCAAATATTTTTGGGAAAACTAAATATACACCCATGTTTATCCCCTAATTAATATTCATCCATCACATTAATAAATATAATTTAATCAAGGGCATATAAATAAATATTTATGCAAGTTGCAATATTTATAAGTTAAGGACTTCATGTAATAAATACATAAAAAAGTGTCATGATTAAACAAATGGTATATGCATCATTTTACTACCCTTAAACTTATAATATAATTATATTATCCATCACATGAATATAAAGAAATATATATTATCCTAAGGATTTCATGCAATAAATGTATAAAATATGTCATGATTAAACCAAGGGCACATGCATAATTTCATCTCCATAATATTTATGAAAAAATATTATATTAACCATCACATTAAAAAATCTCTCACATCACATCACATTCAATCAAATAAAATTAAATGTAAACCATCATGATGCACCTATTTTTACTCAAAGATGAATCAACCAACTTGCATTCACAATATGATCTAAGTCAAATGCATTTATAGACTATTGTATCACATATAACACTTTCCAATATGCATTCAAAATATATTATGCATTTGAATCTGTTTTGACCGAATTCATCCCTTCTCAAAATCATCAAATTTGCATCAAATATGCTTATATTACACATGCATGTATCATATGAATGAGACATATTCATATTTAACAAAAATGCATCAAGATACAATAAATCAAACATGCATGTTACATATGACTTTAAGAAAAAGAAATTTTGTATTCTAAATATCAAAATTTCATAGAAGCATGTTAATAAGCATGAATATCGCGTATCCGTCATCATTTGTATTCAAAATACATAATAACTTCAATATGCATCTAAAGCAAGAGCATATTCATGTCCAAACCAAACCATTTTTCACCAAAAATGCTTCATGCATGCATGAATTTAAACATGCTCTAATAACCATTGTTGGGATTCATGCATTTTGGACATGGACAAGGTGTAGAAATGATGGACAAGTTGATGGATGCAAGGTAGAACACAAACAATTAAAACATTAACATATTAATGTAAGAAAATTACCAACTTCCTTTGCTATTCAACACTTGAATCTTCTTTCTTGGAGTCTTAGTTCTTCAAGTGGACTTGAATAACCTCAAAATGTGATCCACACAAGTCAAGGGAAAGAGAGCCAAGAGAGTGAGAGAGAAAATGAGAGAGTGATTTTTGTTTCAATTCTTTCAAGTCCTTGGTTTTATGGTTAATTCATAATTAGCCCAAATTTTAATCCCATTAAATATTCTAACTCTTTAGAATAAAACCAATGTCCCTTTTGTCCCCATTATTAAATTCCGATTCAATAATAATATTTAATAAATCCTTATTAGCCTTAGGTTTGTGCTAGCTATCTATGGATAATCATTCTCATCAATACATTAATTCGGACGCAACTATTTACGTCCAAACATCATTAATCTGATTAATGATATGTATTACTCTTTCTCCTTGAACTCGGTTTTATGTGTGGACATTTTAGTTCACTGTAATCTAGCTGTGGGCCCAATATCGGATTTTGGTATGTTTCGTTATAACTCTTTATAATCGAAACTCCAACTGATTATGGTAGATGTCTAGCAATGTTTCATAACCCCTAAACCACAATGAAGTGTAAACTCTAACGAACCTATTCTGATCGTACGTACCGTGTAGTCAAATCCCTCTATTATCTAATCCTGATAATGAATGGTTTATGGTATGTCAAAACCTTTAACTTAATCTTTAATCGAATTGTCATTATATAACTTAATCTTTAATCGAATTTTCAATCGATACAATGGAACTTGTCAACATGAAACTACTTTTCATCTGACATTCATTATACTCTAGCCAGAGATTTCTCTTTTCCAATGTTTATTGACATTCATCTGGGAACTTGAGATTAGACCATTTTAAGTTAACGGATCCCATCTTGACCATCACTTGTCTTCGTACATGAATAACATATGACTAAACCGGCTTATTACACAAGACATGACTAGTCTTGTGCTTATACACCATATGAACCATATGCATCCTATGTTGAATCCAATTGTGATGTCTCTGGTCTAAGGATCAGTGGTACACTATCACAATCTGCGATGCATCATTGATCACATCCATGTGATTCATTGTAATCGGTCGTATTCGATAAACAGTTCACTAACCGTTTATCCATGCTAATACCTTAGTGACATACCTCTTATAATCACCCACACTAATACCATCACATGATATTCAATGGAGACATTCAACATGTCTACTATGCAATGTTATCGCCTAACTAACATTACTTGCGTAGGGAATTCTTTGATGATTTGATCGTTTGAAGATCCGTATCATGCCTACTATGCAATATTATCGCCTAACTAACATTACTTGCATAGGGAATTCTTTGATGATTTGATCGTCTGAAGATCCGTATCATCCGGACATTTCACATGCAATATTAAATATAATATAATATAAATGAAGCAGAAAATCAACATGTGAAATAAGAACACTTTCTTTTATTCATAATTATATTTAAAAGAGATAATGTCTTGAAACCGACAACACGATTGGTTCCTAGGGCATACACTAACAGAAGCTTCATCCATAGAAATTGATCAAGGGTGTCGGGTTTAGTATATGCATCTCTGCTCCGTCTTTATGAAGCAGGGGTTTCTAGCGGTCTGTTACCTAGTATTCTCGGTAATGTTTCGAACAAAAGGTGGATTGAGCATGAATCAAGGTAGTCAACAACGTTGTCCATTGTCAAGGAGATCAACATACAATTACATGCCATGTTGGAATTCACATGAAATAGTTCAACATCCCTTTTTAGTCTTTTGAAGGCATAGAAAACAAGGTTAGAACTTAGAATGCCTGGTTGAAGGTCAAGTGTTGTAGCTCCTTCAATCTCTCAGGTTTGCAGAGAGACACTAGCGCAAAATGGCAGAAGGTGGTAGATGGTGTCGACTCCCCCGATAACTCCATGATTATGCTGCCTCGATTGTAGATGATGATGCGCTAGGGGGAGAATATGATCTTGTTGAGTTCTGCAATCTAAGTAACATTTGCTTCTATCACAATTATAATTGATGTTCTCAAAAAAGGGGAAATGAAATTACAAAATTTTGAATTAATTGATTCTTGTGAACATCCATTAGAGCATCATTGGTATTCTAATACATTCCTCTTTAAATTGAAATAAATATTCCAAATACATTAACTTCAATTCGGTGAAGGTTCTTTATCTTCTTTTGATACAATGTTGTCCATCACAGCATCAATGAAGCAACCAAACGAAGAGAAGGAATATCCACCCTCCCTGCTCCATCTTTATTAGCATAGGTTCCAACGGTTCTGTTTCCTAGTGTTATGCGGTGAATCTGGAGGAGGATAATTATTTATTAAGAGAGAAAATATTTAGATTGGTTCAATTTGGAAGGAAGATATTCAGATTGACTTAGATTCCAACTAAAGTAGCTGAAGATCATGCAACTTCCTAATCCTTATGTATTTAAATCTTATCCCAACTTTATTGTGTTAAATGAGAGCTATATAAACCCATAATAACTTGTTTTTCAAGGGGGGCTGGGCAATTGTTCTACACAAATTTTCTTAGGAATTATACTGTTCTTTGTAAGCTGTCAAAAACAATAAGATAACAATAGATGTAGGTCAAGTTCTTGTTAGTCATTGATGAGGTTTACGTAGCGAAAAACAAAAATAAAATCCCCAACAACAACATTGAACCCAAGAACCTTATACCCGATTTACGTTATTTACATATGAAATGATATTTAATAGCAAATTTACAGATTTCATACTAGCGTTTGAGGCTCCTTCAATCGATACGAATCACTCTCACTCTAAGATAAGAGTGAACTCTCGGTATCGACACGAAGAGAGGATGGCGATTGACTTGCAGTCTCAAGTGCTAGCAAGACACACAAGCAAAAAGGATGCATAATTTTTCTTCAAGAAAAATTCTCTTCTCCACCAAGTGAAAACGTGAGAGAGAGTGAGGTGAGTGGCTTGGATTTAATTAATGTGTTTCCCCTTTTATTTTAATTTTAAGTTGCCTTTTATATGCAACAAAAATTAAAACCCTAATCTAGTTATAAATAAATTTATCCATGACTAGAATAATAAATCCTCATTACCAAACAAGGTAATAATCCACATGACATCTTATTCAAATTCAAATATGATTTTTCATATTTATATATTATCTTTATTAATATCATCAAATATTAATATTGAATATATATTTAAATTCAAATATGAATTTCATATTTCATATATATTATCTTCACTAATATTAATATCATCAAATATTAATATTGAATAATATATACATAATATTTAAATATATGAATATATTTAAATACATAATCTCACTAATTTTAATTTCAATATGAAATTAAATATAGGCAACGACCTCAGCAAATTAATTACACTGTGAGATTACCAAGATGTCATTTCATCTTAAAAGATGAAAATATCATTTCTATCATAAATAACGAAAATACCCTTTCATCACAAATGATGAAAATACCTTTTCTCACCAATCATCCTTAATCTGTTTTCTATGTGTGTGAACCCGAATGCTCCTAATCATATCGGCAATGAGTAGTCTCGCGATTGACACTAATCAATTGTATCACTAAACACAGACCAAGATTGACCTCTAGCAAGACATCATGGCTATCTGATAGATTCGGATTCAGTGAAACAATTTGCCTATCAACGATATGGTTACTGTGCAAATTGATCCTTTATCATCTGTTATCTTATCGAGGCTGAGATACAGAAATAGTGTCAACCTTAGTTATCTTTAATATCTTTTTATTCAGTTACTGGACCAATGACCAAAATAATAAATTGGAATGAGTAACAATGCAATCCCACTACAGCCACAACTTTAGTGTCATTGTCCATTCACTGAATTGCGTCATGAGATAACTTCTCTCATACCCGAGAGTGATGAATCCTTTGTTGATCCACCATAGTCTTGATACACTTCTCAATGCAGTCATTCAGTACCATATTGATAGCTCTGAATAGAACTACGTTAGGCTTGTGTCAAACTACACCAATCAATGAACAAGGCGCTCCGGTGATCTCAAGTCTAAGGATCACATGCACCACCATTCGTTAAAGAATTTATTCCATAGACATTGGGGTTACCATCTATATGAATTCTCTGGTGGGTCTGTCCAATGAACTTACCTACAGCAAGCACCCATGTGTCACATCAGGTTGTCGACAAACAACCTTGATAAGTGAGATCAATCACTATCTTTCGACAGGGTCGTTCAACACTATGATAGCCATTCTTGTATTATCTGTGTCCTTGGTTAGAATAATATTGGGGCTACGGATATTTCTAGAATGGCTATCATATGTGATCATAGGGTTCTCACAATTTGAAACACTTGATACCCTTATCACGGTTCTACCATCCTAAAGACATATATCAATACACGTAATTATGATTTACATGATATAGAAGAAAACTGCCTTTTATTGATTGATAAACATTATTTCAAAGAATCAATTCTATAATAATTGATTAGCTCTAGGGCACTTACTCTAACAATCTCCCACTTGCACTATAGTCAATCCTTCATGTACTTAACACCGAATGGCCCTAAGTGCCCATCAAGTTTCTACTGCAACAAAAACTTTAATTGTGGGTTAGTAGGTATTTTGCAAATCTGCACATCCCCCTTTTTGATTGATTTCTTTGATCAGATTGAATCAACTAAGTAAGTGTTTGGATCACTGGTGAGACTGTGGTTCCTTAGTCACAGCAATGGCTTCATTGTTGTCGTAGCAGAACTTTACTAGATCAGCAATGCTTAGAACCATATCAAGTTCAGTAATGAACTTCTTAATCCAAACCGTCTACACTACTACATTATGTAATGCGATATACTTAGCACCAGTTGTAGTATCCACTACAATACTTTGCTTCGAGCTCTTCTAGCTCACTACAGCTCTATTGAGACAAAATATAAACTGGGATTGCAAGCAAAAATCATCTTTATCTATTTGGTAACTTGCATCACTGTATCCTCTTATAGTGAGCTCATCTTCTCCTTCCTAGACCAAGAATATATCCTTAGTTCCTTTTTCAAGTACTTAAGGATGTTCTTGACACCTATCCAGTGTCACTCACTAGGATCTGATTGATGTCTTCTACAAGTGCTTAATGCACATAAGACATCAATCTGAGTACACAACATCACATCGCTCACTTGGATCCGATTGATATCTTCTGTAAGTGCTTAATGCATATGAGACATCAATCCGAGTATACAAGATGACATACATGATGGATCCAATTGCTGACGCATATGGGATCCTCTTCATTCTATCTCTCTCATCGTGTGTTTTAGGACACATATCCTTAGAGAGATAGATACCATGTGGCATCGGAAGAAATCTCTTCTTGGATTCTTCCATACTAAATCTCTTCAGTACCTTATGTATGTATGTATTTGACTTAGGCCATGCAACCTACACGATTTATCATGATAGATCTTTATTCCGAGGATGTAGGCTGCTTCTCCTAAGTTCTTCATAGAAAAGCACTTTAAGAACCAGGTCTTTACCGACTGCAAGTTCGGTATATCATTCCTGATAAGAAGTATGTCGTCGACATATTAAACTAAGAATGCCATTGCGCTCCCACTTACTTTCTTGTAAACACAAGGCTCATCTTCATTCTTGATAAAACCGAATTCTTTTATGGCTTCATCAAAACAAATGTTCTAGCTCCTTGAAGGTTGCTTGAGTCCATAAATGTACCTCTACAACTTGCATACCTTATCAGCTTATCCGTCAAGAACGAAACCATCGGGTTTTGTCGTATACACATCCTCTTCAAGGTTTCCGTTAGGAAAGCCATTTTAACATCCATTTGCCAAATTTTATAGTTGTGATATGCAACAATCGCAAGTATAATCTGGATAGACTTAATCGTGGCAACCAGCGAAAAGGTTTCTTCATAGTTAATACCATGAATTTGTTTGAAACTTTTGACAACCGGTCGTGCCTTATAGGTATGCACATTGCCATCCATGTCAGTCTTCTTCTTAAAGGCCCATTTACACCCTATGAGTTTTACCCTTTAAGGTGGATCAACTAGAAACTATAACTGGTTCTGGTACATGGAGTCCATCTCAGATTTCATAGCTTCAAGCCATTTAATGGAATCCAGATCTGATATAGCATCGTAGTAGGTCCTGGATTTATAGTCTTGGTAGACCAGTACGTTACCATGTTGAGTCATGAGAAAATATATCTCTTGGGCTCATGACGTACTCTTCCAAACCTACGTAACTCTTGTTCTACTTGAGGTGGTTCACTTTGATCCATGAATTGTGGAGTGACCTCCTCACGATGTTCAACCACTTCTTGTGGCTCATCCTCCCGTCCTTTGTCTAATGCATTTTGTGGTTCTAGAACTTCATTGAGTTCTACTTTTCCCCACTAATACTTCTTAGGAAAAATTCTTTTTAAGAAGACACCAGTACGAGTGACAAAAATTTTGCGCTCTTCTGGGTGGTAGAAATAGTATCCTTTGGTATCTTTAAGATATCCCCACAAATATATAATTGTTAGATTTTGGGAGCCCAGCTTGTTCGAAGTCAATTTCTTGACATAAGCTTCGTAACCTCAAATCGTTAGATAAGACAAGTTGGGTTTTCACCCACTCCATAGTTCATATGGAGTCTTATATACAGACCTTAATGGCACACGGTTCAGTACGTGAGTCGTAGTCTTTAGGGTATAAGCTCAGAATGATGTGGGACAAATCACTAAAACTCATCATGGACCTTAGTCATTTCAAGTAAGGTCATATTCCTCCTTTCAAACACTCCATTGTGTTAGGTGTATACAGAGGGGTGAGTTTTAATACTGTTCCACATTCCTTCAAGTATGTTTAACTCAACTTGCCATACTTGGCATAGTTGTTATTTTGAGAATATCCTTATTGTCTATTTAAGAACATATTATTATGAATAGTTCCACAAAGAATATTATTTATACTCAAGGAAAACAATCCATTAGTAAAGTAATATTCTCACTTGTCCTAATTGGACACAGAAATATTATTTCTAGAAACTAAGGAAAAAACATAATAATCCACAAGTTCCAAGTAACAAGGTCGTAGGCAAAATCAAACAATAAGATCCTACAGCTAATGCAGCAACGCATACTTCATTTCCAACTGATAAGTTCACCTCTCCCTTGGCGAGCAATCTACTCTACCGTAGTTCCTACACATCAAAACAAATGTGAGTATCACATCTTGTGTCAATGACCCAAGGTGTTGATAGGAGAATTTAATCTCAATCATGAACGTATTTGACGAAGAAGTAGCATTTTTCTTTCTTTTTGCTAGGAAAGCCTTACAATGTTTCCTCCAATGGCTAGGATTCCCACAGTGAGGACAAACACCCTTCCTATCTACAATAGTTCCTTCCAACGACTTCTGAGCCTTTTCCTTCTCACTTAAGTTGGCTTCAACCAATGTCAATATTTTTGACATTTTCATGTCTGACTCAATAGCCTTCAAGATATCCAGAAGCTCGAAAATTGTATTCTTCTTATCATCCTTAATGAAGTCATAGACAAATTGAGAGTAAGAATCTAGCAAAGACTATAATATTAGGTCTATCGCTAAACCCTCATTAAGTCTGCATCCCAAAATCTCAAGCTTGTTCATATACTCACTCAACTTGAGTATATGGTCGCCAATTTTGGTACCCTCTTCCATCTTGCATCTGAACAGTGACCGAGACACCATATGCTTCTCATTTCTCTAGAGAAAGTAAAGAATAGAAGCTAAGTCCATATTCTGGCACTGCTATCTTATTAATGGTGTCATTGATGCAAGCACAATATATCTTGTCATTTCTACTTTTGCATCATGTGTATACTTCATCTATACATACCTAGTCCGATGGATAGAACTATCAGTAGGCTCGGGTGACAAATCCTACTCAATGGTGTATAATCTATCACTTGACTAAAATATATTGTTTATACTTCCATACCAATCAATGAAAATTCTCACCATTTCATTTGTCTCCTAATTTGATGATTTATTGCAATGATGATGGGATCATATTGATCAATTTTTAGGTGAATCTACAAGTGCAAAATAAGTAAAGTCAATATAAAGTTTATTTTTATTTTGATATAGTCTTTTATTAAAAAAGCTCCCACTATTTTCCTCAAGGGAAAGCATGTTGGCTTTCCTAGTGGACTGAGATCTCATCTAGCCTATTTCAAACTTTCGCTTTGGCAAACAAGCCAAAATAGGTTGATTAGGTAGGCCAACAAACTTAATTCACGTCAATTGATAGCTCCCACTACCAACCTCAAATGTGAAGCAAGCCAACAAGTCAATCACACAATACGATGACCGAAGTTATTGTCCTCATGTGTGATTCTCAGTATCAGTAGAGTGGACATTACATGTGCCACGTACACATAACATGTGTACTTCTCTACTATGTCTATGACATGTTTATCAACATTTGCTTTGGCGAACAAGCAAAACATGTCATTTTAAGTTCGATCCATTACCATTAAGGAAAACTCCAATGAACTGAAACCTCCCATTGGTAGAAGTGTACCATTCGCTTTGGCGAACAAGGTTCCAACAAACAGTGGTTTGATTAAAGACATAGTGATGGAAGACATTTCAATTTTGACTTAATATACCTTTAGTTGAGGGGTTTTCTATTTTATGTCTTACCAATTTTTTCTTTCTTAGCATGTCATAGTCATAACATACACCCTTAGCACGCATACTAAGCATAAAATAAACGTGTTGGTGCATAGCCTTAACTAAAACCGATTTCCTCAAGTCAAGAGGAATCGATAGGTCAACCTAGGTTTAAAAGGAAATGGATTCTTCAAGTAATTTTGCCTCCTTCCCTTCTATCGCTTCTTCTTCTTGAACATTACACAACTTTCAAAAATTGAAAATAAAATTTTACATTATTGAAAATAAACCTCGAGTTACATTGGAGGGGAGTGAGATGAGAGAAAAAAGTTATATTGGAGGTTTAGAGAAAGGCAAGGTACATAGGCCCTATTTTAAATTACAGAACCCAAACACAATTTAAATTAGGTTTGTGGGCTTATGCACCAAGCACCATGCATGTTCAAAAACAAGAATCATGCATAAACAATCAAAATTTAATTTTGATTAGGTTGGTAAATTACGAGTTACCCCTTGATTTTTGACAGTGTTGCATTTAAGTCCAATAAGTTTTAAAATTTTTATTGTAGTCCCTTATTATTGGGCCTCAGTCAATTGGGCCTCCAGCATGTTTCTAACATGCAGCAACATTTTAAAAAAAATTATGGATTAAAGATATCACACAACAATGCGATCACGACCCAAAATTCAGCTCATTGCATCTTTACGTGGGCTGCCCAAAAAATCCAGATTTAGTGCACGTTTTAACGCACACCAGATCAGGCCCTTTGCTGAAAAACCAATTGCCAACCGAGGCCAAGTGCTGGGAGCAGCCCCAAAATAGCAGCCAATCAAGAGGACAGCAGCTGTGCATTCGCATGCGCCATTGCTGTGTGCGGCAGTAGCCTTGGTGTAGTCACACAAGGAAGCGCTATTGTGCCGTTCTTGGCGGCTGACCCAAGGCCACATCTTTGGAGCATGTGGCCAGCACTCCTCCTGTGTGGCAGCGAGCAACAGTCGCACACAATATGTGAAGTAGCAGCACGCGTTTGTGCACTGTCGCTGTTGCTTCTTGTTGCTGCCATGTGCGGCAGCACACAACAACATGCCACCTTACAAGGCAGCATCCTCCCTTAATTGGAATCAAGTTTTATTTGATTTCGATCCCCCAAAAATAGATGCAAAAAACAAAAACAGATTAGCAACACATCAACCGCGGCAAATTTTTAACATAAAAAATCAGTTTTTACACGTCATGCAATAACATAATTGATACATATCGAAATCAATTCAACCAAACATCGAATAAGAACGTAAAATGTATAAGGAAGGCTCTGATACCACTGTTAGTCACTGATGGGGTTTACGGAACGGAAAACAAAAATAAAATCCCCAAGAACCTTATATCCGATTTACGTTGTTTACATATGAAATGATATTGAATATAAAATTTTTAGATTTTATACCAGCATTTGAAGGTTCCTTCAATCGATACAAATTCGCTCCCTCGTGGGTTTGGCTTGTATGACATCAATGTTATCATTGACTCAGTATAGTAGTTGTTCAGAAATTGAAAGAAAGAGAGAGATTTGATAACTATGGTCGATAGAGAGGAAATTGTACTATTTTGACTTTGAACTTCTTCAAGAAACTGAAGCTGTCTCTGCTGCTGACATAAAATTTGGGGGACTTTTTAGTTTTTTCTAGGATTGGAATGGACAAGGTTATTGCTGGCTAAAACCCCTTTGTTAAAAGCCTCAAGCAATCTGCAGACCAACTCATCCCTCCACGCGCTTTCTAAATATGTGCATATTAAACATTCGTCTTCCATTCACATAAGTTACATAACAACTCTTCTAAACTAGTAAGAAATCATGGCTTTATAATTAATGTTAATTACTGGGTTTCTAATTATGATTATAATTTCGTTTAATTTAGTCCTATCTCTGGTAAAGGAGAGGGTGGAACCGTGGAAGTCAAGTGATGAAATGCAGAAGTGAGGGAGCAGGTAAGAGCAGGGCAAGGGGTGGGGTGAGAGAGAAGAGATGGGTCTGGCCGTCTGGGTCTGTCTTATTTACAGACCCCCGGGATTCAAGGGGATATATTTTCAGAAAAAGAGAGCAATTCCCAATGGATGACGATTGATTTGCGGTTTCAAGTGCTAGTAATACACACAAATAAAAAGAATGCATAATTTTTCTTTAACAAAAATTCCCTTCTCCACCAAATAAAAAACGTGAGAGAGTGAGGTGAGTGGTTTGTATTTAATTAATGTGTTCTCTCATTTTATTTTAATTTTAAGTTGCCTTTTTATATGTAACAAAAATTAAAACCCTAATCTAGTTAGAAATAAATTTATTCCATGACTAGAATAGTAAATCCTTCATTACCAAACAAGGTAATAATCAACATGATATCTTATTCAAATTCAAATATGATTTTTCATATTCATATATTATATTTATTAATATCATCAAATATTAATATTGAATATATAATTTAAATTCAAATATGAATTTCAATATTTCATATATATTATCTTCACTAATATTAATATCATCAAATATTAATATTGAATAATATATGTATAATATTTAAATATATGAATATATTTAAATACATAATCTCACTAATTTTAATTTTAATATGAAATTAAATATAGGCAACGACCAAACAAATTTAATTGCGTTGTGAGATTACCAAAATGTCCTTTTCATCTCAAAAGACGAAAATATCCTTTCCATCATAAATGACGAAAATACCATTTCATTACAAATGACGAAAATACCCTTTTTCACCAATTCATCCTTAATATATTTTCTATGTGTGTGATCCGAATGCTCCTCTTCACATCGGCAATGAATAGTCTCACGATTGACACAAATTAATCGTCTCACTAAACACAGACCAAGATTGACCATTAGTAAGTCATCATGGTCACTATTGTGCAAATTTTAAATGTACTCACAAGCACACAAGTCTATTAGAGTATAGAAACGTAAGCAACGAGGTCGAACCCACAAGGATTGCTTAGCCTAGAAAATTTAATCTAATTTTAGCAAATTCTAACACTCAATGAAATTTTAAATAATGAAACCGCAGAGAAAATAAAGAATAACAAAATTAATTTAGAAAATTCAAAGGATTAAAACTACCAAGGTTTTAAAATCTACCATTGTCTAACTTAGCAAATTATCTAATTAACAAATTAACTTCCCAAAAATCAAAGTGGCAAATCGAAATCAATCAATGTCATCTCATGGATAAATCAATTAAGCCCGAATTTAACAAATCTAATAGTTGTGTGCCTAAGCATTCATTGTATCGATTTGGTAGAAGAACACAAAGAATCAAAGGAATCACATTATTCCTTAGAGGACCAAGCATAGATAAATTAA
>CM047744.1:24527200-24581476 GCA_026225825.1 Pistacia integerrima
CATAGATAAATTAAGTCAATATTCTAACTATCAAAAATACTTGATATTAATGATGAAATAATATATATAATTCAATTATCTATATAAGCAAAAACCATAATCTATGAAGAACAAATAAATGGAAATTAATCTTTTAAAAAGTGAATCACTTCATTAAACAAAGTTTCATCCTAAACCCTGGTAAAAGAAAATTAGAAACACATGGTTGAGATTAAAGAGTCAAGGAGTATTGAACCAATAAAATTACAAAATTTTTGAATTAATTGACTGTTGTGAACATCCATTAGAGCATCATTGGAGTTCTAATACATTCCTCTTTAAAGTGAAATAAATATTCCAAATACATTAACTTCAATTTGGTAAAGATTCTTTAGCTTCTTTTGATCCAATGTTGTCCATCACATCATCAATGAAGCAACCCAACGAAGAGAAGGAAGATCCACCCTCCATCACTGCCTTTCTGCTCTTTGCACTCATCTCCGCCATCCGTTTCCTTACCTCACTATCACCCTCCATTAATTTCTTGATTCCTTTCTCTATATCTTTTGCACTCACAATTGTTGCACTGTCGCTTGAAATATCCTTCTTATAATCCAGTTTAATCTCAACCGCTAATTCTAGCTCCATCACCATCTCAAACGCATTGAACTGTTGCTCAGCGTACATTGGCCACGCCGCAATTGGAACGCCAAACCATACGCTCTCCAACACTGAATTCCACCCACAGTGTGATACGAACCCTCCGATCGCCTTGTGGGCTAGGATTGATATTTGTGGGGCCCATCCGATTACTTTTCCAATCTTAATCGTCCGATCAATGAATCCTTCAGGTAGCACATCCGTCAGATTTGCATAATCAGTAGGGCTACCAACTTGACCCTCTGGTGGAGGTTGACGTAGGGACCACAAAAACCGATGCCCGCTATGTTCAAGCGCACTAGCGATTTCTTTCACCTGATCCCCACCGAAGCTTCCCATGCTTCCGAAGCAAAGAAACACAACCGATGATGGCGGTTGATCATCAAGCCACTCCTTGATCTCTGTTATTGAGATGGACCCACCTGATTCTCGATCAATCTTATCAGCCTCTAAATTCAAAATGGATCCTGGTGTATACACAGGTGGGGTATTGGTCAACTTACCATCAGAGAAAGACTCGACCGCATAGGATTCCAACTCTTTGAATGTATTTACAATAATGCCCTTTGCTTCTCTAAACCCCCTCGCTTGTTGAAACATAACAGTAGTCCACTCTTTCTCTGTTAACACTATAGGTAAATTCTTAACAGGAAACGGCTTAACGAGACTCGGGACAATCAACTCAGTGACCGAATCTTTCAACTCAGTGATGGGATGGTTTTGCTCGTCACAAAGAATTTGCAAGTGTAACTGCATACCAAGAAAAGCTGCACTTGAAGGGTAGAAAATATAGTTAGGAACTCCAAAATCATTCGCAACTTCAATCATGTCCGCACAGAACATGTCGAGAACGAAGCCGGCGAGTCGAGGTGAGTTACCGGAGGCTGACTCGGTCTGAATTAGCTTAGTGACTGCTTCTTTGACGAGGGGTTTATGGCTTTTGATGAACGAACCCATTAAGCTTATACGAGAGGATGATTTCGAAGGGGAAAGATTGACTTTTGGGAGTTGAATGATTTTGAAGTTCGGGTTGAGTGGAGAGAGAGAGAGTGAATGAAGGTAGAGGGGGACTTTGGTGTCGAAGGGGAGCTGCATGACGAGGACGGTGATGGAGAGGCGGTGGTCGCGGTGGACAAGGAGCTTTGCCATCTCCACCATCGTTACAACGTGGCCGACGCCCAATGAAGGGATCAACACTAGCTCAGCTTTCTCCATCCTTTTGTTTTGTTTACTAACAAAGTTGATGGGAAGTTATATACAGGACTAAGGGTTGATGAATGATGATGTAATTATTATGCCAGATTACGAGAAAAATATTTATTTAATAATAAAGTACGTGTGACGGGCGAGATCACGCTTGTAAATCAAAATAATTTTTCTAAAGTCAACTTCTCGACCCTTCATCTGAAGGCATGAGTTATTAATTATTATTGTGCGTGCCTCTTTCACGTGGCCAGTGGCCAGTGGCCCAAGATAAAGACATGTTCCTGCTGCGGTCAATTCGGTAACTGACTCATCATAAATGTGGTGTTGTTTAATGAGCAGTTCCATTTTGATGTAATGGTTTTGTAACGAAAGATTTGTTGGATAGTGTCGGCCAATGTGTGGAAACCAACGTGAGAGTGAGACACATCACACATCAATGGGTTTATAACATAAAAAGACTTTCGTATCCTTTGTCTTATTATACTTCATTATCTTATTTTATTTCATTCAATTTTTGTTTTTAAGTATATATAATTTTTTATATAATAAAGTAATGTATATTATATTATATAATACTTTTGAGATTATTCTATTACACTGTACTCACTCCCATCAAATTATCGGTGGTTTTAACAAATTACATAATTTTCTCTCTTATAAGAAAGTAATTTTTAATGTAAACAAATCTTCCATTAACAAAAGCTGACTCAGATTTTCTCCACCTATTTTGTCGGCTCACTTTTCAATGATTGAAAAATTATCAAATTTAAAATTACTTTTCACTCTCAAAGTTTGGTGCAAAATTTGTTTGTTTTACAGTATTTTCCCTCTCATTACGCCATAATAGCAGTAACATCTTCTAAATTATAGTATTTTTTAATCACCATAGGTGAACAATGTTACAGTAACAGCTCTAAACCTCTCTTGACCAATACTGTCCCAAATCTGTGCTAAAGTCAATGAAATTTTTGAAATTTAAATCAGTGGACTATATCTTAATTAAAAGATTCATGCAATCAACGAAGTCAAAGGCGATAATTTTATTTAAAGTGATAAAGAGAAGGCAATTAACTAATAATTTACTATACTTGGTTGAAATTAATAATATTAGGGGGTATTTGGTTCAGGAATGTTAGATTATTAGGAATATTGGATTACTAGAAGGATAAATTACCTTATAAGATTACTGGAAATCTTTAGAAAAATGTGTTTGGTTAGTTGGTGGATATATTATATTAATATGTTTGGTTATGGGGAATAAATTAGTGTGTATCTTATATTAATATGTTTGGTTATGGGGAATAAGTTAGTGGGTATATTATTTAAGTTATCAAATTATCCCCTTTTCAAATATTAATATAATACTATTTTTATTATTAATTTTTGAATAATTTCTTTTAACCCCCAATATTTCAGATTTAGTTAAAACACCCCGTTTATATAAAACTTTAATTTATTACGAAATCAACCCCACCACCTGTCGCCCCCGCAAACCACCACTGAAAGTCTCCGAAAGTCCCCATCAGTAGCTGACCGTGACCAAGAGGCTTCGATATGGCCGTTTCCGGCCATATCAGGCCAGATCCCTAGCCAGATTTCAGCCAGAATAGCCAGAATAGATCTGGCCGCTAACGGCCAGTCCCGTGCTGAACGAGATCAAAGCCTCCTGGAGTCTCCCACCGAATCTCGTTCTTTTTAGAGACTTCGGTGATTTTCTTGCGGCGGCCCCTGGTGGTTGGCCCGTTGTCGGCGATGGTGGCTGGGTGGCAATGATGGTGGTGGCTGAGTGATAGTGGTGGTCTGTAAATTATTTTAAATATAAGGGCATTATTGTCCAAAATTTTAATTAAACAAGGGTAAAATTGAAATAGGATATTAATGTAAATTTGTTTTAAAGTAGGGGTATTATTGTCCAAAATTTTTATTAATAAGGGATAAAATTGTAACAAAAAAAGATAACCCCGATAATCTCAGAATACCTAATAAAATGGAGGTAATCAGATTACCTCCGATATTACCAATAATAACTACTATTGATATTTGAAAATTACTGGTATCTTATATTACTTGACAACCAAACATGGTAATCAAGTAATATAAGATGACATTACCCTAGTAATCCCATATAACTTCCAACCAAACGCCCCCTAAGAGTAGGTGCAGATGAAGGCGGCCTTTGATTACGGACATAATTTGCATTTCTTCAATTCAGGCACTTATTAGCATTTTTCATTTGCATGGCTAATCCTTCCAACATCTCATCACTCAGTGAATGCTCTTGATCCTTAGATGCAAAACGGTTAATATAACCTCTAGTATCGATCCAAGAACATCCTCTTGGAATTTAATTTCAAAACACTAGAATTTTCTAGTAAATGTTTTTGATTTTTTTGTAAGACTTGAAATTCTAGTTTGTCTTTGGAAATTCTTGTAATGGATGTGATACTTAGGTTAGTACTAGTGATGGCAATGGGCCGGGCTTGGGCCGGGTACCCCTTGGCCCAGGCCCAAGCCCGACCTCATGACACAAAGCCCAAGCCCGGCCCGAGCCCGCTACGGGTATGATAGGCAAAGCCCAAGCCCGCCCGACGGGTTTTTTATAACAGCAGCCCGCCCAAGCTCCGCCTTTTTTAATAATGTTTATTTTTAAATATTAATAAATTTCAAATTTTTTTATATTTTTAATTTTAGAAATGGTTTTTAAATATTAATTGAAGTTATTTCCACAAATAATTTAAGCAATAAGTGAGCAATTAAAACTCTATAATAGTTGATTATACTAACTTTTCAGCTGTGCAAAATATGTTATGGTGAAATCCACTTTAATAAGTTGAACTAAACCCATCTAACTCATTTAAAGGCAATTTTAACATGTTAAACCTTTAATATGGGATGAAAATTGAGGTTAGGGTTTGGGAAAATGGATATATATATATATATATATATATATATATATATATATATATATATATATATATATATATATATATATAGAGGATAATATTGTAATTAAATATATAGTATAAGGGTAAATTAGTAAAATTATTACTAAAATTTTCAAGACGGGCGGCTGGGCAGGGCCTAAAGATATACCCATGTCCCTCCACCTGCACCCGAGGTCTGGGCCTTAAAATCAAGCCCGTCCCAGCCCAAGCCCAAGCCCGCCAACCTCGGGTAAAGCCCCTCCCGCCCTTCTAGGTCGGCCGGTGCACCAAAATGCCGGGCCCATTGCCATCTCTAGTTAGTACAAGCATCTCATGTAAGAAGAGACCTCTCATCTGTAACCACTCGATTGTAGAAGATGATGTGTTATACAGTAAACATGGTCTTTTTGAGTTCCGCAATTCATGTAACATATTGAAAACTCTGTTCCAAGGAGAAGGAAATAAAACCAAGAAACCAAGTGAATCAAAATGTGAAAGTATGCCAATGTCGACTCCTCGGCAACTCCACGATCACGCTACCCGATTGCAGATGATGCCGAAGTTCGCAATCCAAGTAACATTTGCTCCCGTCACAATTATAATTGATATTCTCACAAAAAAAAGGGAAAATGAAATTACAAATTTTTTGAATTAATCAATTCTTAACGTCCATTAGAGCTCTGCAACCAATCATTGAAAACAAGTGATCCATGGAGAAGGAAATTAAAACAAGAAACCAAGAGAATCCATCCAAACTATGCCAATGTCATATCTTATACATGAATGGTTTTTCCGTTTGGTTAAGGAAAATATTAGCATAACTTCAGGCCGTAGAGCGACTTACGCACGAGTTTATCGAACGATAAGTTAGTATCAAAAGGTTTTGAAACGACAAATAGGTACCTTCGGTCATGTTCTGTTAGTGATTTTCGTTTGATAATAGTGAAAAGACTAAAATGCCCTTGAAAGTTTGATATTTTAGTTTTTATAAATTTAAAAATTTCTGAAAACCCAAAACCCCTAGGTTTGTTAATTTGACTAAATACCCTAATATATAAAATAAAAATTTTATAAAATAACAAAAGCACCCCCACCACCGCAGCGAGGCAGATTTCACCACCAGGCCTCTTGGGATCTGCTTCAAAAGAAAAATTACGTTACGACATAGACCCGTCTAACCTGTGTCGTAACGAGTAGATCTGGTATTTTCTGGCAAGATCCGTGGCTGATTTGACCGAAAAAGACCAGATCTAGGACTAGATCTGGCCGTCGAGGCTAGAATCTGCCCCTCAGAAAATTCACTGATATGAGCGCACCCATCGGATTTGTGTCGTGAACGCCTCCAATCTCCCGGCATTTTCCTAACTAGATCCATGGAGGATCCTCCGCAAAAGGTAAAAAGGAAAACTAGATCTACGCCCTGCGGCCTTTTCCGACCTCGACGGCCGAGATGGCCGGTACTAGATCGACCGAAAAAGCCATCGATCGTGCACGCATGCATCCTCGTGTCAGTGTCGCAATCTACATTTTTTCGGCCGATTAGGCCTGGTGGTGGCAGAATCGCTACTGCGTGGCGGGTGTTTTTGTTATTTTATAAAAATTTTATATATTGGGGTATTTAGTCAAATTAGCAAACCTAGGGGTTTTTTTAGAAATACTAAAATATCAAACTTTCAAGGGCATTTTAGTCTTTTCACTATTATCAAACGAAAATCACTAACAGAACATGACGTAAGGTACCTATTTGTTGTTTCAAAACCTTTTGGATACTAACTTATCGTTTCGATAAACCTTGGGTATGCGTAAGTCGTTCGGCCGTTGAAGTTATGCTAATATTTTCCTTAACCAAACGGAAAAACCATTCATGTATAAGATATGACATTGGCAAAAATCCCATTAGTGGCCGTGGTGGTTGAGTAAAGCTCTGCTAGTTTGCTTTTGGTTGTAACCCTATATAGATAGGCACTTTCAGTTCAGTAAATAATAAGTGAGCTTCAATTTTATGCATTTCTTTCTATTATTTTCTTTGCTGCAATTTCTTAATTAAATACTCTGCTCTAAATTCCCAACAGAACCACCCGTACTCCATATAAATTGAGGGTGAAAAGAAACAAAAGAATATTATTTACCTGGTGGACTTCACATGAAATTGTTCAGCACCCTTTTACTAGTGCTTTGAAGGCAGTGGATGGTGTTAACTCCTTAGCAATTCTACGATCATACCACTCGATTATAGGTGCTGATGCGTTATACGGTAAACATGATCTTTTATGTTACGCAATCCATGTAACATTTCTCATTCTCACAACAAGGGAAAATGAAATTACAAGCTTTTGAATGAATCAATTCTTGTGAACATCGACCAACATATTGTAATATTTATTTAAAGTGTCCTCTTTAAAGTGAAATAAATATTCCAAATACATTAACTTCAATTTGGTAAAGATTCTTTAGCTTCTTTTGATCCAATGTTGTCCATCACATCATCAATGAAGCAACCCAACGAAGAGAAGGAAGATCCACCCTCCATCACTGCCTTTCTGCTCTTTGCACTCATCTCCGCCATCCGTTTCCTTACCTCACTATCACCCTCCATTAATTTCTTGATTCCTTTCTCTATATCTTTTGCACTCACAATTGTTGCACTGTCGCTTGAAATATCCTTCTTATAGTCCAGTTTAATCTCAACCGCTAATTCTAGCTCCGTCACCATCTCAAACGCATTGAACTGTTGCTCAGAGTACATTGGCCACGCCGCAATTGGAACGCCAAACCATACGCTCTCCAACACTGAATTCCACCCACAGTGTGATACGAACCCTCCGATCGCCTTGTGGGCTAGGATTGATATTTGTGGGGCCCATCCGATTACTTTTCCAATCTTAATTGTCCGATCAATGAATCCTTCAGGTAGCACGTCCGTCAGATTTGCATAATCAGTAGGGTTACCAACTTGACCCTCCGGTGGAGGTTGACGTAGGGACCACAAAAACCGATGCCCGCTATGTTCAAGCGCACTAGCGATTTCTTTCACCTGATCCCCACCGAAGCTTCCCATGCTCCCGTGGCAAAGAAACACAACCGATGATGGCGGTTGATCATCAAGCCACTCCTTGATCTCTGTTATTGAGACGGACCCACCTGATCCTCGATCAATCTTATCACCCTCTAAATTCAAAATGGATCCTGGTGTATACACAGGTGGGGTGTTGGTCAACTTACCATCAGAGAAGGACTCGACCGCATAGGATTCCAACTCTTTGAATGTATTTACAATAATGCCCTTTGCTTCTCTAAACCCCCTCGCCTGTTGAAACATAACAGTAGTCCACTCTTTCTCTGTCAACACTGTAGGCAAATTCTTAACAGGAAACGGCTTAACGAGACTCGGGACAGTCAACTCAGTGACCGAGTCTTTCAACTCAGTGATGGGATGGTTTTGCTCATCACAAAGAACTTGCAAGTGTAACTGCATACCAAGAAAAGCTGCACTCGAGGGGTAGAAAATATAGCTAGGAACTCCAAAATCATTTGCAACTTCAATCATGTCCGCACAGAACATGTCGAGAACGAAGCCGGCGAGTCGAGGTGAGTTACCGGAGGCTGACTCGGTCTGAATTAGCTTAGTGACTGCTTCTTTGACGAGGGGTTTATGGCTTTTGACGAACAAATCCATGAAGTTTATACGAGAAGATGATTTTGAAGGGGAAAGATTGACTTTTGGGAGTTGAATGATTTTGAAGTTCGGGTTGAGTGGGAGAGAGAGAGTGAATGAAGGTAGAGGGGGACTTTGGTGTCGAAGGGGAGCTGCATGATGAGGACGGTGACGGAGAGGCGGTGGTCACGGTGGACCAGGAGCTTGGCCATCTCTACCATCGTTACAACGTGGCCGACGCCCGATGAAGGAATCAACACTAGCTCAGCTTTCTTCATCCTTTTGTTTTGTTCACTAACAAAGTTCATGGCAAGTTATATACAGGACAAAGGGTTGAATGGTTGTTGAATATGATGATGTAATTACTATGCCAGTTTACGAGAAAAATATTTATTTAATAATAAAGGAATAAAAAAGGTGGCCTGGTAGCCGCCGGCTTAGGTGTGACGGGCGATATCACGCTTGTAAATCAAAAAATTTTTTTTAAAGCTATCATCTCGACCGCTCATCTGAAGGCATTGAGTTATTATCTTATTATTGTGCGTGCCCCTGTCACGTGGCCAGTGGTTTTGTAATGAAAGATTTGTTTAGGCCGATGTGCGGAAATCAACGTAAGAGTGAGACACATCACACATCATGTCCTTTGTCTTATTATACTTCATTATCTTATTTTATTTCATTCAATTTTTGTTTTTAAGTATATATAATTTTGTATATAATAAAGTAATGTATATTATATTGTATAATACTTTTGAGATTATTCTATGAGTAATGTTACAGTTATCGATTGGTGTGTATCGATTTTATGTACCGAATGATGTAGCACAATCCTGACCGTTTATTTATTATCAATTAATATTAATCAACGATCAAGATTTTATCACGTCATTCAGTATATAAAATCGATACACACCAGTTGATAAGTCTATCATTTTTTTTATTCTATTACATAATTTTCAACTACATACTTTTCTCTCTTATAAGAAAGTAATTTTTAATGTAAACAGATATTCCTTCATAATTTGTTAACACTTTCCTCCATTAACAAAAGCTGACTCAGATTTTCTCCATCCCACTTTGTCGGCTCACTTTTCAATGATTGAAAAATTATCAAATTTAAAATTACTTTTCACTCTCAAAGTTTGGTGCAATTTTTTTTTTGTTTTACAGTTCTTCCCCTCTCATTACGCCATATTATTTTCTCTCATTACGCCATAATAGCAGTAACATCTTCTAAATTATAGTATTTTTTCTTTTTTCACCTTATTTCATCTCTTTTTTTTCACTAATCATCATGACGAACAATGTCATAGTAGAAAAATGCTATGGATGTCGATATTTTACACCAAATTTTTACACTAAACGATATATCTACTTATTCAAACGAGTCACGTAATACATTAACAAATATTTCACAAATGAATGATCGTCTATCAAATATGGACGACCGTCTATTGTTGTTAGACGATCGTTTATTTTAAGTGGACGAACGTCCATATTATATGAACGATCGTCCACCTATAATGGACATCTATCCATAATTTAAACTAAAAAAAAATTAAAAACAAAAATCATAGACGCTCGTCCATATATAATGCTTAGTATGGATGGACGTCCAAGTCAGAGAAGTTGAGGGAAGCTTCTTTTAAGTATGGACAGGCATCAATTTTATGTAGACACCCGTCTATTATTTTTTTTTTAAAATTTTTTTGACGGGATGGATGCCCATCCATAATAAATGGATATTTATCCATACAATATAAATAGAAGTTTATTAAATATAAGCAATAAATGAACATTTGTCCATACAATATAAATAGAAGTTTATTAAATATGGACAGACATCCATAAATATTGGATAATTATTTATTTACGAAAAACTCTAACGTATCATATTTGATTAGTTGTGATGTCCTTTCATAAAAAAATTCAATGTAAAATTTTGGTATATGCAGCATTACTAGTCATAGTAACAGCTCTAAACCCCTTTTGACCAGCAGTGTCCTAAATCTGTGCTAAAGTCAATGAAATTTTTGAAATTTAATGCCGACCAATTAATATCCAGTATAAAAAGCAACAATTTTTAACAATAATGAAAGTATAAGTGACCTGGGAAATGGAAGCAAAGACATAAAATAAAAAAATAAACCAAATTCAAGCAAACAAAAGCACCAATAACAAAGTTTTAACCTTGAAGAACTTTGTGAGCTAATTAATTCAATAAAAGTTAAGTGTTTCTGGTTCTGTATAAACGAGCTAAGATCAATGTCAGTTTAAGTGGAGACATATTCAAAATTGAGACAAAGAGAGATTTTAAATTTGTTGGAAATAAATGGCACACCAAGTAACAAAAAGAGAAAAAGAGAGAGAGAGAGAGAGAGCGAAAAAGAGAGGTAAGAGAAAAAAAATAAGAGAGAGGAGATATGGCTCATAAAACGAGAGACAGAGAGAGGACCGCTCAACTTTTTCGTCAAAAAGACACTTACTTTTTTTAAAAAAATTAAGTCTAGAATGACGTATACATTGAAACTAACGGAATATTCTTTTGGTCATAAGATTTAGAAATATAAATTTTGTCCACTTTGGTATTCTAATACATACCTATTTAAAGTAAAATAAATATTCTGACATGAATTTACTACTGTTTATTCGATGTTGTGCGTCACATCATGGATGAAGCAACCCAATTAGGAGAAAGAAGATCAACCCTTCAACGAAGCCTTTCTACTCTTTGTACTCATCTCCACCATCACCGTCCATTAATTTCTTGATTCCCTTCTCTAATCCACATGCGATTTCTTTGCTCCGAAAGCAAAAGAAACACAACTGATGACGGCGGTTGATGATCAAGCCCACCGTGTGTAGAGGTGGTACATTGAACATCAGACCCTCATAGAAAGACTTGACAGCATACGATTGTACCCTTCAATCCTTTATATCTTCTCGCTTGTTCAAACAGAACTATAAGTCTACTCTCTCCAACAACACGATAAGCAAAACCCTATTAGGAATTGATTTAACAAGACACGGTACTTCCAACTCAGGGATGAATACATGGTTGCCCTTGCATAAGAAATTTAGAATATATATTTATTTGTTTATTATAAAAATAATTATTACATACATGTTCTCGAAAATTCGAAATTGCTTTTATGACAAATTGCTCATGACATCATCAATGAAGCACCCCAATAAAGTGAAGGAAGATCCACCCTCCATCATGGCTTTTTTGCTCTTTTCGCTTATCTCCTTTACTCTTTTTCTTATCGCATTCTCATCCTCCATTAATTTCTTTATTCCTTTCTCTATCTCCCTTGACCTGACAATCATCTGATTCTCTCCCGAAAATTCCTTCCTATAATCCATTTTAATCTCCACCGCTACTCCTAACTCAATCACCATCTCAAACGCATTGAATTGTTGCTCCGCGTATATCGGCCACGTCGCCATTGGAACTTCAAACCATATACTCTCTAGAATCGAATTCCACCCGCAATGCGATACGAACCCTCCGATTGCCTTGTGGGCTAAGATCGACACTTGTGGGGCCCACCCGATTACTTTTCCAACCCCAACGCTCGACGTCGAAATTCAACACGCGCGTAGATTTGCGTAATCACTGAGCGTCAAACCGGCTCTTCGATTGAGGTTGACGTGAGACCACAAGAACCGATACCCACTGCCTTTCGAGCGCATAGGCAATCTCTTTCACCGTTCCTCACCGAAGCTTCCCATGCTCCCAAAGCATAGGAACACAATCGACGATGCCGGCGATCATCAAGCCACTCCATGATCTCTGCTTTTGTTTTGGACCCACTTGACCCTGAAGCAATCCTATCACCCTCAAGATTCAAAACGGGTCCTATAGGATAAACGGGTGGGATTTTGGTTTCACCATTTGAGAAAGACTTGATTGCATAGGATTCTAGCTCCATGAACGAATTTACAACAATACCCTTAACTCTGCGAAACCTCCTCACTTGCTCAAACACAATCATGGATCCTTCTTTCTCCAAGTATACCGAAGGCAAAACTCTAGCAGGCATTGGGTTAACAAGACTCGGTACCTCCAACTCAGAATCCGAGTCTTTCAACTCAGCAGTGTGTTTGTTCTGCTCATCATAAAGAGCCTGCGTGTGAAGCATAAAACCCAGAAAACCTGCACTGGGTGGGAAGAAAATATAGCTAGGAACTCCAAACTCATCAGCAACATCGGTCATGCTGGTACAAAACATGTCGAGGACAAACCCGGCGAGTCGAGGTGAGTCATGGGAGGCTGACTCGGAGTGAACAAGTTTAGAGACGGCTTCTTTGACGAGGGGTTTATGAGATTCAATGAACGAAGTGAAGAAGCTTCTGGGGTCGAATCCTTGAAGGTCATCGCTTGGCAGATGAACGAAGTTGATGCTGTCGCCAGCAGAGAGTGAGTTTAGATAGGTGTTAACTTTGGAGTCGGAGGGTAATTTCATGATGAGGACCGTGATGGAGATGCGTTGGTGGCGGTGGACGAGGAGATTGGCCAGCTCCACGGTAGAGCCGAGGTGGCCGACGCCTGGTGTAGGGATAAAGACGAGGTCGGCTTTCTTGTTCATGGAAGCTAGTTATTGTGTTTTTTGAGTAAAATTCAAAGAAAGTTAATGGATTTTATATAGAAATTGAAGTAAAATTATTTATGTAAACAAGACGATAAGTCAGCGATGATGTAAGTGCTTTGCTAACCGGGAGAAGACCTGTATGAGTCCAAATAACTGGTAATTGAAAAGTAGCTTGAGTATTACTTTTCAGACTCTAATGAATCTAACCTTACTTTAGTGATTTATGTTCACATATTTTACCAATAGAAAAAGATGTCTTGCTTTTTGATTAATCAAAATCATCCTCAACTAGGTTATGGCAAATTATTTAAAAGTCAAGCCTTGCCTTGTTTATCAGATGTTCATGTATTAACTTGTGACATGGTAGGTATAAGCCATACTTGCTGATCTACATAAATGCGGTGTGAAAAGAATTAAGAAGATTATTGTTTATCTGCTGGAATTCACATGAAATATTTTGGGCATCCTTTACCTGTTGGACCTTAGATTGCCTGGTTGATCTCCAGGTTTAACTCGTATGATTCTGCAGAGCGACAGGGGCGCAAACTGACAGAAGGCGGTAGATGGCGTTGAGAAGGATTTTTGTAGTTTACCTGAAAAAAGAGTTAAGACCTGTTTAAATAAAGTGTGAAAGATCCACTAAAGACCATGCAAGAATCCAGACTATTTGCGTCATGCTAAGCACTGAACTGCTCAACTGAACAATTGAGCAGTGATCCAAATTGTGAGTGATGATGTTATGGCCGGAGAATTCAAAGAAAAAGAAAGGAAAAACTGATGAGAGTATGGAAAAGCCAAACTTACTTCATTAAGGTTGACAATTTATACAACAATACAACTAAATCATCCACTGTTACAACAACTACAGCAGAGATTTTTCATTTGAATTTAAACTCTAACAACCAACAAAAACAAGCTCAAAGTACATCATTTATATGACTTAATCACTCCTAAACCAATCAACTAATGTGCACCAAAACTGCAGCTACACACGTCAGACCAACTGCAGAAACAGAATTCAATTGGCGCCAAAATATTCAAACAGCAAACTGGAAATTTGATGCATTTCCAGCAAAAGTATCACTGCATCAATAGTCAGTGTGGACAAAAGACCAACATTTAGACCTACCATCGTGTTTATATCTGCAAGCCTTCAACGGCCAATTACTTTTGCAGCTAGCTGTCTTCAGTTTACTACGTACACATGGTTTTCGTTCTCCCATTTTCAAAATCTGTGAAGAATATTCCTGTTCATTCATTAAACTGAGAGATGGCATCTAGTTTGGAGCTTCAGGTGGCCTTACATCAGCATTTTGCATTTCCATGGCTAATCCTTCGAACATCTCATATATCTCATCACATGGTTTTTTTTGTAAGACTTGAACAAGCGTCTTATGTAGTAAGAGGAGACAATGCATCAAAGCTTCTCACGTGTAATCCCCCACGTATAATTTAGTTATTCTCACAATAAGGGAAAATGAAATTATAAAACATGGCCTTGTGAAAACTGTGTTCCAAGGAGAAGGAAATAAAAACAAGAAACCGAGAATCCATCCAAAGTATTACATGAATAGTTTTTCCCATAATTTTATGACAAATTGCTCATCACATCATCGATGAAGCAACCCAGTGAAGTGGATGAAGATCCACCTTCCATCATGGCTTTTCTACTCTTTTCGCTCATCTCCTTCAATTTTTTCCTTGTCTTATTATCATTCTCCATCAATTTCCTTATCCCTCTCTCTATCTCCCCAGCGCTCACAATCTCTTGATTCTCTCTTGAAAAATCCATCATGTAATCCATTTTAATCTCAACCGCTAATCCCAACTCAATCACTATCTCAAAGGCACTCAATTGTTGCTCGGCGTACATCGGCCACGCGGCGATCGGAACTTCAAACCATATGCTCTCTAGTATCGAATTCCACCCGCAATGCGATACGAACCCTCCAATCGCCTTGTGGGCTAAGATCGACACTTGTGGGGCCCACCCCATCACTTTTCCAATCCCGACCGTTCGATCGAGAAACCCTTCTGGTAACACGTCCGTTAGATTTGTGTAATCCCTCGGAGCGCCAGACTGACCCTTTGGTCGACGTTGACGTAGAGACCATAAGAACCGTTGCCCACTCTGCTCGAGCGCACAGGCAATCTCTTTCACCTGATCCTCATCAAAGCTTCCCATGCTACCGAAGCATAGGAACACAACTGACGATGGCGGCTGATCATCAAGCCAATCCATTATCTCTGTTTTTGTTTTGGACCCACCTGACCCTAAATCAATGCTATTACCCTCAAGATTCAAAACGGGTCCTACAGGATAAACGGGTGGGATGTTGGTTTCACCATTTGAGAAAGACTTGATCGTATATGATTCCAGCTCCATGAAGGAATTGACAACAATACCCTTAACTCTCCGAAAGCTCCTCGCTAGCTGAAACCCAATCATGGACCAATCTTTCTCCAAGTATACAGAAGGCAAAACTCTAGCAGGAATTGGGTTAACAAGACTCGGTACTTCCAACTCAGAATCCGAGTCTTTCAACTCAATAATGTGTTTGTTCTGCTCATCATAAAGAGCCTGCGCGTGAAGCATCAAACCCAGATAACCCGCACTGGACGTGAAGAAAATATAGCTAGGAACTCCAAACTCATCAGCAACATCGATCATGCTTGTACAAAACAAGTCGAGCACAAACCCGGCGAGTCGAGGTGGGTCATCGGAGACTGATTCGGAGTGAACAAGCTTAGAGACGGCTTCTTTGACGAGGGTTTTATGACATTCAATGAAGGAAGGGAATAATTTTTTGGGGTTGAATCCTTGTAGGTCATCATTGGGGAGATGAAGGAAGCTGATACGGTCGCCAGCAGAGAGTGAGTTTAGATAGGTGTTAACTTTGGAGTCGAAGGGTAATTTCATGACGAGGACAGTGATGGAGATGCGTTGGTGGCGGTGGAGGAGGAGCTTGGCCAACTCCACGGTGGAGCCGAGGTGGCCAACGCCTGGTGCAGGGATGAAGACGAGCTCGGCTTTGTTGTTCATTGAACCTGGTGATTGTTTTTGAGTATTGTGAGTAAAATTGAATGAAAGTTATATAGAGATTGAAGTAAAATTATTTATGAATAAAAAATGACGGGAGCCGCATATACTTCAATAATATTTGATTATTTTCTTTGAGACTCCCAAGTAAGTTGTTCAAAGCATGTGATAATTAAATCAGTAGACTATATCTTAATTAAAAGATTCATGCAATCATCGAAGTCAAAGGCGATAATTTTATTCAAAGCATATTTTATAGAAAAATAAATGTTCTAGTTCAAAGTGATAAAGCGAAGGCAATTAACTAATAATTTACTATACTTGGTTGAAATTAATAACATTAGGAGTAGGTGTAGATGAAGGCGGCGGCCTTTGAAATTAATAACATTCAGGCACTTATCAGCATTTTTCATCTCCATTGCTAATCCTTCCAACATCTCATCATTGAGTGGATGTTCTTGATCCTTAGATGCAAAACGGTTAATATAACCTCTAGTATCGATCCAAGAACATCCTCTAGTAACACAAATGATCAATTGGCATATATACTTACAAAGCCTCTGCCAAGAGATAAGTTTGTTTACTTGTGATTTCAGCTTGGTGTTTGCAACCTTGAATCACGGGAGAGTGTTGAGGAATGATTCAAAGTTTGACTTGGTCTTTTGGTTTGTTAATAGTGGCCCATATTTTTCTACTTCTGTTAGTCAAATAAAGGGTCTGATATTGTAGCTAAAATCTCGTTAGTGGTTGAGTAAAGCTCTGCTAGTTTGCTTTTGGTTGTAAGCCTATCTAAATAGGCACTTTCAGTTCAGTAAATAATAAGTGAGCTTCAATTTTATGCATTTCTTTCTATTATTTTCTTTGCTGCAACTTCTTAATTAAATACTCTGCTCTAAATTCCTACCAGAACCACCTGTACTCTCATATAAATTGAGGGTGAAAAGAAACAGAAGAATATTATTTACCTGTGGACTTCACACGAAACTGTTCAGCACCCTTTTACTAGTGCTTTGAAGGCGGTGGAGGGTGTTAACTCCTGTAGCAACTCTACGATCATGCCACTCGATTATAGGTGCTGATGCGTTATACGGTAAACATGGTCTTTTGAGTTACGCAATCCATGTAACATTTCTCATTCTCACAAAAAGGGAAAATGAAATTACAAGTTTTTGAATGAATCAATTCTTGTGAACATCGACCAACATATTGTAAACTGTGTTCCAAGAAGAAGGAAATAATAACAAGAAACCAAAAGAATCCACTCAAAGTATACCCATGTCAAATCTTGTACATGAATAGTTTTTCCCATAATTTTGAGATAAATTGCTCATCACATTATCGATGAAGCAACCCAGTGAAGTGAATGAGGATCCACCTTCCATCATGGCTTTTCTACTCTTTTCGCTCATCTCATTCAATTTATTCCTGATCCATGACCATGCTGCCCTGATTGTAGATGATGATACGCTAGAAGGAGAATACGTAAAGAGTCCTTTAGAGATGCTCTTACAATCTATTTTAATATCAACCGCTAATTCCAACCCCTAGTTTCAAAACCTAACCCGTTAAGGGACCCACTAAGGTCATTGGGTCCCATGTTGACTGGTCCGACGGTTAAACCAGCGGTCTAACCAGTGATACAAAAAATTTAAAATCTTGGAAACACACCCTTGAAAAATATGAATCAGTCCCTACAAATTTGAAATCTAGCAAATACATCCCAAGGATCTATTTCGATTTTGATTACAGCCAAATTCCAACTGATTTCGACGGTCAAAATTCAATCAAACACCACCACCTAAACCACCAGCCTCTACTCTACAAAAATCTCTCTAACCTGGCACTTGGTAGCCCTCTATTCGCTGGCCGTGACTTACATATTGGGTTGAATTTTTTGGCCAAATTTTGGCTTATTCTAACATCCAAAATTCAATCCGATACCACCTTTGAATTACCGACCTCCACTCTACAAAATCCCTTTAACCCATATACTTGGTAACCCCTCGTTCACCGACAATCAAATTAGGGATTTTGTGAATAGTGAAAATTGGTAACCAGGACCAAAAAGGGTGTTAGGTCTCGGTTGGACCGGTCTAACAGGTCGGTTCAGTCCGGGTTTTAAAACAATGATTCCAACTCCATCACCATCTCAAAGGCATTGAATTGTTGCTCAGCGTACATTGGCCACGCCGGAATTGGAACGCCAAACCATACACTTTCCAACACTGAATTCCACCCACAATGTGATACAAACCCTCCGATCGCCTTGTGGGCTAGGATCGATATTTTGTGGGGCCCATCCGATTAATTTCACTATCTTAATCGTACTATCAATGAACCCTTTAGGTAGCACGTCCATCAGATTTGCATAATCAATAGGGTTACTGTTATGCCTAAAGAAAGCAAGGCTGACGTAGGGCCAAGTCAGCATGCAAAAGTCGAACTCCAAAGGGCCCAAACCCGCAATGAGTCACGTGCGAAGGAGCGCTGTTTGTCAATGTAATGGGCGCGCGCTAGGCCAGCCAAGAGTTGGAGAGCTTCCACGTGTCCAATGTCTGCACCAAATCGCGCAAATCGCTCTAGAAGGTGTGCAATGGGACGTAAAGGAAGATTTGTACGGATAATCCCACCAACTCACAGATTCAGTAATCATAACCTTAATCCATCCCACTATAAATTGAGAGTTCCTCTCTCAATTTCGGGATTAGCTAATCTTTCAAGGAAATAACATCTATTGTATCTCTCTCTCTCTCTCTCTCTCTCTCTCTTGTAAAACCACTTGTAAAGTCAGCTCGCTAACCGCGACCTGATCGCTATAATTAATATAACATCAGTGGAAGTAAGATTTGCTTCCTTAAGCATCCGAACCACTTTAAACACTATCTTGTCACTTTCTTTTACTCTCATTCACTCAATTCACGTGTGTCTTCTGGGCCAGCTTAGCATTTCACACGTGCGTTTAGTTGGTGTTAAAATCACGCATCAACAGTTACCAACTTGACCCTTTGGTGGAGGTTGATGGAGGGACCACAAAAACCGATGCCCTCTATGTTCAAGCGTGCAAGCGATTTCTTTCATCTGATCCTCACCGAAGCTCCCCGTGCTCTTGGGGCAAAGAAACACAACCGATGCTGGCGGTTGATCATCAAGCCACTCCTTGATCTCTGTTATTGAGACGGACCCACCTGATCCTCGATCAATCTTATCAATTATCACCCTCTGAATTTAAAATGGGTCACGGTTAGGGGTGGATCCAGCCCTTTTGAGAGCAGGCTTAGGCCTAATCTCAAGTTTTAAATTAAAAAAAAAAAAAATTATTAATATATACACCCACAAAATTTGCTATTAATATATATATCCAAGCCTACCTTGATATTTAAAAAAAATGAGAATTATTATACATATATGTAGACCCTAAAAACACTTGCTAGTAATATATATATTTCAAGTCCGCATCATATTAAAACTTTAAAACTCTCTCTACTAATCTTCTCCACAGCTCCACTTGCCTTTTATGATTTTATCTTCAAAATTCTTTACTTTCTCATTCTCTTTCTCATGCTATTCGATCTTAAAACTTTTGAAGACTGAAATTGTTGAAGCTTTCACTACTCAAGGTGTTACAATTAGCTCTATTTTCTGTTTTATTAGTTTTATATATGTGTATTGCTCATTTCAATTTAATTTATTTTAGGATTAATTAGCTCTGTTTTATCAGCTTTATGTATGTGTATTGTTCATTTCAATTTAATTTATTTTAGGATTGAATCATGCTTTTTTTTAGAGGTTTTTTATTCTAATTTGAGGGAAATAAACATGGATCTTGTAAGTTAATTTTGTATTTTGTGTTCAAGAATGGACATATTTTCCCAAATTAAAACCTTAACTATATTTTAAAGGACGTTATTTTTCACCATTTACCCACTACTTTCCTATATTTCAAACGTTACCGTTCTGCTACTTAAAATATTAAAGAAATTTGAGTTACTATAAATGTTTATATAGAAAAAAAAATTATTTTTTTATTAATTCATATTAAAAGTTAATGCAATATTGACTTGATTTAAGTTTTTATTAACTTTAGCTTAGGTTAGATCTTTATATTATAATCTTTGGAAGCCAAAAAAGAAAAAATAATAATAATAATTTAAAAGGTTTTGCTCAAGGTTTACTTAACACATTTACTCAAAATTTTGCTTCTCATCATTTTATTCAAGTAGAAAAGTATTGTCTTATTGCATTATGTTTTCTCAAATTCTTGATATTTTATTATTTTTTTTGCTTAAAGTTTTATAATTTTTTAAAGTTTTCACTAGTTGTTTGACAAACAATGACGGAGTTGCGGAGGCCCGCCCTCGACACGACAGAAATCTTGGATCCACCACTGGTCCCAGTGTATACACAGGTGGGGTGTTGGTCAACTTACAATCAGAGAAAGACTTGGCCGCATAGGATTCCAGCTCCGTGAATGTATTTACAATAATGCCCTTTGCTTGTTGAAACATAACAGTAGTCCACTCTTTCTCCATCAACACGACAGGGAAATTCCTGAGAGGAAATGGCTTAACGAGATTCGGGACAATCAACTCAGTGGCCGAGTCTTCTAACTTAGTGATGGGCTGGTTCGAGGTGGAGAAAATGTAGCTAGGAACTCCAAAATCATTCGCAACTTCAATCATGTTAGTACAGAACATGTCGAGAACGAACCCGGCGAGTCGAGGGGAGTCACCGGAGGCTGACTCGGTCTGAATTAGCTTAGTGACTGCTTTGAAGAGGGGTTTATGACTTTTGGCGAACAAATTCATGAAGCTTATGCGAGAAGATGATTTTGAAGGGGAAAGATTGAGTTCTGGGAGTTAAATGATTTTGATGTTCGGGTTGAGTGGAGAGAGAGAAAGTGTGAGTGAAGGTAGACGGGGACTTTGGTGTCGAAGGGGAGCTGCATGAGAGGACAGTGATGGAGAGGCAGTGATCGCGGTGGACTAGGAGCTTTGCCATCTCCACCATCTTTACAAAGTGGCCGACGCCCGATGAAGGGATCAACACTAGCTCAGGTTTCTTTGTCATTTTGTTTGGTTTACTAACAAAGTTGATGGGATCATGATGAAGATGATGATGTAATTGCTTTGTCTAAATTAATAAGAAATAAAATATTCTAAAATTTTAATAAATGAATAAAAAAAGGTGGCCTGGTCCCCGGCGGCTTAGGTGTTGTCGGGCGAGATCACGCCTGTAAATCAAAATAATTTTTAAAATTATATGTTCCTGTTTCAGTCAACTCGGTACCTAACTAAACTCATACGAGGACTCATCATAAATAAATAAACACTCCAGATTCTGCATAACAAGATGGATGGTGTTAAGATTTTATATTAGTTTACAACACGTAATTGCCTTTTGAAAGAACAATGGCATAATAAATTAGATGTATTTGATTAATATAACATTGTTTATTATAAATATAATTATTACATCATGTTCTATCATAATTTTATGACAAATTACTCATCACATCATCAATGAAGCACCCCAATGAAGTGAACGAAGATCCACCTTCTATCATGGCTTTTCTGCTCTTTTCGCTCATCTCCTCCACTCTTTTTCTTGTCTCATTCTCATCCTCCATTAATTTCTTTATCCCTTTCTCGATCTCCCTTGACCTCACAATCGTCTGATTCTCTTCCGACTTCCTATAATCCATTTTAATCTCCACCGCTAGTCCTAACTCAATCACCATCTCAAACGCATTGAATTGCTGCTCCGCGTACATCGGCCATGTGGCGATTGGAACTCCAAACCATATGCTCTCTAGTGTCGAATTCCACCCGCAATGAGATACGAACCCTCTGATCGCCTTGTGGGCTAAGATCGACACTTGTGGGGCCCACCCGATCACTTTCCCAATCCCAACTGTTCGATCGAGAAACCCTTCTGGTAACACATCTATTAGATTTGTGTAATCACTCGCAGCGGCAAACTTACCCTTCGGTGGAGGTTGACGTAGGGACCATAAGAACCGATACCCACTCTGCTCGAGCGCATAGGCAATTTCTTTCACCTGATACTCAGGGAAGCTTCCCATGCTCCCAAAGCATAGGAACACAACTGACAATGGCGGCTGATCATCAAGCCACTCCATGATCTCTGCTTTTGTTTTGGACCCACCTGAACCTAAATCAATGCTATCACCATTTAGATTCAGAACGGGTCCTACAGGATAAACGGGTGGGATGTTGGTTTCACCATTTGAGAAAGAGTTGATCGCATATGATTCCAGCTCAATGAAGGAATTTACAACAATGCCCTTAGCCCTTCGGAACCTCCTCGTTAGCTC
Source organism: Pistacia integerrima (assembly GCA_026225825.1). NCBI lineage: Eukaryota > Viridiplantae > Streptophyta > Magnoliopsida > Sapindales > Anacardiaceae > Pistacia > Pistacia integerrima. The sequence goes on from CM047744.1 coordinate 24,549,594, forward strand.
AAACAGAATCATGGGTTTCTCCCAGTACGCAGAAGGCAAAACTCTAGTAGGAAATGGGTTAATGAGACTCGGTACTTCCAACTCAGAATACGAGTCTTTCAACTCAGCAATGTGTTTGTTCTGCTCATCATAAAGAGCCTGCGCGTGAAGCATCAAACCCAGAAAACCCGCACCGGACGTGAAGAAAATATAGCTAGGAACTTCAAACTCATCAGCAACGTCGATCATGCTTGTACAAAACAAGTCGAGAACAAACCCGGCGAGTCGAGGTGGGTCATTGGAGACTGATTCGGAGTGAACAAGCTTAGAGACGGCTTCTTTGACGAGGGTTTTATGACATTCAATGAAAGAAGGGAAGAATTTTTTGGGGTCGAATCCTTGTAGGTCATCATTGGGGAGATGAAGGAAGCTGATGCGGTCGCCAGAAGAGAGTGAGTTTAGATAGGTGTTAACTTTGGAGTCGGAGGGTAATTTCATGACGAGGACAGTGATGGAGATGCGTTGGTGGCGGTGGAGGAGGAGCTTGGCCAACTCCACGGTGGAGCCGAGGTGGCCAGCGCCTGGTGCAGGGATGAAGACGAGCTCGGCTTTGTTGTTCATTGAACCTGGTGATTGTTTTTGAGTATTGTGAGTAAAATTGAATGAAAGTTATATAGAGATGAAGTAAAATTATTTATGAATAAAAAATGACGGGAGCCGCATATACTTCAATAATATTTTATTATTTTCTTTGAGACTCCCAAGTAAGTTGTTCAAAGCTTGTGATAATTAAATCAGTAGACTATATCTTAATTAAAAGATTCATGCGATCATCGAAGTCAAAGGCGATAATTTTATTCAAAGCATATTTTATAGAAAAATAAATGTTCTAGTTCAAAGTGATAAAGCGAAGGCAATTAACTAATAATTTACTATACTTGGTTGAAATTAATAACATTAGGAGTAGGTGTAGATGAAGGCGGCGGCCTTTGAAATTAATAACATTCAGGCACTTATTAGCATTTTTCATTTTCATGACTAATCCTTCCAACATCTTATTACTGAGTGGATGCTCTTGATCCTTAGATGCAAAATGGTTAATATAACCTCTAGTATCGGTCCAAGAACATCCTCTAATAACACAAATGATCAATTGGCATATATACTTACAAAGCCTCTGCCAAGAGATAAGTTTGTTTACTTGTGATTTCAGCTTGGTGTTTGCAACCTTGAATCACGGGAGAGTGTTGAGGAATGATTCAAAGTTTGACTTGGTCTTTTGGTTTGTTAATATTGGCCCATATTTTTCTACTTCTGTTAGTCAAATAAAGGGTCTGATATTGTAGCTAAAATCTCGTTAGTGGCTGTAGTGGTTGAGTAAAGCTCTGCTAGTTTGCTTTTGGTTGTAAGCCTATCTAAATAGGCACTTTCAGTTCAGTAAATAATAAGTGAGCTTCAATTTTATGCATTTTTTTTTTTTTTTTATGTTGATGCTTGATTTTGACATTAATTATTCATATATATGAAATACTAAATGGATTTAGAAATAACACGTGGTATGGAAGTATAGAAAGAGATATTGAACATATAACAATTTTTAAAGTGATTTAGATGCCTAAGGTGAATCCTATGTCTACTGTAATTATATTAATGGGTGATAACAATCAAGTCGCACTCGGCTAGCTGAATTACAATAGAGAAAATAAGTGTAAAGAGAGAGAGAGAGTATATGTTTTTAGCGGTGGGTGAGCCAATCATTTAAAATGGAGGAGATCTCTCTATTTATAGTTGAAGGATTCAAGTTGGTAATCATGATTCTGCGTGTGTAGGTGTGATACAATTTCTAACCCGCTTCCCATTAGTTGTCTTCATGAGAGATATTCTTAAATCGTGTAGGATTTTAACAGGTGGACAATTCCTAACCACTCATAAGTCTATCGTTTACCTGTCTCACTGACGATGGCCTTACCCCTTTCATCCTTGCTGAACGTGGCTGCATCAAGATGGTAGAAAACCTTCCTAATTTTGATTGGTCTTTACTGATTTAAGCTCACGTCAACCCTGGTTTTTTTGGACATAACACTTTCTATTATTTTCTTTGCTGCAGCTTCTTCATTAAATACTCTAAATTCCCAACAGAACCACACGTACTCCATATAAATTGAGGGTGAAAAGAAACAGAAGAATATTATTTACCTGTGGACTTCACATGAAACTGTTCAGCACCCTTTTACTAGTGCTTTGAAGGCGGTGGAGGGTGTTAACTCCTGTAGCAACTCTACGATCATGCCACTCGATTATAGGTGCTGATGCGTTATACGGTAAACATGGTCATTTGAGCTACGCAATCCATGTAACATTTCTCATTCTCACAAAAAGGGAAAATGAAATTGCAAGCTTTTGAATGAATTAATTCTTGTGAACATCGACCAACATATTGTAAATTGTGTTCCAAGAACATTTGCTCCTGTCACAGTTATAATTGATGTTCTCAAAAAAAAGGAAAATGAAATTACAAAATTTTGAATAATTGATTCTTGTGAACATCCATTAGAGAATCATTGGAGTTCTAATACATTCCTCTTTAAAGTTGTTGATGCTTGATTTTACACCAACGATTTTTTTACGTGTATAATGCCGATTGGCTGTTCGATGCACGTGAAAATAGAATGTATGAAAAATTAAATAACTATAGAGGGAGTTTTTAAGTGGTTCGGACGCTAAGATAGCAAGTCCTACGTCCACTGATTTGCATTGATATTAGTGGGTGTCAGGTCGCGGTCGCGAGCTGACTTACATCAGACGAAAAAGTCAAAGAGAAGTTTACAAGAGAGAGAGAGAGAGAGAGTTATTTCTATTGCTTTTTGTAAAAAATGGCCGAATCCCCTTAATGAAGGGGTCTTCCCTATTTTATACTGAACTGAAGCGTATAATCATCACTAAATCCGTGGTTTGGTGTGATTGTCAGTATATAATCTGGCTTTATGTCACATTTCCCTTTTTCCAAGCTGACAGCGCACGACTTGTTGTAGGAGAATGGACGCGTGTAGGCTCCACATCTCTTGGCAGGTCTGGCGTGTGCATGCTGCTCTGACGGGAGCAGGTCGCCCTTCACGTGACTTTCCCACGTCAGCCCTTTGTTTCCTTGGGCATAACAGAAGCCCCCTAGTTTTCAAGGTTCGAAGGTCGGACCTTGGAAACTAAGTCATGTCGAGTTTTTACTCGCCCAGGCACAGATAGGATGAGCTCGGATGCGAGCCCAGGCGACACGATTTTGCGATACTCTGCGGGAGCGACGACAATATTCACTTTAGCGACTGGACACGATGGGCGCTCCTCTGCGAATTCAATGAACTTGGTTTTATCTTTGTCGGGCGATCTGCAGCGTGAGCTTTTGTCGACACATTAAATGCTTTGCGTCTTTGGTAGCGTCGTTGCTTGGCGTTAGTGGCGCGGCGTAACGTTGCGGCGACCATTATCACGTCATTTAATGCGGCGTGGGGCGCATTTAATGCGGAGAGAGAGCGGGCTGTCGTTTCAGGTTCCAAGGGGTGGTGGCGTCAATTCGCAACCCCAAGTATAAAAAACTCACTTCTCTGATGAAGCCACCAAAGAAATTTCTTTCGCTTCAAGTAGAAAAGCTTTGCACACCGGGGACAACTTTTTTCCGATCGGCATTTTAGGCGATCGAAAGCAAGGCAATTCGGCACACTTCACGTCTAGAGTAAGGTTTTCCTTTTTCCTTTTACGTATATATTATTTTCTCTTTTTTTTGTTTTTTTTTTTTTGGAGCAGGTGGCGTTGGGTCTCTCGGCGTTTCACCGGAGACACGCGCCGCCCTTGGGTTCGAGCCGTGGACGGCGGCTCGAGTCGTTGATAGATTTTTAGGCGTCCTGTCGCTACTGGGACGAACACAAAGGCTCCCCAATGGACCGTGTGCATCGATGTTGCGGGCGGTGGAATGGCCAAGTCCACATCCGGACAGGAAGGAGCGGCTCGTCCTCGCGGGGAAGTCCCCAGGGACGCGACCCTCCGATGTTTACTCGGTTCTTACTTGAGGAGTTTGATAGAATAAAGGCGATGCGATATTCGCGCGAGGTGTTCCTCGACCATACCAGGTCGTCGCGGCGCCCAGACACTGGCCTCGCCGCGATCTCAGAGGAGATCTTCAAGGGTGGAGGGAGGATTCCCTTCCATCCTTTCATCAGGTCGGTCTGGATCATTTCGGGATCGCAGATGCAACTAACGCCAAACGCGTATGTCATCGGCTGCGATGTACATCGCGTCTTTGCGAGCGGCTTGGGAGAGCCAACGGCGGTAGAGCTCGGAGTCGCCTCTACCTCGAAGAGTAGGGACAAGGCTCGTACTACTATCTCGGCGACCTACCATTCTTGCTGAGGGGATACAGCTACCCCGGCAATGACGGGAGCCTACGAGTCGAAGTTCTTCTTTTTCTTGTACAACGGCCATTGCCGTTTCAAGATCAAGTAGGTTTTCTTATTGAGTGCATTATCTGCTGCTTTGATCCATAATAACGACTGATTTGCCTTGCGTTAACAAGAACGACCCATCGTCGCTGCTCGGGCTGACCGGATAGGCTCGTATCCTTCGGAGTATTAGACGAGGATAGTCGCGGCGAGGAAAGCTTGTGACAACCGCGAACCTACGGAAGTACAGTTTTTTCAGCGACCAGGCCTCCTTAGAACCGCCAGAAGGTAAGTTATTGGTTTCTTTCTGGTCGTTGAATGATTTCGTTTACTAACGACCTCGAATGCGAGGCGATGCCCCCAGAAAGTCAGGCGATCCGTCGAGCACCATTTGTCTTTCCTCGATCGAGGATCGAGAGGGAGGCGATCTTGCTCGTCTGTCCCGCATGGCAAGGTGCAGCGATTCCGGACTTCCCGGCCCCAGCCTCTGCGCAGGGCGACCAGGTCAGGACAGCCGCTCGGGAGGCACCAGCTACTCGCCCCAAGCGGAAGGCTCCGGCCCGAGAAGTCAAAAGAAGAAAGCAAATTCGGCACTGCGAGTGGAGACCGAATCGGAAGGAAGGCCTCTTAGTCGCGTCAAGGGTCCCGGGTCGGGAAGGAGCCCGTAAGGAGGCAGTGACGACGCACCTATTCTAGATTCGTTAGGGGAGTCGCCCAGAATATCTGCGGCCCGATCGTTTATGGCTGCTTTCGATTGCGAGCTATGGAGTCATACAATGAATTTGCGGATACGGGCGGAGACACTGCTACTACGTCGTTTGACATCAGCGAGGTAAATTTGCGTACTTTGAAATTTCAATTCGATTTGTTTCTAAACCAGATTCTGCTCGCAGGGAGTTGCTTGCGATGAGGATGTCCATGGAGAAGACGCGTTTGGGGGACGCAAAGGGAACAAGCGACCTGGAAGAAGAGGTCGCGAAGCTGAAGCAGAACTTAGCGTCCGTCGAAGCTGAAAGAGCACAAGCGTTTGAAGCGGCGGACAGGTATCTGCACCAGAAGGATGCCGCACTGCGATCAGTGGACTTCCAGAAGGCTGAGCTCGACCGACGTGCGGAGGAGGTTAAAGAGCTTCAAGGACAACCGCCCGTCTCACCAAGGAGGTCAGCGAAAAGGACCAAGCTGCGGGCGACTTTCGAACGGGCTCAGCGGGCTGAAGAAGCTAATGGGGCCTTCGAACAGGAAAGGTTAGTCCTTGAGGCCGAGCTTGGGAGAGTCGGGGAGAGGTCAGCATTGGCTGCGGAAATGCGGGGAATCAGTCGAGGGATGGAGGAGAAGGCCGCGGACTGGGCGATCGGGTCCATCTACGTCCTTCGTGCAAAGAATCCTGATTTGGACTTCTCCGACCTCCCGGAGCTCTGGCAGACGACCTTGAGGATGATGGCCGAGGAAGGACCAGGTGCGCGCCACCCGGGGAAGCCAGACCGGGGGACCCGAGGAGTGGTGGCTCGGCTCGAAGGACCTTCCCGACCTTGGACCTTAGTGTTTAGAGTCGTTCCTTTGTACCCGAGTCTTAAACTTTTGTATATGACTTTCTTTGCAATGGAAATTTGTTTTTTATAAATATGCACTATTTACAATTGCGGTTCACATGAGTGATTACATATAAATTTTGACATGCGAACAGAACATATTCGAACTGTTTCAAGTGAACAAAGTAATGCTTGAAAAAGAAATTATCAAAAACTGAGCTGAGATTGGGATTACTGATAGTATGGCCGAAGGTGCTCGGCGTTCCAAGCTCGGGGTACCTTGGAGCCATTCATTCTCTTGAGATGGTAGCTCCCCGGTCTGATCACTTTGTCGATCCGGTATGGACCTTCCCAGTTAGGCCCTAGTACCCCCGCACTTGGCTCTCTGGCCCCAGGAGAACTTCCTTTAGCACTGGTCTCCAGGCACGGAAGTCTCTTCCGACCTTTGAGTAAAAAAACCTTTTTGCTCAGGCTTCTTTGGATGGCTGCTATCCTTAGCGAAGCCTTGCTGCGACGTTCTTCAATTAAATCCAAACTCGCTCTCAGAAGTGCTTCATTGTCGTCCTCGTTGTACAGGTCCCTCCGAAGAGAACCGGTCCCGACCTCGACAGGGATCATGGCTTCACAGCCATAGGCTAGTGAAAATGGGGTTTCCGAGGTGGAGGTCTTGGAGTTGTCCTGTATGCCCATAAAACTTCGGGGAGGTCGTCAGCCCAATTTCCCTTTGCTGCCCCGAGCTTGGCCTTCAGAGTGTGCTTGATGGTCTTGTTGTTGCTTTAACTTGGCCATTGCTTGCGCACTTTGTAGGCCCGAGGCAAATTTTTTGTGGATGCCCGATCGTGTGAAGCGCTTGAACTCCTCATTATCGAATTGCTTTCCATTATACGAGATAAGGGTGTGAGGAATTCGTGCGGCACACTATGTTCTTGAAAACGAAGTCTTTTAACTTCCTGGTCGTGATCGCGGCCAGTGGCTCGGCTTCGACCCATTTTGTAAAGTAATCCACCGCGACCACGGCGTACTTGACCCCTCCCTTTCCGACTGGCATGGGGCCGATAAGGTCGATCCCCCACATGGAAAATGGCCAGGGGCTTGACATAGTAACCAGCTCGTGAGAGGGTGCTCGCGGAATGTTCGCGAACCGCTGGCATTTGTCGCACTTCTTAACGAAGTTGTGCGCATCTTCTTGGATTTGGGGCCAATAATATCCCGACGAACAATCTTGTTCGCGAGAGATCGAGCTGCCGTGTGGTTGCCACAGATCCCTTCATGAATTTCCCGCATGATGTAGTCTGCTTCTTCAATGGTTACACATCGGAGGAGAGGGGCACTGAATCCTCTCCTGTATAACTGGTCCCCGATGAGTGCGAAGCGAGCAGACCTTACTCGTAAGACCCTCGCCTTGACCTTGTCGTTAGGTAAGGTCCCGTCCTTGAGGTATTGTATAATGGGGGTCATCCAGAATCGGCGAACCTCGTTCACGGCCTGTTCGGTCGGCGATGGACGGAGCGTCGACAAAACGAACGGGAATGCTATCAGGGGCCTCAGAGTCTAATGATGAAGCTATCTTTGCCAAGGCGTCCGCTATAGAGTTGCTCTCCACAGGGGATGAGGCGATTTTTAAAGTGTACGAACGACCCCAAAGAGGCCTTAGCTTTTTCCAAGTAGCGGACCATGTTTCCTTCTTTGGCTTGGTACTCTCCTAGAATTTGGTTGACGACCAGCATGGAGTCGCTGTAGATACTGATCGCGGTTGCACCCATTTCTTTGGCGAGTCGCAACCCGGCGCGAGGGGCTTCCGTATTCGGACTCATTGTTGGTCGCCTTAAACCCGAATCGGAGAATTCCATGAACTCGAGCCCCCTCCGGGGCTCACGGGAGAGACCCACGCCAGGCTTTTTCTGTTTGATGACCGTCGGCGTAGAGGTTCAGGTCGATAGGTCTTGAATAGTTTCTTGCCCGGCTTATTTGGATGCTGCTCGCAGGGAGATAGGAGAACTCGAGATGAAGTGCTGCAGCTTGCCCATTGATGGTCGACACAGGGCATATACTTTAGGTCGGCGGCTCGGCTCCATGGCCCGTTTGAGCAACTTTCTCACGCCTGCGGCTTACGGAGGACTGCCGAGGGGTAACTTGTCATTACATTGATCGTGTGGGCATGGAAGTAAGGTCGTAACTTTACGGGCAGCGACCCGAGGGCAAAAGCTAGTCGGCTCCATTTCCGGATACCGCATCTCGGCATCCGATAGTCGTTTACTTGCATAATACACGGCCCTGAGCTTTTTCCCTCTTCCCGTATTAGGAAAGCGCTTGACGTGGCCGAGACACGGACGGGTAGATGAGCGGGGAGGGGTTTCTGTGGAAGAGGTTTGGAGAGAAGAGGTGGCTTTCCCGGATGCTCTTTTATACTGGAATGCCTGCCGCACTTCGGAAGTCCACTTTCGAATTTCTTATTGGCCTTGAACATTAAAGAATGGTAAACAGCGGTCTGTTAGCCTTGATATGAAGCGACTGAGTGCCGCTATTCGTCCGTTCAGACTCATGACCTGCTTTTTGCTGGTCGGGCTCTTCATGTCGAGCAGGGCCTGAATCTTTTCGGGGTTTACTTCTATGCCCATTGGTTGACCATATACCCACAGGAATTTTCCCGACGATACCCGAACGAACATTTGAGGGGTTCAGCTTCATTCTGTAGAGTCGGAGTATATCAAACATCTCAGCGAGATGCTTAATGTGTTCCGAGGCGACCTGGGACTTAACCAGCATGTCGTCCACATAGACCTCCATTGTCCTCCCGATTTGGTCGGAGAACATTCGGTTGACCAACCTCTGATAGGTCGCACCCGCATTTTTGAGGCCGAAGGGCATTACTTTGTAGATATAGCCCCCGATCTGTAATGAAGGTCGTATGCTCCTCATCTGGCTTATACATCGGGATTTGATTGTACCCTCAGTATGCGTCCATGAAGCTTAACAGCTCGTTCCCTGAGGTGGCATCAACGAGCTGGTCAATTCTTGGCGGGACGTCTTTCGGGCAAGCTTTGTTCAGGTCGCTGAAGTCTATGCAGGTTCGCCACTTGCCATTTGGCTTCTTTACCAGGACCGGGTTGGCGACCCAGGTCGGGTAGAGAGCCTCGCGAATAGATCCATTTCGGAGAAGGTTTTCCACTTCTGATTTTAACGCGGCGTACGCTCTGGATCCATCGCCTTTCTCTTTTGGCGTACTGGCTTAGCTTCACTGCTGACATTCAGGGAATGGCAAATAACGTTCGGGCTGATCCCGACCATGTCAGCATGCGACCAGGCGAACACATCAATGTTCTCCTTCAAGAAGTTCACCCGGCTCAGCGGTGAGGATTGAAACGGCTCCCGATCTTTAGCATTCGGCTCGGCTCCTTCGGATCTACCGATACTTCAGACAGATCCTCAACCGGGCCGCTCGGGGGGATTTCCTGAATTCGTGGATCTATATTATCCTCTGCTGGACCGGCCGTGTGGCTCAATCGGTTGATCGTCATACTTTGCGGGGAGGCGCGCAGCGAAATGCCCTTCCCACCCTTTGTCGGCCATTTGGACCGCTTTTATGTAGCATTCGCGTGATGCACTTTGCGACCCGCTTACCTCCCCGATCCCAGCGGGGCGGGGTGGGGAAACTTCATCTTGAGATGATAGATGGAAGTAAGCGCCTTGAAGGTTCTCGGTAGAGGTCGCCTAGGATTCCATTGAAGGCGGAGTGGGCGGATCACGACCAGGAACTCTGTAACTCTAGTCACCTCGTCGTAGTCGCCGAGCGTGACTGGGAGTTGGATCGTTCCACTGGGGATTAGGTGATCCCCTGTAAAACCGTATAGAGGCATCGAGGCTGGCTTCAGGTCGGCCTCGACCAGGTTATTCTATCGAAAGCAGACTTGAACAGAATGTTCACAGCGCTCCCGTTGTCCACAAGCATCCTGCAGACATTATGACATCCAATCAGGGGGGTGATTACCAGAGCGTCCTCGTGCGGATGGTGCAAGCGAGCTGCCTCCTTCTCGCAGAAGGTGATTGGTTCTTCCTTCTTGGCTTTCTGAGGTCGCTGCGATGTGCTCATGACACTGATCGGGTCATAGTGCGCTTCCCGAGCATATCTGTCCTGCGCCCCCCGCATGTTTCCAGCGAGGTGCGGACCTCCAAAATCAGGTTCACCTTCTGTTGCACCCCTTGCGATCACGACGCTTGTTCTTTTCGCTCCCTCTTGGTTCTCTTTTGGGGAGTCGTCAATGTACTCCTTGAAGTGTCCCTTCTTGATGAGCTCTTCAATAGCCTGCTTTAGAGCTCGGCACTTGTCAGTATGATGCCCGTTATCCCGATGATATCGACAGTATTTCTTGTTATTCCTGGCCGTTGTAGGAGTTTTCATGGGAGTTACGGTTCACCGGAGAGGCTAAGGCTTCCTCCGGTTTGTCGAGGATCGTGAGGATATGGACACATTCGGCGGAGGGTGTATTGAAGGCCCCTGTCGCGGTGGTGACGGGGAACAGAGCATAGGACTTTTTACGCTCGTAGCGGTTTCCCTTTTCCGCCGATCGTCATTATCTCCGCTGCGATCGGCTGCTGTTATCTCCCAGGACGACATCTTGCTTTGGAGGTGCCGTGATCGCGGCAGGCGAAGTGTTGCCGGATGAATTCTCTATTCGGAGATACTTTTCCGCCAGGTTGTAGAATCTGGTGAGGGAAATATCGTCCTCTGCCTGCAGCTCCTTCCACAGGTCGGTTTGCGGGCGAACTCCGGCTATTATAAGAGTTCGGATGGACTCTTCTGGGGCATGAGCCACCTTGTTGAGTTCCACGTGGGAGGCGATCAACGTAAGGCTGAGGGACTCATCTTTCTTGCCTTATGTTCTTTGAGGTAGCTCAAAGGCATTGAAAATTTCCGGTTGGCTTGGAAATGCCGCAAGAACGTCGTGCTCATCTGAGGCCACGAGCTGATCGATCCTGCTGGGAGCGACCTTAACCACCGCTTGGCGTGAGAAGTCAGCGTCACAGCCAAACATCGACATTTCGCAAGGTCCGAAACCTGGTGGAGCTCCATCAGGTCGTTGAACTCATATAAATGATCCTGCGGATCATAATTTCCGTCAAACGGCCGCATATCCGGCATTCTGAACCTGGTGGGAGTGGGGCGGCTAGCAACTTAGGAGAAAATGGGGATGTAGGCGACTGCTGTTCGTTTTCTTTGCTCCCTTCCTTAACTGTCCAGAGCTCGCTGCAGCTCCTCAATTTGCGGTAATGGAGCCAATTGGGGGTTGTTTTCACCCGTGCGAGCCCTCCCTTCTCTGGTTGCGGTTCAGGACAGTCCGGAGATCGGATTCTCCTCGCCTCGGCCGGCATTTCCGGCCGCGCACTTGACACATGCTGACTATGAGCATGCGAAGACGACGGGTTGTGAGGGGCACTTTCACGACCCTCGCGGTGGTACGAACCGCCCCGCGAGGTGTGATAACCTCCCGCATAACGATCGGGATTGCTCTGCTGGTGGTAATCGGGACCACCATGCCCAGCATTTTTGCTTGGGTTTGCTTGCATCGTGGCATGGGACAGCTCGGGGTCCACTCTCTTGCCAAGTCTCAGCTTTGTCGATACCCTGCTAGGGGCACCCTTGGTATTCGCCGGTCCTTGGGAGCCCGTAGGCTTATTTTTTGCCACTTGTTTACCCTTGCGCTTGCGCGCTGCAGTGCTCGCGGCACGGGCTATCGCCCTTTGCCGCGCTTTCGCGCGACCTGCAGGCGTCTTTGGCGGTTGTACGGCTCTGGCTGTCGTGGATGACATGCCTTGGTCCAGACGGTCCAACCTGCAGTTGTGTGGAGAGTATTATCAAACCTCTCCAGGTAACTCGATGGCGGGAGGTCCGATTGCCGGGGGGTAGTGGGGTATTCCAGCGCGTTTTGTAAATCAGATACATTGGAAGGGGTGTCCCTCCGGGCCGGGGGAGGGGACTCCTTCGCATCTTTGGTTCCCTTGCTCGAGTTGATTGGCGGGCCATTGTAGGTTGTCGACCCAAGGAGGTCAAAGATTCTCCCTGATGAAGGGTAGACACTAAATCAGCCCTCCTTCTAGCGCCAAACTGTTGATGCTTGATTTTACACCAACGATTTTTTTACGTGTATAATGCCGATTGGCTGTTCGATGCACGTGAAAATAGAATGTATGAAAAATTAAATAACTATAGAGGGAGTTTTTAAGTGGTTCGGACGCTAAGATAGCAAGTCCTACGTCCACCCGATTTGCATTGATATTAGTGGGTGTCGGTCGTGAGCGAGCTGACTTACATCAGACGAAAAAGTCAAAGAGAAGTTTACAAGAGAGAGAGAGAGAGAGTAATTTCTATTGCTTTTTGTAAAAAATGGCCGAATCCCCTTAATGAAGGGGTCTTCCCTATTTTATACTGAACTGAAGCGTATAATCATCACTAAATCCGTGGTTTGGTGTGATTGTCAGTATATAATCTGGCTTTATGTCACATTTCCCTTTTTCCAAGCGCAGACGACTTGTTGAGGGAGAATGGACGCGTGTAGGTCCACATCTCTTGGCGGGATCGCGTGTGCATCTTTGCTCGACGGGAGGGCAGTCGCCGCCCTTCACGTGACTTTCCCACGTCAGCCCTTTGTTTCCTTGGGCATAACAAAAGTGAAATAAATATTCCAAATACACTAACTTCAATTTGGTGAAGTTTCTTTAGCTTCTTTTGATCCAATGTTGTCCATCGCATCATCAATGAAGCTTCCCAACGGGGAAGAGAAGGAAGATCCACCTCCATCGCACCTTTCTCGCTTTGCACTCATTCCCCCCATCTGCTTCCTTATCTCACTATCATCCTCCATTAATTTCTTGATTCCTTTCTCTATATCTTTTGCACTCTCAACTATTACACTCTAGCTTGAAATATCCTTCTTATAATCCATTTTAACCTCAACCGCTAATTCCAACCCCTGTTTCAAAGCCCGAACTATTGAGGGACCCACTAAGGCCACTAGGTCCCGAGTTGACTAGTTCGACCGGTTAAAGTGATCCAAAAAGTTTAAAATCTTACAAACACATCCCTAAAAATACGAATAAGTCCTTATAGGTTTGAAATCTTATAAATATACCCCTACTATCTGTTTGGGTTTTGACTTTTCTGGCCAAATTTAGACGGCCAAAGTTTAATTAAACACCACCACCTGAACCACTGATCTCCACTCTACAAAATCCCTCTAACCTCGACACTTGGTAGCTCCCTGCTCGCTAGTCGTGACTTGCATATTGGGTTGAATTTTTTGGCCAAATTCTGGCTTATTCCGGCATCCAAAATTCAATCCAACCCCACCTCTTGAACCACTGACCTCTACTCTACAAAAGCCCTCTAACCCTGACACTTGGTAACCTCTTGTTCACCGACAATCAAATTAGGGATTTTGTGAATAATGAAAAATAGTAATCCGGACCGGACAGGCTATCAGGTCCCGGTTGGACCCGTTCGATCCAGCTTTTAAAACAATGATTCCTACTCCATCACCATCTCAAAGGCGCATTGAATTATTGCTCAGCGTACATTGGCCATGCCGCAATTGGAAAGCCAAACCATATACTCTCAAACACTAAATTCCACCCACAATGTTGATACGAGCCCTCCAATCGCCTTGTGGTCTAGGATCGATATTTGTGGGGCCCATTCGATCAATTTCCCAATCTTAGTCGTACCATCAATGAACCCTTCAAGTAGCATGTCCATCAGATTTGCATAATCAGTAGGGTCAACAACTTGACCCTTCAGTGGGGGGTTGACATAGGGACCATCAAAACCGATTCTCGCTATGTTCAAGTGCACAAGCGATTTCTTTCACCTGATCCTCACCGAAGCTTCACATGCTCCCAGGGCAAAGAAACATATGATGGCGATTGATCATCAAGCCACTCATTGATCTCTGTTATTAAGACGGACCCATCTGATCCTCGACCAATCTTATCACCCTCTAAATTGAAAATGGGTCCCGGTGTATACACAAGTGGGGTGTTGGTCAACTTACAATCAGAGAAAGACTTGGCCGCATAGGATTCCAACTCCGTAATGTATTTACAATAATGCCCTTCACTTGTTGAAACATAATAGTAGTCCACCTTTCTACACTAACACGACAGGTAAATTCCTGAGAGAAAATGGCTTAACGAGATTCGGGACAATCAACTATGTGACCGAGTCTTCCAACTCAGTGATGGGCTAGTTCGAGGTGGAGAAAATGTAGCTAGGAACTCCAAAATCATTCGTAACTTCAATCATGTTAGTACAGAACATGTCGAGAACGAACCCAATGAAGTCGAGGGAGTCGAGGTGACTCGTCTCAATTAGCTTAGTGATTTGCTTTGACGAGGGGTTTATGGCTTTTGGCGAAGCGAATCCATGAATCGCGAGCATTTTGCCGGGAAAGAATGAGAGAGAGATCAATCTTTCGAAAAATCGGGAGAAAAAAACAAATTAAAATCACTCATATTCATAATTTTTTTTTTTCCCATGAGCTTCAATAAAAAGTAACAAAATACAAATAAATATCCTTAAAAAACACAATTTTTGTAAAAATAAAACAATTTTTCTACAATTGTCCTCGACAAGTTTTCATGCTATGAAAAGATTGGATAATCATCTCATCGTCAATTGTATCAAATACATTTTTCTCAATATAGGTGACCAAGCAATCATTCATCATTGATCTCACATTCGATTGCTTAACCAACTTTTCACAAGATTCATTGCAGAAAAAACTCTTTCAACAGTCGCAGTCGCAGTTGCAGTTGGTAAAACCAATGCAAGTTTGACAAGTTTATACACCAACGGATAAAAAATGTCTTTTTTAAACCGAACTAAATTCTTAGCTAAATCACCAATTCCTTGTAACTCAGCAAATTCATGACAAGAACGCATGTCAATTACATAAGTCTCAGCTTGGTTCTCAAGTACCATCAACTCAAGTGCAGAAAAATCAGATAAAATTGGGCAAAACGGATTAACTTATGCTTGTCAAAAGCAGAGAATGAATTATGTGGATCTAAACATGTCATACAAAGAAGTAGCTCAATACTAACCTCAGTAAAACGAGTGTTAAGTTCTTGAAGTTTCATATCTATCATTTATAAAACAATTCAACTTGATAGTGATGCAAATTTGTCATGTCCTCAACTCTCCGTTGTGCCCGCTCTCGAATTGTAAACATATCATTCATATTCAAAATGACAACATCATGTTTTTAGCAAAATGAAGGAACTTCACTCAACAAAGATTCTCATCCTTCATCTCTCAACAATTGGAACCGTCGTTTGGAGACTTTGACTAGAGCCATAGAATTTATAAGATCTTGATTTTTTCTTTACAATGCTTGTGACAACTCATTAGTAATTGCCAATAAATATATTTTTCATCATATATAAGTTAAATGCAAAATCAAAGGAATAAATTAAATCTAATAGATTTCATGCTTCACCTCTTTGTTTGGGATTTAAACCATCTTCTTCAATAACCTCGAGTACATCACCCACAGAAGAGAACAAAATGATTAAATTGATCAGCTTTCTATTGTAAAAATACCTAAATTTCTCTCCTTAGTTACGTGCGAACTTATCAGCTTTTATTCCTTTCATTTTTACTCTCAATAAAAATTTTAAAAGCTGATAGACCCCCTTGCACAAAAATAAAAATCACAAACAATATGTATTAGATATATTACGATTAAAAACTGAGTTTTAAAAAACAAAATCCAAACTTACCCTGGGACCATGACAAAATTTAAATAAATATAAAAATTTAAATTTAAAAAAAAATGAGGGAGGGTGGTCCCACTTGTCATTCATTAAATCCGCTCCTGGACTTGGTGTTGAAGGGGAGCTGCATGAGAGGACAGTGATGGAGAGGCAGTGGTCGCAGCGGACCAGGAGCTTTGCTATCTCCACCATCGTTACAACGTGGCCGACGCCCGATGAAGGGATGAACACTAGCTCAGCTTTCATCGTCATTTTGTTTGGTTTACTAACAAAGTTGATGGGATGATGATGAAAATGATGATGTAATTGCTTTGTCTAAATTAATAAGAAATAAAATATTCTAAAATTTTAATAAATGAATAAAAAAAGGTTGCCTGGTCCCCGGCGGCTTTAGGTGTCGCTGGGCGAGATAACGCCTGTAAATCAAAATAATCTTTTTAAAATTATATGTTCCTGTTTCAGTCAACTCGGTACTTAACTCATACGAGGGCTCATCATAAATAAATAAACACTTAAGATTCTGCATAACAAGATGGATGGTGTTAAGATTTTATATTAGTTTACAACACGTAATTGCCTATACATGCTTATTTCACAACAAATGAGATTCACAAAAGAATATTTGATTAATATAACATTTTTTATTATAAATATCATTATTACATGCATGTTCTATCATAATTTTATGACAAATTACTCATCACATCATCAATGAAGCACCCCAATGAAGTGAACGAAGATCCACCTTCTAGAATGGTTTTTCTACTCTTTTCGCTCATCTCCTTCACTCTTTTTCTTATCTCGTTGTCATCCTCCATTAATTTCTTTATCCCTTTCTCTATCTCCCTTGACTTCACAATCATCTGATTCTCTCCCGAAAATTCCTTCCTATAATCCATTTTAATCTCCACCGCTAATCCTAACTCAATCACCATCTCAAATGCATTAAATTGTTGCTCCGCATACATCGGCCACGTCGCCATTGGAACTTCAAACCATATGCTCTCTAGCGTCGAATTCCACCCGCAATGCGATACGAACCCTCCGATCGCCTCGTGGGCTAATATCGACACTTGTGGGGCCCACCCGATCACTTTTCCAACCCCAACTATTCGATCGAGAAACCCTTCTGGTAACACGTCTGTTAGATTTGCATAATCACTCGGAGCGTCAAACTGGCTCTTCGATTGAGGTTGACGTAGAGACCATAAGAACCGATACCCACTGTGCTCGAGCGCATAGGCAATCTCTTTCACCTGATCCTCATCGAAGCTTCCCATGCTCCCAAAGCATAGCAACACAACTGACAATGGCGGCTGATCATCAAGCCACTCCATGATCTCTGCTTTTGTTTTGGACCCACCTGAACCTAAATCAATGCTATCACCATTCAGATTCAGAATGGGTCCTACAGGATAAACTGGTGGGATGTTGGTTTCACCATTTGAGAAAGAGTTGATCGCATATGATTCCAGCTCAATGAAGGAATTTACAACAATGCCCTTAACCCTTCGAAACCTCCTCGTTAGCTCAAATAGAATCATGGACCAATCTTTCTCCCGGTACGGAGAAGGCAAAACTCTAGTAGGAAATGGGTTAATGAGACTAGGTACTTCCAACTCAGAATCCGAGTCTTTCAACTCAGTAATCTGTCTGTTCTGCTCATCATAAAGAGCCTGCGCGTGAAGCATCAAACCCAGAAAACCCGCACTGGGCGTGAAGAAAATATAGCTAGGAACTCCAAACTCATCAGCAACATCGGCCATGCATGCACAAAACATATCGAGAACAAACCCGGCGAGTCGAGCTGAGCCATCGGAGGCTGACTCGGAGTGAACAAGCTTAGAGACGGCTTCTTTGACGAGGGGTTTATGAGATTCAACGAACGAAGTGAAGAAGCTTTTGGGGTTGGATCCTTGAAATTCATCGCTGGGGAGATGAATGAATTTGACGCGGTCGCCGGCAGAAAGTGAGTTTAGATAGGTGTTAACTTTGGAATCGGAGGGTAATTTCATGACGAGGACCGTGATGGAGATGCGTTGGTGGCGTTGGACGAGGAGCTTGGCCAGCTCCACGGTGGAGCCGAGGTGGCCGACGCCTGGTGTAGGGATGAAGACGAGCTCGGCTTTGTTGTTCATTGAAGCTGTTGATTGTGTGTGGATTGATTGTTTTTTCATTTTGGTGAGTAGGTAATGGATTTTATATAAAAAAATGGAAGTAAAATTATTTATTAAAAAACAAGACGATAACTAAGTGATGATGTCAATGCTTTGCTAACAGCGAGACACCTGTATGTCTTATGCAATAATATTACTAAGTTACGGCAAATTGTTTATGGAGATATTATATTTAAAAGTCTAAGTCTTGCCTTGCTTACCAAGTTTCCATTCTTGTTTGTTTACCAAGTCTATCAAGTCACACTTGCTCTTATATAAATGCTTAGGTCGAGGTTGACGTAGAGACCATCAGAATGGATGCTTACTGTGCACGAGCGTGTAGGCAATCTCTTTCACCTGATACTCATCGGAGCTTCCCATGAACACAACTGATGATGGCGGCTGATCATCAAGCCACTCCATTATCTCTGCTTTTGTTTAGGACCCACCTGAGTCCTGACCCTAGGTCAATGCTATTACCCTCAAGATTCAAAATGTGTCCTACAGGATGAACGGGTGGGATGTTGGTTTCACCATTTGAGAAAGACTTGATCGCATAGGATTCCAGCTCCACTAATGAATTTATAACAAGACCCTGAACTCTCCGAAAGCTCCTCGCTAGCTCAAACCCAATCATGGACCAATCTTTCTCCAAGTATACAGAAGGCAAAACTTTAGCAGGAATTGGGTTAACAAGACTCGGTACTTCCAACTCAGAATCTGAGTCTTTGAACTCAATAATGTGTTTGTTCTGCTCATCATAAAGAGCCTGCGCGTGAAGCATCAAACCCAGATAACCCGCACTGGACGTGAAGAAAATATAGCTAGGAACTCCATACTCATCAGCAACATCGATCATGCTTGTATAAAACAAGTCGAGAACAAACCCGGCGAGTCGAGGTGAGTCATGGGAGGCTGACTCGGAGTGAACAAGCTTAGAGACGGCTTCTTTGACGAGTTTATGACATTCAATGAAAGAAGGGAAGAATTTTTTGGGGTTGAATCCTTGTAGGTCATCATTGGGGAGATGAAGGAAGCTGATGCGGTCGCCAGAAGAGAGTGAGTTTAGATAGGTGTTAACTTTGGAGTCGGAGGGTAATTTCATGACGAGGACCGTGATGGAGATGCGTTGGTGGCGGTGGAGGAGGAGCTTGGCCAACTCCACGGTGCAGCCGAGGTGGCCTACGCCTGGTGCAGGAATGAAGACGAGCTCGGCTCTGTTATTCATTGAACCTATTGATTGTGACTGTTTTTCAGTATTGTGAGTAAAATTCAATGAAAGTTATACAGAGATTGAACTAAAATGATTTATTAATGAAAAATGAGTGGAGCCAAGTAAGTTGATTATTTTCTCTGAGACTCCCCAGTAATTTGTTCACAGCATGTGATAATTAAACCAGTAGACTATATCTTAATTTAAAAGATTCATTCAATCATCGAGGTCAAAGACAATAATTTTATTTGTATAGAAAAATAAATGTTCTAGGTTAAAGTGATAAAGCGAAGACAATTAACAAATAATTTACTATACTTAATGACATTAGAAGTAGGAGAAGATGAAGGCGGCCTTTGATTACAGGCATAATTTGCATTTGCTTCAATTCAGGTACTGAACTTCTCACATGGATTAATTTTTCAACTCTTCTGTCATTATCTTCTGAGCTTACTTTTCATTAAACTGAGAGACGGCCCTATATCAGCATTTTTCATTTAGACGATGATGCGTTATACGGTAAATATGGTCTTTTTGAGTTCCGCGATCCATGTATGATATTGAAAACTCTGTTCCGAGGAGAAGGAAATAAAAGCAATAAAACCAAGATTATCAAAGTGAAAGTATGCCAGTGTCAAATCTGTCTATGAATAGTTTTTTCAACTTAATGATGTCATTATTTCATTGAATGGGTTTCACTATATCGCTTAGATGAAATGATAAAATTGTCCTATATAAGCATTTTTTTATTATTACATATATACGACATAGGTGAAATTTTTCGAATATGTTTATATTGTTGACGTGGTACTGTTGTGTGAAATTTGTCCCCAATGCTAAAAATCAACCGGTAACCTTTGAGAGTTTCAAATTTTGAAACTGTTGAAATTACCATTTTGGCCCTGAGTTTGATGCAAAATAAATTGACATTTATATAATGAAATTTTGTCAATTTAAACCCAACAAGAGAGTAGATTTGAAAATCACAATGCAATTCGTTGAATTGTAAACAAAAAAAGAAAAAAAAAAATTTGGTGGGCAATACAAAGATCTTCAATCTGGATAAAAAAAACTAGTAGGTTTTAAATTGGGAGAACACAAAATTGGAGTTAAAATCACTTCATTGTCGGTCACAATTCACATTCAAATATATCAAAGCCAATTCATTGTCATCGTCACAATTCTCATTCAAAAATTTCAAATCCAATTCAATCTCCATCTCCCTATATGCCACCATTATAAATCTATGATCAGTATTATATACATAGAGCAAAAATATGACCAGTATTTGATCTGTCCTAGGTGACAAAAATGGTAAATAAAAATCAGGTTTTAATTCTGGTGCTTCTTGTACTACAAACCCTTGTGATCTCCAAGGGTTATGACCTGAAGCAGATTAAAACAATAACTTTTACTCAGAATTTCCACAAACTTATAATACATACACTATATAATATTTTTGTAGTTGAACAAATCCTAAGAACGACACAGGTCATGTAATGGAGTTCAAAATGAAGCATCTGAAACAATATCAAAAATTCCTCATACGCCACATATTTAAAATATCCTGCAACCATCTAGAAATTCAATTACAAACCATTACATTTCCACTTTCAGCAATCTACTGCAACTAGAAGCGAACAATTACTCAGAATTTATCCTCCATGGAAGCAATTGGCATAATTCATTCACACTAAATCACACACATATAAAAAGATCCCTATGCATCTTCAAGGCTAACAAAAGAGCTCAACATTAACAATAAAGCAAAGCAAGTGTAAAATGCAATCTTATAGGAAACAACGACAGGCAATTGAACAATGGGACATAATTTAAAAGCCAAGATTCCAGTGTCACCTGAGAAAAATAATTTGATCATTATAAAATAGAATATATACATACATATATATATACTAAAGTATGTGAGCCCATCAATCCAGTCAGCCTTCTACCTCTACTTTCTGCAATAACCCAAACCCACATGCATGACCATAGTCTAAGCTGAATCAACAACTCACATTAGCTTAGATGTAGCTGTATCTGCATTTCCACTAGGTTAGTTGGATCTGATTCAAATGCTTCCGCCTCTGATGCTGATCCACTGGATGCTGTTGAGACTCCCTTTGCTACTTTTTTCTGGGTCGACTTAAATTGGTGAAGCTTCTGCCTTCCTCGCTTCTGCTCTACCCGCCTCTGCTTGCTCTGCCCCTGTTTTTTAAACTATTGGCGGGCTGCTGTTTCAGATTCATTATAAGTCTTGCTCAATTCAACATCGATAACCAATTAATCTTATGAAAAGCTAAGTACGTTAATATATAATTAACAAGCAAAAAGACAACAAGAGTCATCCTTTTTGGAGCTGAACTTAATGTAATTGTCCTCCAAATCATTCCAGCCGAGATGTTCAACCCAAAACAATCCAATTACCACCCAAAAGCAAGGCAGAGATTTTTCAGTACGAAACGCCCATTTCCAGGTTCCCACCAATGCATTCGGCTAAGCTCTAAACTAACACGCAAACTTCAAATTTTTTCCCAACCGATACATGCAATCCAGTCAGCCTATAGTTTCATCAAAAACTTCAGGCTTTTATCAAATTGTTCAGCTAAAAGAAAAGGAATTGAACATGCAACACATCGCCTCAAACCGGTCGAACAAATAAAGCCAATTTTTGCATCACACTCACTAACATATATGCATCAAACACCAAAATAAACTTCAACACATTACGTCAAAACAGAAAATCAAACTTCTAGAAAAGAAGTTTTGGAATCATAAAACTACTAGGAAGGGACAAATGAAAGCCTAAACAAATTTTAAAAAAGGGATCAGAAGACCAACTTGTCACTAGAAGTCGCCGAAAACCTCGCCGTTTGCCGAAAAAAGTCCCCGTCAACAACCCTTAACCCCTATCGTTAACACTATACACGAATCCAAAACCCTAAACTCGCAAACCGCCACTCCACCTCGCCGTTAACACTCACCGGTCATCGTAAATAGCCACCAGAAGGCAGTCGAAGACGTCGACCCAAAACCCAAGAGTCTCCGCTTCAAGAACACGCATAAATCGAATGACTACTGCATTTCTTTTACAGTTTCTTTCAAATGTCAACTCTGATAGACACGTGTCAACGCCCAAGCCCTATACTTCAATTTTAAATTTTAATTTTAGATTTAAATTATTAATTAACAATAATGTCCTTACATCACAAAGACTACTACCGGAACTGACAATTGGGTGAAAAAGTGCCATTAAGGGAAACCTTGTGTGAGAAAAAAATCGTTTACGCGAAATAAAAACAAAAAACCAAGAGAATCCATCCAAAGTATGCCAATGTCAAATCTTATACATGAATAGTTTTTCCTGTAATTTTATTCCAAATTGCTAATCACATCATCGATGAAGCAACCCAATGAAGTGAATGAAGATCCACCTTCCATCATGGCTTTTCTACTCTTTTCGCTCATCTCCTTCAAGTTTTTCCTTGTCTTATTATCATTCTCCATCAATTTCCTGATCCCTCTCTCTATCTCCCCAGCGCTCACAATCACTTGATTCTCTCCTGAATAATCCTTCCTGTAATCCATTTTAATTTCAACCGCTAATCCCAACTCAATCACCATTTCAAAGGCATTCAATTGTTGCTCGTTCCCTATAGGCCACGTCGCAATTGGAACGCCAAACCATATGCTCTCTAGTGTAGAATTCCAACCACAGTGTGATACGAACCCTCCGATTGCCTTGTGGGCTAAGATTGACACTTGTGGAGCCCATCCGATTACTTTTCCAATCTTGGCCGTTCGATCGAGAAATCCTTTTGGCAGCACGTTCGTTGGATTTGTGTAGTCACTCGGTATGGGGAGCTGACCCTTTGGTGGAGGTTGACGTAAGGACCATAAGAATCGATGCCCACTCTGCTCGAGCGCACAGGCAATCTCTTTCACCTGATCCTCATCGAAACTTCCCATGCTCCCGAAGCATAGGAAAACAACCGACGATGGCGGCTGATCATCAAGCCACTCCATGATCTCTGCTTTTGTTTTGGACCCACCTGACCCTAAATCAATGCTATCACCCTCAAGATTCAAAATGGGTCCTACAGAATAAACGGGTGGGATGTTGGTTTCACCATTTGAGAAAGACATTATCATATTGGATTCCAGCTCCATGAATGAATTTACAACAATACCCTTAACCCTTCGGAACCTCCTCGCTTGCTCAAACACAATCATAGACCAATCTTTCTCCAAGTACGCAGAAGGCAAAACCTTAGCAGGAATTGGGTTAACGAGACTCGGGACTTCCAACTCAGTATCCGAGTCTTTCAACTCAGCGGTGTACATGTTCTGATCATCATAAAGAGCCTGCGCGTGAAACATCAAACCGAGAGACCCTGCACTCGATGTGTAGTAAATATAGCTCGGAACTCCAAGCTCATCAGCAATATCGATCATGACTGTACAAAACATGTCGAGAACGAACCCGGCGAGTCTGGGTGAGTCATCAGAGGCTGACTCCGAGTGAAGAAGCTTAGAGACAGCTGCTTTGACGAGGGGTTTATGAGATTCAATATATAAAGGGAAGAATTTTCTGGGATTGGATCCAGGAAGTGGAAGGTGATCGTTGGGAAGATGAACGAAGTTGATACGGTTGGCTCCAGAGATTGAGTCGAGGTAGGCGTTGACTTTGGAGTCAGATGGTACTTTCATGACGAGGACGGTGATGGAGAGGTGGTGGTGGTGGTGGACAAGGAGCTTGGCCAGCTCCACGGTGGAGACGAGGTGGCCGATGCCTGGTATAGGAATAAAGACGAGCTGAGCTTTCTTCTTCATTGTGTGGAAGATTGATGAGCCCTTTTGTTGGTTGTGAGTAAAATTATATGAAGCTTTTATGGATTTACATACATAAATAATTGTAAATGATGTCACTGCTTTGCTAACAGTGACAAGAGGAGAGACACGTGTAACTCATGCAATGAGTGCGCTGTGTATGCATGTCACTGCAACAATGAAAAGAGGAGAGACACGTGTAACTCATGCAATGAGTGTGCTGTGTATGCCATGTCATCATACAACGCATATACTATGAAGGAGTATATCCCATGTAATAAAGTCCAATGAAATAGTGACACGTGTTATTAATTGACTCTTTCACCCGCCTATTAACTTGATTAATCAATAACTACCTTATATGTTCATCAATAACTAACACAATGATGATGATTATGAAAACTAAATTACTTAGATGAGACAATGAAACTACCCTACATAAATATTTTTTCATCATTACATCTATACGATATAAATGAAATTTCTCGAATATCTTTGTGTTGCTGAGGTGATAAGTATTTATTTTTTTATTTTTGTAACCACATTGATGAAATTTCATGAACCACTGTTACTTCATATAAATTCAGTGTGAAAATAATAAGAAGAATGTTATTTACATGCTGGAATTCATATGAAAAAGTTCAGCATCACTTTACTAGTGTCTTGAAGGAAGAGAAAACAAGGTTACAACTTAGAATGCCTGGTTGAAGGTTAAGTTCTGCAGCTCCTTCAATCTCTCAGGTTTAATTCATTTGGTCTGCAGAGGGCGATAGATGGCGTCGACTCCCTTGGCAACTCCACGATCATGCTGCCCGATTGCAGATGATGATGTGCTAGAGCGAGAATATGATCTTATTGAGTTTTGCAATCCATGTAACATTTGTTCCTGTCACAATTATAATTGATATTTTCAATAAAAGGGAAAATTGAATTACAAATTTTTGAACTAATTGATCTTGTGAACATCCATTAGAGTATCACATTGACCAACATATCAAAAACTCATTCCAAGGAGAAGGAAACAAAAACAGAAGACCACAGAGAATCCAAAATAGGCATTTTCTTCTTAACTTAATGAATGTCAAATCTTATATGTCAATAGAAAACGGCTATAAACTTTTGCTCGGGTTTTATCTGTTTAAAACTTATTCTTGTCTAGGATCAAAATTAGTTCAAATTTCCCTTTCAATCATCCATCATTCAAGCATAAGATCCAAACTCTCCATATTACCAATTTATCTACCTGAAATGGTTTCATATGTTGAGATATGAAAAGATGTCTAAACTATCAGCTTAAAGAGAATCCTAACGGTTTCAAGAATAAAGTATCTAAAACTTAAATAATAGAAATTATATGACAATTTTTTCTGCAATTTTTATATAGTTCTCAGTTGAATCTTTCATTTTCTTCTTTGTTTGCACCTGAAAGACAGATTCTACGATAAAATTTAGGTAAGGTCACTTTACAATACAAAGAAAGTGCTTTGATCACAACAGAGGAAGAACATAGAAGATATCTATAACTAAGAAGCAATGAGAAAGCAGCCACTGCAGTTAGGAAAGTGTCAAAGATCCAATAAAGAAATTCATGCACCATATATAATAACGCCCCGTTGCTGCTGAGCATAGAGTGATATAATTTTTTTAAAGGCAAAATTTTTACCTGATCAATGAGATAAGACCTGTTTGAATAAAGTTGAGCAGTTTATTCAGTTTACTCTGAT
The DNA here is from genome assembly GCA_026225825.1 of Pistacia integerrima. Taxonomy (NCBI): domain Eukaryota; kingdom Viridiplantae; phylum Streptophyta; class Magnoliopsida; order Sapindales; family Anacardiaceae; genus Pistacia; species Pistacia integerrima. Next base: position 24,575,220 of record CM047744.1, read on the forward strand.
TTAGTCTCCATTGCTTAACTTGACCACTAAAGGCCATGCAACATCCAGATTATTTGCGTCATCCTAAACACTGAGCTGCTCAACTGAGCAAGTTGAGCAGTGATCGAAATTGTCTCGGATTACATTTCCTGGAGCAAAAGAGAGAGATACTTCAACAGCCAACATTTTTGCAGCTAGTTGTCTTCACTAAACATGGTTTTCATTCTCCCATTTTCAAAGTCTATAACGACTATTCTGGTTCATTCATTAAACTGTGAGATGGCATCTAGATTGGAGCTTTGGCTGGCCCTATAACCAGCATTTTTCATATCCATGGCTAATCCTTTCAACATCTCATATATCTCATCACTTTGCGGATGCTCTTGATCCTTAGACGCAAAACGGTTCACATAACCTCCAGTATCAATCCAAGAACATCCAACTTCTTTTCAACCCTCTTTTTTCTTTTTCATCTCTTTCCTTACTTTGTCAACATTTTCCCAGTTTCCTTCTTCTGCATAGATATTTGAGAGCAAAACATGATAGCCCGTCATTCTGTTTCTTGTATCTAATTCAAGCAACTTCTTGGCAACAACTTCTCCCAATTCAGATTTTCCATGAAGTTTGCAAGCACCAAGAAGTGAACCCCAAATTTCCAACACATTCCCCTCTTCACCTAATTTTTGGACAAACTCATAGGCTTCAACCACCCTCCCAACCCTACCTAACATATCCGCAACACAACAGTAGTGCTCAGTTGAGGGCTGAATCTTGTATTTACTCTCCATCAACTCAAATATTTGAAGACCTTCATCAACCAAGCCAGCATAACTACAAGCAGACAACACTGCAACAAAAGCAACAGCATCAGGTTCAATGTCACATTCTTGCATTTTTATGAAACAAAGAGAGCTCTTTCGCTCATCCCATGTTGACCATAACCCAATATCATTGTGGTATATGTGACCGGATTTTTTTCAGAGGTTTGGGCAAACACATTTTCAGCATAAGAAATTGACCCTGACTTAGAATACATATCAACAAGAGCAGAGCCTACAAAGACATTTGGGTCCAACAAATGGCGGATAGAAAATCCATGAAGTTGCTTGCCCAACTCTATACTTCCCATTGGATTACAAGCTGGAAGCACAGATGCTATAGTCACAACGTTGGGAGTTACGTTCTGCTCAAGCATCTGCCTAAAAGTAATGAAAGCTTCCTCAACCAATCCATTTTGGGTATACCCAGCAATCATAGCATTCCAAGTGGCTTGATCTCTGTCTCCAGTATTGTTTCTCTCAAAAATTTGTTGAGAAGCTCTAATCAAACCAGATTTTGCATACATGTCTATAAGATAACTTTCCATTCCCTCAAACTGAATGCCATGCCTTAAGAGATAAGCATGGGTCTGCTTTCCAATATCACGGTTTCTCAGATTTGAAGCTGCTGAAGCAAAGCAGTAACAGTAACGGAATCAATCATAAATTGTTGCTTCTGCATCTCATACACAAGCATTAATCCTTCATCATCCAACCCATTCTGAACAAAAGCAGAAATCATTGTATTCCAAGAAACAACATCCCGTTCCGGCATATTATCAAAAACTTTAAATGATGTATGGACAAAGCCGCATCTTGAATACATGACAATAATGGCATTCAATACAATAACTGGCAATGTTGCCAAATTCTTAATTATATAGGCATGCAGCTGTTGAGCTAAGTCCAATCGCTGCAACTGTGAAACTGCAGTTAAGACCGATAAAAAAGTCACCTCATCAAAACCAATTTCATCGATAACATAGCTTCAATGAAAAGCTCAATAGCTTCGACAGGAGAACTACTCTGTGCATACCCACCGATCATAGTGTTCCAAACCTCAGTATTTCTCTCCAAACAACAGTCAAAAATCTTCCTAGCGAAATCAAGACAACCAAGCTCAGCATACATAAAAATAGCCGAACTCACAACAAACAAATCATTTACATATTCACTTCCCAATTTAACAAGCAGTCCATTAAGTACGTTACCATTCTTATAGTCCCCTAAACTCGACAAAGCCGGGAAAACATTAACAAAACTAACAGTAGTGGGTCTAATTCCCTTCACCATCATCATCCTAAATTGCCTAACCGCTTCTGCATATCTCTCTGTCTTTACGTACCATGAAACCATTGTATTCCAAGCAATAACATTTCTCCTTTTCATCGTATCAAACACTTTACAAACTAAATCATACTTCGAATAATCAAAATCAGAATAACCACACCCACCAATTTCACTATCCGCCACAGAACTCAAACAAGTAGAGTACATATTCAACAGAGAGTTATACACAATCTTACTGGGGTTCAATAAGCCCCTAATAAGATGACAATGAACAGCTTTACCGACTCTCAAATTGCGTGTCGCGGCACAAGCCTTGAGAGCCGAAGAGTAAGTATAGTTATCACACAAAGTATAAGGAGCGGATTTTTTCATCTGGGCATAGAACAAAATGGCATCTTGTGGCATTTTGTTGCAAATAAAACCGATAATGATGGTGTTCCAAAGGGCGGTAGTAGGGCGGGGAATTGTGTCGAACAGTTGGCGGGCTAAATGAGGTTGGCCTTCCTGGCATATCTTACTCAGGCGGGAACGAATTGTGGGGGTTTTGAGTTTGGGAAGGGGCGGTGAAAGGGAAAGGAGTGGCGGAAAAGTGGTGGGCGGTGGTGGCGGCGGCGGAAGAGGAACAGAGGAGGCCATGGATGGATGAGTGAGTTTTGTTGGCAGTTTAAGGCTCTGGTTTTCTGTTATCCTTTCAAACTCGTCAAAAGGCTTTACAATCAACTAAAAGTGCTTTTACCAAAAGCACTTTTTTATTCATTTATTTAGACTAGGGTAAATTACTAAATTCTAATAATTTTTAAATAGATTAAAATTATTTTTGTGGTGTAAATTTATTTCATTTTTTTATTTTATTGTTAATCCTTAATTACAACTTCGATTACTAAATTCTAATAATTTTTAAATAGATTAAAATTATTTTTGTGGTGTAAATTTATTTCATTTTTTTATTTTATTGTTAATCCTTAATTACAACTTCTATTACTGTATATGTCAGGCTTTTCCATGACCAAAAGACTTTCTGTGTAACATGGTTGTCGGTTGATTGATTTCATATACGTATCCAACAAGACCACTACTTTATCAAAGGAGTGGTCCACATCCTTATCCACTACCCAGAAGAAAAGAAATCACAAATTTTCATTTCATTTTCCTCTGCCATCGCCAACAATGAAGAAAGCTGAGCTTGTGTTCGTCCCTATAGCTGCTGCAGGCCACTTGGTTTCTGAAGTTGAGTTTGCACAGGGATTGTTAGAGCGAGATGATGGACGTTTCTCAGTGACTATTCTTCTCATGGATCCTATTCTTGCTGGAAATCTTGTTACACATACGTTATATAAATCACTTGCAGAATCTAATTCTGCAATAAGGTTCATCAATCTTCCTCCTCCTGTAGATTTTTCTCCTTCAAAAGATGCTCATAAATCTGTAGGAAAGTCTGGGGTTGAGTTCATAGATTCTCATAAAACTTGTGTTAAAGAAGCGATTGTCAAGCATGTGATTTCCAGTTCTAATTCAGCTACTCTAGCTGGGTTGGTAATTGATCATATGCCAGCAATTTACACAGTCGGACCAGTTATTGATGTAAAGGGGCGTCAGAGTGATGAGACAGAAAAAGCTGATGAGATAATGAAATGGCTTGATGATCAGCCTGATTCATCAGTTGTTTTCTTGTGCTTTGGAAGCTGGGGGAGCTTTAGTGAAGAACAAGTCAAAGAAATTGGATTTGGATTGGAGCAAAGTGGGGTAAGGTTCTTGTTTGTCTTTACGGAAGCCACCACCAAAGGGCAAATTTGAAGGTCCTAGTGATTACAAGAGTGATAATCTCCAGGAAATCTTGACAAATTTGTTCTTGGAAAGAACAAAGGAAAAGGGTTTGGTGTGTGGACGGGCACCGCAAAAGGAGGTGTTGGCTCATAAATCAGTGGGAGGATTTGTGTCACATTGTGAGTGGAATTCAATCTTGGAGGGTTTGTGGTTTGGTGTTCTAATTGTGACATGGCCTATGTATGCTGAGCAGCAGCTTAATGATTTCCAAATGGTGAAAGATTTGGGATTGGTCGTGGAGTTGAGAGTAGATTATAGGATCACTAATGGGGAAGTAGTATTGGGAAATGAAATAGCAAGAGCTATAAAATGTGTGATGGAGAGTGATAATGAAGTGAGGAAGAAGGTGAAAGAGATGAGTGAAAAGAGCATATAAGCAGTGATAGAAGGAGGATCTTCATTTGCTGCATTTGGACGCTTTATTGATGATGTATTAGGAAATATGTCATTAATAAAGACTAATCTTAATCATCTTTAATAAAAGTCATACACAATCCTATTGGGGTTCAATAACTTCTTCTATGTTATTATTTACGAGTGATGTTATGGGTACTAACATATAGGTACTAATCTGTGTACTAACTAAAGCATAGTATTCGTACTATGCATATAGTATCCATACTATGCTTTAGTTAGTACACAGATTAGTACCCATCCATTAGTACCCAAAGTATTATTCATTATTTATTGGCTAACTTCTTCATAAACTTAAGAATAATATTTTGGGTACTAACGGATGGGTACTAATCTGTGTACTAACTAAAGTATAGTACTCGTACTATGCGCGCATAGTACGGGTACTATGTTTTAGTTAGTACACAGATTAGTACCCATCCGTTAGTACTCATAGCATCACTCTAAACTTAAAGTTTGCAAGTATCTTATTGAAGATCTCAAATATAATTCATTCTGAGTGTGAAATTTTACTTCAGATTCTCTTATCTAGAAGGTATCAATCACAAACTTTTATACTGGTTTCGAAGATATATCCTAGTTCATAAAATTAGACTTTGCGAATCATGACTATAGATTCTCAAGCTCAAACAGAATCATCACAATTGGATACGATACTTATCATTTTTAAACTTCATTATTATACCACTACAAATTTTTTTATTAAAAAGTTAAAGAAATACTACAAAAATTAATTTGTTTTCAACTTCACTGGTTTGGCTCAAGTTTATTTAGAATGTGTGGTTAATAGCCACATGTCGAAATTAATTTTCCACGTGGGTTTAAACAAGACAATTTTTTTTTTTTTTTTTTGTTTAGAATAATATTACATATTGGTTGACTCCATTATTCCAAGGATAGGCTTTGACAAACCAATTACTATGAAAATAAGAATTAAAGTAATTCTAATCCTAAAAAGATAATGAAATACGAAATCCTTATCCTAATTAAACAATGAAAAAATGAATTAAAAGATACTCATAACTGAAATATCATATTTCTTCTATGTCAGAAGTACTTGTTGAAATCTTATTAACTGAAAAAGTACTCACAGTATAATATCATAATAATGTTAAGAAAAAGTACCTATTTAAATGCATATACATATGTGGTAACTGCAATTAATATTGTTAATTTTAAAACTGAAGATATATAATTGTAAAAGAAGGGATGAAATAATTAAGATTAAATCCTTTCATTTGAAATATGGCAGGCTATTCGCAAGTATACGAAATCGTACAAGTAATAAAGCTCGAGTAAAAGAGTGTCGAATCCCAAGAAAACTACCTACTAAGTACCAAATTAGGCTATTTTATTGCTATTTGATGAAACATAATTTTATGAATGAATTTAATAAAAAAGAAAACAAATTAAAAACTAAACAAAAGTAGAATTTTATAAAAACTTTGGTATAAAGATCAATATGGCTAAACTAGGGCACAGATTTCACACCAATTTAATTCTATGTATTGACACTTATTGCTAACCCAATTAAGCTTATTCTAAAGGCCAAACTCCCTAATATTCTACTAACTTTCTCTCGAACAATTAGCGAATTAACCATTAAACAACAACCCAAAATATCTCTAAGTTGGATTTAGCAACTAAGAGATTATTAAGTTCTATGGAATTTACCAGAGCCTCATAAATCGCGGTAACCTATCTCTAGCGTTCGCTCAATCTATGGTTTTATTACCTTAGACAAATCAAGTTTCATCTCTCGATCTCAACCTAACCCATGATATCATTCAACCCTCGGATCCTTAAGAATTGAAAGCATTACACATAATAATAAAACTTATAATTAATGCTCAATAGGAAATCAATAAAGATAACGTCAATATATATTCATAAATTGGGCTATATCTTTAACTCTAGAAAAGAGATTTAGTT
>CM047744.1:24586627-24734425 GCA_026225825.1 Pistacia integerrima
CATAGATAAATTAAGTCAATATTCTAACTATCAAAAATACTTGATATTAATGATGAAAGAATATATAATTCAATTATCTATATAAGCAAAAACCATAATCTATGAAGAACAAATAAATGGAAATTAATCTTTTAAAAAGTGAATCACTTCATTAAACAAAGTTTCATCCTAAACCCTGGTAAAAGAAAATTAGAAACACATGGTTGAGATTAAAGAGTCAAGGAGGATTGAACCAATAAAATTACAAAATTTTTGAATTAATTGATTGTTGTGAACATCCATTAGAGCATCATTGGAGTTCTAATACATTCCTCTTTAAAGTGAAATAAATATTCCAAATACATTAACTTCAATTTGGTAAAGATTCTTTAGCTTCTTTTGATCCAATGTTGTCCATCACATCATCAATGAAGCAACCCAACGAAGAGAAGGAAGATCCACCCTCCATCACTGCCTTTCTGCTCTTTGCACTCATCTCCGCCATCCGTTTCCTTACCTCACTATCACCCTCCATTAATTTCTTGATTCCTTTCTCTATATCTTTTGCACTCACAATTGTTGCACTGTCGCTTGAAATATCCTTCTTATAATCCAGTTTAATCTCAACCGCTAATTCTAGCTCCATCACCATCTCAAACGCATTGAACTGTTGCTCAGCGTACATTGGCCACGCCGCAATTGGAACGCCAAACCATACGCTCTCTAACACTGAATTCCACCCACAGTGTGATACGAACCCTCCAATCGCCTTGTGGGCTAGGATTGATATTTGTGGGGCCCATCCGATTACTTTTCCAATCTTAATCGTCCGATCAATGAATCCTTCAGGCAGCACATCCGTCAGATTTGCATAATCAGTAGGGCTACCAACTTGACCCTCTGGTGGAGGTTGACGTAGGGACCACAAAAACCGATGCTCGCTATGTTGAAGCGCACTAGCGATTTCTTTCACCTGATCCCCACCGAAGCTTCCCATGCTTCCGAAGCAAAGAAACACAACCGATGATGGCGGTTGATCATCAAGCCACTCCTTGATCTCTGTTATTGAGATGGACCCACCTGATCCTCGATCAATCTTATCACCCTCTAAATTCAAAATGGATCCTGGTGTATACACAGGTGGGGTATTGGTCAACTTACCATCAGAGAAAGACTCGACCGCATAGGATTCCAACTCTTTGAATGTATTTACAATAATGCCCTTTGCTTCTCTAAACCCCCTCGCTTGTTGAAACATAACAGTAGTCCACTCTTTCTCTGTCAACACTATAGGTAAATTCTTAACAGGAAACGGCTTAACCAGACTCGGGACAATCAACTCAGTGACCGAATCTTTCAACTCAGTGATGGGATGGTTTTGCTCATCACAAAGAATTTGCAAGTGTAACTGCATACCAAGAAAAGCTGCACTCGAAGGGTAGAAAATATAGTTAGGAACTCCAAAATCATTCGCAACTTCAATCATGTCCGCACAGAACATGTCGAGAACGAAGCCGGCGAGTCGAGGTGAGTTACCGGAGGCTGACTCGGTCTGAATTAGCTTAGTGACTGCTTCTTTGACGAGGGGTTTATGGCTTTTGATGAACGAACCCATTAAGCTTATACGAGAAGATGATTTCGAAGGGGAAAGATTGACTTTTGGGAGTTGAATGATTTTGAAGTTCGGGTTGAGTGGAGAGAGAGAGAGTGAATGAAGGTAGAGGGGGACTTTGGTGTCGACGGGGAGCTGCATGATGAGGACGGTGATGGAGAGGCGGTGGTCGCGGTGGACAAGGAGCTTTGCCATCTCCACCATCGTTACAACGTGGCCGACGCCCAATGAAGGGATCAACACTAGCTCAGCTTTCTCCATCCTTTTGTTTTGTTTACTAACAAAGTTGATGGGAAGTTATATAGAGGACTAAGGGTTGATGAATGATGAAGATGATTATTATCCCAGATTACGAGAAAAATATTTATTTAATAATGAAGTACGTGTGACGGGCGAGATCACGCTTGTAAATCAAAATAATTTTTTTAAAGTTAACTTCTCGACCCTTCATCTGTAGGCATGAGTTATTAATTATTATTGTGCGTGACCCTTTCACGTGGCCAGTAGCCAGTGGGCCAAGATAAAGACATGTTCCTGCTGCAGTCAATTAGGTAACTGACTCATCATAAATGTGGTGTTGTTTAATGAGCAGTTCCATTTTGATGTAATGGTTTTGTAACGAAAGATTTGTTGGATAGTGTCGGCCAATGTGTGGAAACCAACGTGAGAGTGAGACACATCACACATCAATGGGTTTATAACATAAAAAGACTTTCATATCCTTTGTCATATTATACTTCATTATCTTATTTTATTTCATTCAATTTTTGTTTTTAAGTATATATAATTTTTTATATAATAAAGTAATGTATATTATATTATATAATACTTTTGAGATTATTCTATTACATTGTACTCACTCCCATCAAATTATCGGTGGTTTTAACAAATTATATAATTTTCAACTACATACTGACAAACTGTTTTATGAGGATGAGAAGTTCAAGGGAACTACCTTACTCTATGAAGCAGGAACTCAAAAACTTGAGGTAATGAGAAAATGTCATTTGTTTGACATGTCAAAACTCAAACTCGAGAATTTGAATGAATTAATAGTGAAATTAGGAAAAACTGACTTGACGGATGTGGTTCAAGGATTAGCAGTTTATCCTAATGGAGCTATGGAATTGTTCGTTCCATGGAAAATCTTTAGAAAAGGTTTCTGTAGAGATCTTTTGACTAAAGGATGGATTGATACAATGCAAATTGACGTACAGGAAGCGATGGTGGATCCGAATATGCCAGACGCGGTTAAGCAAACACTCTGTGTATTAAATCGGAAAATTGACACTTTCACTTGCATGATTACTTCCTTATTGCAAGAGAACTGTAATGTTCAGCCTGTACAGATATGGGAATTTCTTGTAGGAGAACCATGGTACCGAATTATGCTCGATAGTGAGGTAAAGATGGGTTCTTTTGCACTAGAAGAAATTCAGAAGAAAGAAGAGGAAGATTGGACCAGGTTACACATTGCTAAAATGTTACTGGTAAAATCTAAACTGGAAGAACTCGTGAGAGTAAATGCTACTGTCCATATTCAGGATGGAATTGTGGTAGTTATACCAGACAGGTATGCATTGATCCAGGATACTCTCTTTCAACATAATCAGGCCCAGTTAAAAACGTTTTTTAGAAGGGTTCGATTTAGCCCATCTACCGAAGGAGGCCTTAATGGAAGGTACTATTGATCTTCTAAGGTTGGTCTTAGCCCACGACCAGGAAGCCCAAGAAGATGACACTCTAAAAGATTTTATTGATCTTATCGAAGTGGATAACTTCAAAGATTGATAAAAATCTAGAGGATGGAGATTTGGACAACGGAAACGTCCAACACGTACTACGCTGACGTGTATCCAACAAGCGAAAATAATATGTGGAGCGTCAAGATTTTGCCGACAGAAAATTGCGCAGAAGATTTAAAAGAAATCTTGACTACTTTACCATATGCAATAAAAATATGTAAAATGTAAAACTTTGTGTGCAACATGGGAAACACATGGGACCCATTTCATGTTTTCTTTATGTCTTTTATTTTGTTACGTGTAAACTTTTAGTTAGCTAAAGTCAAGTCACATGTATGTTGTGATTGACACGATATTTGTAATATTTATCTTATTCACGGATTCAAAATGTTTTGAAATCCGGACTTCTCTATATAAGGAGAAGCTTTGTACATGTATATTCAGAGAAAGTTAATAATATTTTCAGTTTTAAAAAATTCTCTCGATCTCTTGTTTACTTTTGATTGTATACTCGAAACAAGAAAAATGATCCATTCAAGACGATCGATATCCAGGTATGAATTAATCTGTTAAACTGAATCTATGAATTTTCTCTCCAATTAATTTACTAGGGTGTTTAGTAATTAATTGTAATAATATTTGTAAGACTGGATATTACAAATATTATGTGGGTCTAAATGGTATCAGAGCTTTGGAAGACGGGGGGTATAGGTGTTTATACCTGTTAACCTGTTGAAAGTTCTTGGTAGCATGAATAATGATTTAAATGATGAAGTCTGTTTGAATAAGACTTGTTTTCATTTAGATCATGGTTTCGAGGTAAAACCGGAGATTGGTTTGTTAATTACTATCGTAGATAAGTTAGAGCTTTTGACCCAGAAGCTTGAAAACTTAGACAGGAGAGTAAATTATACGGTGTATCGTATATTTGCTCTAAATGAAGAATTAACCCAGATCGAGAACCAGATTGAAAAGGTTAATTCTGTACTTCAAAAGGTCAAAACACTGGAACGCGTTCTAACTATTTTACTAAGCCGGTAAAATAGGAGATGTCTCTGGTGTTGAGCGACATCGAACAAGTGTGGCCTATTGAAGGATATACCGAACAAGAGGTTAAACGGGTTGTGTTAGACCTCTGTAACGGCAACCCAGATATTCGAGAAGAATATCTGACTTGGCTAGGTGTAAAGCGACTTTTGGATGTTATTCAAAAGGCTTTTAGTCAAGGGTGCACAAAGATTTTGTGTTTTATTTGCCGGATTTCCACCATTGAAGTCTCTGAGTTAGAGCTTCGGAATAAGTGGTTGGAAAAAGCTGAGGCGGTAATTCCTTACTGGTACGGCGAGTCCCAGCCAGATCCAGATCCTACACCATATAAAGAGTCAAACTTTGCAACTGAGTTGAGACTTGATTCAGATTGACCATGGGTGGTCAGGATGTTTTGGATCAGTTCGCAGCTAGTTTGCAGGCAAAATATCCCGGATTGCCTCCAGGGATATGCACGGTAGGCCAAAGAGACCCAAGGTGATTGGGAAAAGGCGGAAAAACTCTTTATGAAAGGTGTTAAAGAAGAAGACTTTGTTTCTAAAATGGACGGAAAACGGAAGGTTGATATTCCGGAAATTTCTACCTCAGATGCTGAACGAATCAGCTGGTATTATGAGGAAGAAATGAAGAAACAAAGGAAATGAGACGAAACTGGAGGATTTAAACCTACTCCAGGTCCAGGTCCAGGTCCTAAAAGGCGGAGCTCGATGAGCTAATCTCGACACTCAGGGAATCTGAGTTTAAAGATGATCCCCTTGAAGGAATTTAGTAATCCTTTAAATTCTTTCGAAGGATTCCTTAAGGAAATCTCCAAACCCGAATATAAGCAAACTTATCCTACGCCGATAAGGTCGGAGTTTATGCCTTAGGGAGTACCTAGAATGGTGGAGATACCGTCTAGCGGAAGTTTCCTAAATATCGATTATGTTACGAATGTAACGGATGCAATCGAGGCATGGGAAACTGTTAACTGGGTTCATATTCAAAATAAGAATTTTGGACTCAGTGATACTTACAGGTTTCTAAGATCCACACCTGCAGGGAGCTGCAGGAAGCTTTTGGAGAAGTCTAGAAGGCGGAAGGGCAGGGTGCATTGATATCGTAGGTGACTTGAAGAACAGAGAGGCTATCTTTACACTCTTCAAGGATATGCTCTGACAAGAATTTACTGGAATAACTATTACCAGTAGGAATCTCGCAGAGGTAGTTGCCTTAGAAGCTTTGACAAAGCTTAGGCTTTGTGACATGTGTCTGTTTGAAAATTTCGTCTGTGAATATAGACGATATTTTTATCAGTTGCCTCGTGGCACATAGGAAGTCATGAAGAATACTTTCTTTGCTAAGATTCCCCCAGGATGGGATAAGGCAGCAAACGAGGCGTTTAAGCTTCTACTCGAAAAGAATCAGGTTGTTGATTCTTTGGGAGGAAGAATAGAAGCTGTTAGACAACTCGTGAGGACAAGATGTTTGAACGCCAAGCTGAATAAAGAAGCAAAAAGGCTTGAGTTCAACGAATCTTGTTGTCAAAACTTTGATGGCGTGCCAGGACAATATGGCTGTGAGTTGAGGGGTTCGACTAAACATCAAGGTTGGAAAAACCATATGAAACGAAAAGGATCGTTCGGTAAAAGGAATTTTAAACCGAAACGTTTTCGTAATATGGTAAAACAACTTGGTACTAATAAACGGAATCTTCCGGATCATGGAAGGTTTATTAGGCGAATAGGGAAAGGTAGACTAAACCCTAAAGAACGCGAAGCGCGTAAGTTTTATGCTACCTGCCCATCTGGCAAAAACGCAAAAGATTGTAATTGTTGCTGGATTTGTGGTGACAAAAATCATTTTGCGGATAAATGCCCTCATAAGGGAAAGAAGAAGGCTGCGGTAAGATTTTTGGAAGTCAACGTGGAAAGCCAAACTTCTGAATTTGAGCCAGTGTGGGGATACGAAATTGATTCTGATGATGAGGTTTATGAATTAATTTCGGATTACTCTGATGATTCAGATTCTTCAGAGGATGACTCAAAAGATTTCACTTTTGAGGAACAATCTTCAAATCTTCAACGCATAGGAATATTCATGCAAAAGACTAGTAGTCTAAATGAATATCCTCGGAATAGCGGTATTGGTGATGAGGATGATCTTATCCCAATTAGAAATGAAGATGAAAACCCTAACTCGGTAATTAGTTCATCATCTAATTACGAGGATCACTCAGGTAACCCTGACAATTTGGGTAATTCCGAGGTTAACACCTAGAGAGGTTTTTGAGAAACGCTCTAAGTGGATATTTAAAGCCGAAGGCTTGGAAGATGTACACGAAAAACCGGTTCGTGTAGCTTTATCTTAGTCTCGAGAGGGTGAATTGGTACTCTCGAATGATGAGTGGCTACGGAAGGTTCGAAATCTTGCCAAACGAGCAAATGGCAAGTATAATTATGTACAACTTGGTGTGCTGCACTGATTCGTGTGCAGGGTCTATTCCGCGGAGGAATGAATGTACTGTTCGTTGCTGCATCGACGTGACGATGGCTTACGTTTGGTAAAGCTCTCGTTGGCGGTTTTCACGCTAACTTAGCTTTGGGAGATGCCTACGGGACTGTTAAATCAGGATATATGGTTAGTCTCCAGGATCCCAATCTCAAACGGATTATGGTTCTTCGAATTCATACTTCAGGACTAGAAGACTTGATGGCTTCTAGTGATGGAATAGCAATTCAGTATAGGTTAATTTATCAGTTGATAAATTCTGTTAATCCTATACGTATGAACTCCAGTGCAGATATTGAGGTTCATGGCCCGGGAAAGGATGTTGTAATTCCAATTCGACCTACGGTAGTCAATGCGAAGGCTCTTACGTGGCCGAAACGATGGGTTTTGGAATATTCTACACAGCCGAGCGTGGTGGAATTAAACCCAAATATGTCATGAAATGCATTGTCATGCGATAGTTCAGGGGACTATTGACACATGCATACGTGCTACATTGTGTTTTCCAGAATATGAGGAATATACTCTGGATATTCTTGTAGACACAGGAGCAACCAAATGTATTGCAAGGAAGCAATGTTTTCCACAGGAGCTTTGGAAACCATTGGAAAAACCTATCCTAAATACAGTTGCAGATGGAGGTCAAAGTATGATCACGGATGTGGTAGAAAACGTGGTTGTACTGTTAAACGAGAAAAAATTCACTCTAAGAGAAGTCCTAATAGTGGATTACTTAGAGGTAGATTTTATTCTCGGAAATAGCTTTCTGCGAGGTCAGGCAGAGGTTAGACCATTTACTCAGGATAACGACCACATTATCCTAGGAGGTCATAAAATCCCTATTCTTGCTAAGCCTGAAGTTTCGAAAGTGAGAAACGGTTTTAGACCGATGAAACTAAGGCAAGAAGTAGATCACATTGTTTTCCAGGTTTTGAAAACGAGGAATTGGTGGTTGAAATCTTCTGAAGCAGAAGAAGTGGATGAGGCTTGTAATGTTTTCTTTCAAAGGTTGTATCCTAGTTATCATACAAACCGGATCGCACGAGGTATATCGTAGGAGGATGATCCCTCTGGTGCATGCCTTGAGAGCATGGATAAATTCATACATAAGGAAAAAATCTTGAAGGTTGAAAACGAGAGCCAAAAGAACTCTGTAAGGATTGAGGAACTTATAAAATCCTTTAAAGAGGAACTTTCTCCATGCGTTGATGATCAACCATTAAAGTTATGGGAAAGGAACGGTATATATGCTTCACTTGAATTGAAAAGGAAGGATGATAAAATTGTGACCAAATCCTATCCTTATACTCCTAATGCAGAGGAGGAATTCAGTAAGCAAATACCGGAATTGCTGGAAAAGCAATTGATACGCGCCAGTAGAAGTCCACACTCTTCGCCAGTATTCATGGTCATGAATAGAGCTGAGCAGTTAAGAGGTAAAGTGCGGATGGTTATCGATTATAGGCAGTTAAATGAAAAAACCATTGACGATGCTTATAAGATACCAAACAAATCAGCTTGCTTGAATAAAGCTAGATTTGGAAAAATCTTCTCCAAATTTGATCTGAAGTCAGGATTCTGGCCGATCAGGATGGAGGAGTCAAGCATTCCTTTGACGGCTTTCACCTGTCCGAAAGGATTGTTTGAATGGATGGTTCTGCCTTTTGGGCTTAAGCAGGCACCATCAATATTCCAGAGGAAAATGGATAAAGTCTTTGGAGATTTATCTAACTTTTGTGTAGTCTATATTGATGATGTTTTGGTTTTTAGTAAAACCATGGAAGAACATGTAAATCATCTTAGACTTGTATGCAAAAGGTTCCTTGATAATGGAATGATTCTATCTGAAAGAAAGGTAGAATGGTTTAAGAATAAGGTGAAGTTCTTAGGCGTTGAGATAGGTGAAGGAGGTATTCAACTCCAAGAACATATCTCGAAGAAGTTGCTGGAATTTCCAGATGAGCTGGAAGATAAGCACATGTTACAGCAATTTCTTGGGTTAGCCAATTACATGCGCGAGTATGTTCCTAATCTCGCTAATGTAATTAACGGCTTAACGCTTAAGGTTAGTGATAAAGTGCCCTGGGATTGGACACTTGAAGACACTAATTGTGTTAAGCGAACCAAAGCCTTGACAAAGCGGTTAAAACCATTAAAACTCCCGTAAGATGAGGATAAACTCATTATAGAAAGTGATGCATCTCACTTGTATTGGGGAGGTGTGCTTAAGGCTAAGGGTACTGATAATATTGAACGGATTGTTCCATATGCGTCAGGAAAATTCTCTCCTGTTGAAATAAACTATCCTGTCCATGAGAAGGAAGTTTTAGCAGCGAAAGAATGTATTGACAGATTTCGATTGTTCGTAATCAGTGAGGAATTTACTTTAAAGACAGACTCTAAATATTTAAAAACTTTTATGAAACTGTCTTTAAAGGATGACAAAGCTAGACTAATCGGATGGCGATTTGGTTTGCAAATTATAGAATCAAATTTGAATATATTTCTGGTAAATCTAACTTTGTTGCTGACTTTTTGTCCGGACATTTTGCAGAGGAATTGCAGGATAATGGCGGACAAGAAGGAAACTGGAAATCACTTCTCATGCTCCAAGTGTAAGCAACGGGGACATTTGAGAAGGAATTGTCCTTTGAAGGTTACTTCTACTTCAAAGGTTACTGCTAAAAAGGAGAAAATCATGGATAAGCGGTGGTTCTTCTTCTAAGCGAGTTACTACTAAAGAAAGGTGTTCAAGGGTTGGGAGGAATCGTGACTATGATTCTGATACTTCGGATAGAAGGAACCCTAAATTTCAACGATTGTAGGGTGAAACTTCTATGAAGGAAAATACTTCTGAAAAGAGGGTTACTCTTAAGAAGGAACCAACTCAGAAAAAAGCAAAAGTTTGCTAGTCTTGTAAGCAGGAAGGACATGAACGGGCTAATTGTCCACTGTCAAAGATAAAAATTTCTGAGGAATCGTCAGGCGCTACAAGCGTGGTGACTCCACATACTCCACAAACAAAGCGGTTAATTGACGCGGATATTTGTGAGAGGTTTAGCTTTCCAGAAGGCTTAAGATTAACTTCAGCTAGTCAAACACTCTGGGAGGATCTGGAAACCCAAATTAGGATCGCAATGGCAACAGGACAAGGGGAAGTACAGCTGCAGAGTTGTTTAGAGAAGCTAGCAAGAAGGTTAGCATGGCTGGAAGCTGACAAACTGTTTTATAAGGATGAGAAGTTCAAGGGAACTGCCTTACTCTATGAAGCAGGAACTAAAAAACTTGAGGTAATGAGAAAATGTCATTTGTTCCATTAACAAAAGCTGACTCAGATTTTCTCCATCCTACTTTGTGGGCTCACTTTTCAATGATTGAAGAATTATCAAATTTAAAATTACTTTTCACTCTCAAAGTTTGGTGCAATATTTGTTTGTTTTACAGTATTTTCCCTCTCATTACGCCATAATAGCAGTAGCGTCTTCTAAATTATAGTATTTTTTAATCACCATAGGTGAACAATGTTATAGTAACAGCTCTAAACCTCTCTTGACCAATAGTGTCCCAAATCTGTGCTAAAGTCAATGAAATTTTTGAAATTTAAATCAGTAGACTATATCTTAATTAAAAGATTCATGCAATCATCCAAGTCAAAGGCGATAATTTTATTCAAGGAATGTTCTAGGTTAAAGTGATAAAGCGAAGGCAATTAACTAATAATTTACTATACTTGGTTGAAAATTAATAACATTAAAGGGACGTTTGGTTCAAGAATATTAGATTACTGGAAAGATAGATTATCTTAAAAGATTACTTAGAATCTTTAGAAAAATGTGTTTGGTTAGTTGGTGGGTATATTATATTAATATGTTTGGTTATTAGGAATAAATTAGTGGTTATGTTATTTAAATTACCAAATTGTCCCATTTTCAAATATTAATATAATACTATTTTTATTATTAATTTTTGAATAATTTCTTTTAACCCTCAATATTTCAGATTTACTTAAAACATCCCCGCTTATATAAAACTTTAATTTATTATGAAATCAACCCCACCACCTGCCACCACCGCAAACCACCATCGGAAGTCTCAGAAAGTCCCCATCGGCAATGGGATCGTGACCTAAGAGGCTTCGAGCATGGTCAGTGGCCATATTGATGGCCGAAAACGGCCATATCTGGACGAGATCTGATCGTTAACGGCCATGGACCTAGTCGTTAGAGGCCAGATCTATTCCGCATGAGAATACGAATAGATCGCCAGATAATGGCCGTATGACCAAATCAAAGTCTCATGGAGTCTCCCACCAAATCTCGTTCTTTTTTAGAGACTTCGGTGATTTTTTTGCGACAACCCCTAGTGGTTGGCTCGCTGTCAACGATGGTGGCAGTGGTGGTGGTGGCTGGGTGATAGTGGTGGTCTATAAATTATTTTAAATATAAGGGCATTATTGTCCAAAATTTTAATTAAACGAGGGTAAAATTGAAATAGGATATTAATGTAAATTTGTTTTAAAGTAGAGGTATTATTGTCCAAAATTTTTATTAATAAGGGATAAAATTGTAACAAAAAAAAAAAAAAAAACCTAGTAATCTCAAAATACCTAAGAAAATGGAGGTAATCAGATTACCTCCGATATTACCAATAGTAACTACTATTGATATTTGAAGATTACCGGTATCTTATATTATTTGACAACCAAACATGGTAATCAAGTAATATAAGATGACATTACCATAATAATCCCATATAACCTCCAACCAAACGGCCCCTAGGAGTTGGTGCAGATGAAGGCGGCCTTTGATTACGGACATAATTTTCATTTCTTCAATTCATGCACTTATCAGCATTTTTCATTTACATGGCTAATCCTTCCAACATCTCATCACTCAGTGGATGCTTTTCATCCTTAGATGCAAAACGATTAATATAACCTCTAGTATCGATCCAAGAACATTCTCTTGGAATTTAATTTCAAAACACTAGAATTTTCTAGTAAATGTTTTTTTTATTTTTTTGTAAGACTTGAAATTCTAGTTTGTCTTTGGAAATTCTTGTAATGGATATGATACTTAGGTTAGTACAAGCATCTCATGTAAGAAGAGACCTCTCATATGTAACCACTCGATTGTAGAAGATGATGTGTTATACAGTAAACATGGTCGTTTTTTAGTTCCGCAATTCATGTAACATATTGAAAACTCTGTTCCAAGGAGAAGGAAATAAAAGCAAGAAACCAAGAGAATCAAAATGTGAAAGTATGCCAATGTCGACTCCCCTGGCAACTCCACGATCACGCTACCCGATTGCAGATGATGCTGAGTTCTGCAATCCAAGTAACATTTGCTGCCGTCACAATTATAATTGATATTCTCACAAAAAAAAAAAAAAGGGAAAATGAAATTACAAATTTTTTGAATTAATCAATTCTTAACGTCCATTAGAGCCTGACACCAACCAACAGATTGAAAATAGTGATCCATGGAGAAGGAAATTAAAATAAGAAACCAAGAGAATCTATCCAAACTATGCCAATGTCATATCTTATACATGAATAGTTTTCCCGTTTGGTTAAGGAGAATATTAGCATAACTTCAACGGCCGAACAACTTACGCATACCCAAGGTTTGCCTAAACGACAAGTTGGTATGTGTAAGTCGTTCTGCCTAACTTCAACAAAAGCGAAAAGAAGAGACGAAAATATTATGTGACAACAAAGCAACTGCCTCCTTGACAAAAAAATTCAGTTTTTCATGGCAGAACAAATCATATCAATATTGTAACACAAATGATCAATTGGCAGATATACTTACAAAGCCTCTGCCAAAAGACAAGTTTGTTTGCTTTAGATTTCAGCTTGGTGTTTGCAACCTTGAATCACGGGTGAGTGTTAGTCAAATAAGGGGTCTGATATTGTGGCTAAAATCCCATGAGTGGCTGTGGTGGTTGAGTAAAGCTCTGCTAGTTTGCTTTTGGTTGTAACCCTATATAGATAGGCACTTTCAGTTCAGTAAATAATAAGTGAGCTTCAATTTTATGCATTTCTTTCTATTGTTTTCTTTGCTGCAATTTCTTAATTAAATACTCTGCTCTAAATTCCCAACAGAACCACCCGTACTCCATATAAATTGAGGGTGAAAAGAAACAAAAGAATATTATTTACCTGGTGGACTTCACATGAAATTGTTCAGCACCCTTTTACTAGTGCTTTGAAGGCAGTGGATGGTGTTAACTCCTTAGCAATTCTACGATCATACCACTCGATTACAGGTGCTGATGCGTTATAAGGTAAACATGATCTTTTAAGTTATGTAATCCATGTAACATTTCTCATTCTCACAAAAAAGGAAAATAAAATTACAAGTTTTTGAATGAACCAATTCTTGTGAACATCGACCAACATATTGTAAATTGTGTTCCAAGAACATTTGCTCCTGTCACAATTATAATTGATGTTCTCAAAAAAAATGAGAATGAAATTAAAAAATTTTGAATAATTGATTCTTGTGAACATCCATTAGAACATCATTGAAGTGCTAATACATTCCTCTTTAAAGTGAAATAAATATTCCAAATACATTAACTTCAATTTGGTAAAGATTCTTTAGCTTCTTTTGATCCAATGTTGTCCAGCACATCATCAATGAAGCTACCCAACGAAGAGAAGGAAGATCCACCCTCCATCACTGCCTTTCTGCTCTTTGCACTCATCTCCGCCATCCGTTTCCTTACCTCACTATCACCCTCCATTAATTTCTTGATTCCTTTCTCTATATCTTTTGCACTCACAATTGTTGCACTGTCGCTTGAAATATCCTTCTTATAATCCAGTTTAATCTCAACCGCTAATTCTAGCTCCATCACCATCTCAAAAGCATTGAACTGTTGCTCAGAGTACATTGGCCACGCCGCAATTGGAACGCCAAACCATACACTCTCCAACACTGAATTCCACCCACAGTGTGATACGAACCCTCCGATCGCCTTGTGGGCTAGGATTGATATTTGTGGGGCCCATCCGATTACTTTTCCAATCTTAATCGTCCGATCAATGAATCCTTCAGGTAGCACATCCGTCAGATTTGCATAATCAGTAGGGTTACCAACTTGACCCTCCGGTGGAGGTTGACGTAGGGACCACAAAAACCGATGCCCGCTATGTTCAAGCGCACTAGCGATTTCTTTCACCTGATCCCCACCGAAGCTTCCCATGCTCCCAGGGCAAAGAAACACAACCGATGATGGCAGTTGATCATCAAGCCATTCCTTGATCTCTGTTATTGAGACGGACCCACCTGATCCTCGATCAATCTTATCACCCTCTAAATTCAAAATGGATCCTGGTGTATACACAGGTGGGGTGTTGGTCAACTTACCATCAGAGAAAGACTCGACCGCATAGGATTCCAACTCTTTGAATGTATTTACAATAATGCCCTTTGCTTCTCTAAACCCCCTCGCCTGTTGAAACATAACAGTAGTCCACTCTTTCTCTGTCAACACTATAGGCAAATTCTTAACAGGAAACGGCTTAACGAGACTCGGGACAATCAACTCAGTGACCGAGTCTTTCAACTCAGTGATGGGATGGTTTTGCTCATCACAAAGAACTTGCAAGTGTAACTGCATACCAAGAAAAGCTGCACTCGAGGGGTAGAAAATATAGCTAGGAACTCCAAAATCATTTGCAACTTCAATCATGTCCGCACAGAACATGTCGAGAACGAAGCCGGCGAGTCGAGGTGAGTTACCGGAGGCTGACTCGGTCTGAATTAGCTTAGTGACTGCTTCTTTGACGAGGGGTTTATGGCTTTTGACGAACAAATCCATGAAGTTTATACGAGAAGATGATTTTGAAGGGGAAAGATTGACTTTTGGGAGTTGAATGATTTTGAAGTTCGGGTTGAGTGGAGAGAGAGAGAGTGAATGAAGGTAGAGGGGGACTTTGGTGTCGAAGGGGAGCTGCATGATAAGGACGGTGACGGAGAGGCGGTGGTCACGGTGGAACAGGAGCTTGGCCATCTCCACCATCGTTACAACGTGGCCGACGCCCGATGAAGGAATCAACACTAGCTCAGCTTTCTTCATCCTTTTGTTTTGTTTACTAACAAAGTTGATGGCAGGTTATATACAGGACAAAGGGTTGAATGGTTGTTGAATATGATGATGTAATTACTATGCCAGTTTACGAGAAAAATATTTATTTAATAATAAAGGAATAAAAAAGGTCGCCTGGTAGCCGCTGGCTTAGGTGTGACGGGCGAGATCACGCTTGTAAATCAAAATAATTTTTTTAAAGTTATCATCTCGACCGCTCATCTGAAGGCATTGAGTTATTAACTTATTATTGTGCGTGCCCCTGTCACGTGGCCAGTGGTGTTGTTTAATGAGCAGTTCCATTTTGATATAATGGTTTTGTAATGAAAGATTTGTTTCGGCCGATGTGCGGAAACCAACGTAAGAGTGAGACACATCACACATCATATCCTTTGTCTTATTATACTTCATTATCTTATTTTATTTCATTCAATTTTTGTTTTTAAGTATATATAATTTTTTATATAATAAAGTACTGTATATTATATTGTATAATACTTTTGAGATTATTCTATTACATAATTTTCAACGACATACTTTTCTCTCTTATAAGAAAGTAATTTTTAATGTAAACAGATATTCCTTCATAATTTGTTAACACTTTCCTCCATTAACAAAAGCTGACTCAGATTTTCTCCATCCCACTTTGTCGGCTCAGTTTTCAATGATTGAAAAATTATCAAATTTAAAATTACTTTTCACTCTCAAAGTTTGGTGCAAATTTTTTTTTGTTTTACAGTTCTTTCCCTCTCATTACGCCATATTATTTTCTCTCATTACGCCATAATAGCAGTAACATCTTCTAGATTATAGTATTTTTTTTTTTTTTCACCTTATTTCATCTCTTTTTTTTCACTAATCATCATGACAAACAATGTCATAGTAGAAAAATGCTACAGCTGCCAATATTTTACACCGAATTTTTATACTAAACGACATATCTACTTATTCAGACTAATCATGTAACACATTAACAAATATTTCATGAATAAACGATCGTTTATCAAATATAGACGATCGTTTATTTTAAGTGGATGACCATCTATATTATATGAACGGTCATTCACCTATAATAGACATCTATCTATAATTTAAACTAAAAAAAAATTGAAAATAAAAATCATAGACATCCGTCCAAGTATCACTACTGAATCGATAGATGTTTTTATTAGATGAAGGTCTGCCTATGGTTTAAATTTAAAAAAAAGTATTGGACGTGCTATTTCTCTATTTAATAGCACCTGCTTCTTTACTCTATTTTGCACCTGCTTCTCGACTTTTTTTTTTCCACGGATATATCCCCGAACCTGTAAAGAGGCATTCTTGAAGAAGACTCTTTCAACAACTAAAGTTGATCTGACATTTCAACAAACAACACTCAAATTCAGGCCTGCTTTTTCAGCTTACACAACTTTGATTGGTGCTCTGTCTGCGGTTCATGAATATGATCTCTTGCTTGCAGACGTTTTGCAAAGAAAAATGCTTAGTAGAGATGGGCGTCCAAGTCAGAGAAGTTGAGGAAAGCTTCTTTTAAGTATGGACAGGCATCAATTTTATGTAGACACCCGTCCATTATTTTTTTTTTAAAATTTTTTTGGCGGGATGGATGCCCATCATAATAAATGGACATTTATCCATACAATATAAGTAAAAATTTATTAAATATAGGTAGACGTCCATAAATATTGGATAATTATTTATTCATGAAAGACTCTAACGGATCATGTTTGATTAGTTGTCATGTCTTTCCCTACAAAAATTCAATGTAAAATTTTGGTGTATGTAGCATTACTGGTCATAGTAACAGCTCTAAACCCCTTTAGACCAGCAGTGTCCTAAATCTGTGCTAAAGTCAATGAAATTTTTGAAATTTAATGCCGACCAATTAATATCCAGTATAAAAAGCAACAATTTTTAACAATAATGAAAGTATAAGTGACCTGGGAAATGGAAACAAAGACATAAAATAAAAAAATAAACCAAATTCAAGCAAACAAAAGCACCAATAACAAAGTTTTAACCTTGAAGAACTTTGTGAGCTAATTAATTCAATAAAAGTTAAATAAGGTCACCATATTAGTCCCATGGAAGCTTTGCGAGCTAGAAGCTGGTGAGAGGAGAACATTTTGATACTGGTTATCTGAAACAAAAGAGAAATGTGAAAAGTTAATGACATTTGAAAAAATCAACAAAAACACAATATTTAAATAGAGAGATGTAGAAGAGACTAACATGAGTTGTGTTTCTGGTTCTGTATAACGAGCTAAGATCAATGTCAGTTTAAGTCATGGAGACATATTCAAAATTGAGACAAAGAGAGATTTAAAAAAAAAATTAAGTCTAGAATGACGTATACATCGAAACTAACGGAATATTATTTTGGTTATAAGATTTAGAAATATAAATTTTGTCCACTTTGGTATTCTAATACATACCTATTTAAAGTAAAATAAATATTCTGACATGAATTTGCTACTTTTTATTCGATGTTGTGCATCACATCATGGATGAAGCAACCCAATTAGGAGAAAGAAGATCAACCCTTCAACGAAGCCTTTCTACTCTTTGTACTCATCTCCACCATCACCGTCCATTAATTTCTTGATTCCCTTCTCTGATCAACATGCGATTTCTTTGCTCCAAAAGCAAAGAAACACAACTGATGACGGCGGTTGATGATCAAGCCCACCGTGTGTAGAGGTGGTACATTGAGCATCTTACCCTGATAGAAAGACTTGACAGCATACGATTGTGCCCTTCAATCCTCTATATCTTCTCGCTTGTTCAAACAGAACTATAAGTCTACTCTCTCCAACAACACGATAGACAAAACCCTATTAAAAATTGAGTTAACAAGACACGGTACTTCCAACTCACGGATGAATACATGGTTGCCCTTGGATTAGAAATTTAGAATATATATTTATTTGATTAATATAACATATTGTTTATTGTAAAAATAATTATTACATACATGTTCTCGAAATTGCTTTTATGACAAATTGCTCATGACATCATCAATGAAGCACCCCAATGAAGTGAAGGAAGATCCACCCTCCATCATGGCTTTTTTGCTCTTTTCGCTCGTCTCCTTTACTCTTTTTCTTATCCCATTCTCATCCTCCATTAATTTGTTTATTCCTTTCTCTATCTCCCTTGACCTGACAATCATCTGATTCTCTCCCGAAAATTCCTTCCTATAATCCATTTTAATCTCCACCGCTACTCCTAACTCAATCACCATCTCAAACGCATTGAATTGTTGCTCCGCATATATCGGCCACGTCGCCATTGGAACTTCAAACCATATACTCTCTAGAATTGAATTCCACCCGCAATGCGATACGAACCCTCTGATTGCCTTGTGGGCTAAGATCGACACTTGTGGGGCCCACCCGATTACTTTTCCAACCCCAACTGTCCGATCGAGAAACCCTTCGGGTAACACGTCTGTTAGATTTGTGTAATCACTCGTAATAGTAAACTGACCATTCGGAGAAGGTTGACGTAGAGACCACAAGAACCGATACCCACTTTTCTCGAGCGCATAGGCAATCTCTTTCACCTGTTCTTCACCGAAGCTTCCCATGCTCCCAAAGCATAGGAACACAACTGACGATGCCGGCTGATCATCAAGCCACTCCATGATCTCTGCTTTTGTTTTGGACCCACTTGACCCTAAAGCAATCCTATCACCCTCAAGATTCAAAACGGGTCCTATAGGATAAACGGGTGGTATTTTGGTTTCACCATTTGAGAAAGACTTGATTGCATAGGATTCTAGCTCCATGAACGAATTTACAACAATACCCTTAACTCTGCGAAACCTCCTCACTTGCTCAAACACAATCATGGATCCTTCTTTCTCCAAGTATACCGAAGGCAAAACTCTAGCAGGCATTGGGTTAACAAGACTCGGTACCTCCAACTCAGAATCCGAGTCTTTCAACTCAGCAGTGTGTTTGTTCTGCTCATCATAAAGAGCCTGCGTGTGAAGCATAAAACCCAGAAAACCTGCACTGGGTGGGAAGAAAATATAGCTAGGAACTCCAAACTCATCAGCAACATCGGTCATGCTGGTACAAAACATGTCGAGGACAAACCCGGCGAGTCGAGGTGAGTCATGGGAGGCTGACTCGGAGTGAACAAGTTTAGAGACGGCTTCTTTGACGAGGGGTTTATGAGATTCAATGAACGAAGTGAAGAAGCTTCTGGGGTCGAATCCTTGAAGGTCATCGCTTGGCAGATGAACGAAGTTGATGCTGTCGCTGGCAGAGAGTGAGTTTAGATAGGTGTTAACTTTGGAGTCGGAGGGTAATTTCATGATGAGGACCGTGATGGAGATGCGTTGGTGGCGGTGGACGAGGAGCTTGGCCAGCTCCACGGTGGAGCCGAGGTGGCCGACGCCTGGTGTAGGGATAAAGACGAGGTCGGCTTTCTTGTTCATTGAAGCTGGTTATTGTGTTTTTTGAGTAAAATTCAAAGAAAGTTAATGGATTTTATATAGAAATTGAAGTAAAATTATTTATGTAAACAAGTAGATAAGTCAGCGATGATGTAAGTGCTTTGCTAACATGGAGAAGACCTGTATGTGTTCAAATAACTGGTAATTGAAAAGTAGCTCGAGTATTACTTTTCAGACTCTAATGAATCTAACCTTACTTCAGTGATTTATGTTCACATATTTTACCAATAGACAAAGATGTCTTGCTTTTTGATTAATCAAAATCATCCTCAACTAGGTTATGGCAAATTATTTAAAAGTCAAGCCTTGCCTGGTTTATTAGATGTTCATGTATTAACTTGTGACATGGTAGATATAAGCCATACTTGCTCTATATAAATGCAGTGTGAAAAGAATTAAGAAGATTATTGTTTATCTGCTGGAATTCACATGAAATATTTTGGCCATCCTTTACCTGTTGGACCTTAGATTGCCTGGTTGATCTCCAGGTTTAACTCGTATGATTCTGCAGAGCGACAGGGGCGCAAACTGACAGAAGGCGGTAGATGGCGTTGAGAAGGATTTTTGTAGTTTACCTGAAAAAAGAGTTAAGACCTGTTTAAATAAAGTGTGAAAGATCCACTAAAGACAATGCAAGAATCCAGACTATTTGCGTCATGCTAAACACTGAACTGCTCAACTGAACAATTGAGCAGTGATCCAAATTGTGAGTGATGATGTTATGGCCGGAGAATTCAAAGAAAAAGAAAGGAAAAACTGATGAGAGTAAGGAAAAGCCAAAGTTACTTCATTAAGGTTGACAATTTATACAACAATACAACTAAACCATCCACTGTTACAACAACTACAACAGAGATTTTTCATTTGAATTTAAACTCTAACAACAAACAAAAACAAGCTCAAAGTACATCATTTATATGACTTAATCACTCCTAAACCAATCAACTAAAATGCACCAAAACTGCAGCTACACGCGTCAGACCAACTGCAGAAACAGAATTCAATTGGCGCCAAAATATTCAAACAGCAAACTGGAAATTTGATGCATTTCCAGCAAAGTATCACTGCATCAATAGTCAGTGTGGACAAAAGACCAACATTTAGACCTAACATCGTGTTTATATCCGCAAGCCTTCAACGGCCACTTACTTTTGCAGCTAGCTGTCTTCAGTTTACTACACATGGTTTTCGTTCTCCCATTTTCAAAATCTGTGAAGAATATTCCTGTTCATTCATTAAACTGAGAGATGGCATCTAGTTTGGAGCTTCAGGTGGCCTTACATCAGCATTTTGCATTTCCATGGCTAATCCTTCCAACATCTCATATATCTCTCATCACATGGTTTTTTTTGTAAGACTTGAACAAGCGTCTTATGTAGTAAGAGGAGACAATGCATCAAAGCTTCTCACGTGTAATCCCCCACGTATAATTTAGTTATTCTCACAATAAGGGAAAATGAAATTATAAAACATGGCCTTGTGAAAACTGTGTTCCAAGGAGAAGGAAATAAAAACAAGAAACCGAGAATCCATCCAAAGTATTACATGAATAGTTTTTCCCATAATTTTATGACAAATTTCTCATCACATCATCGATGAAGCAACCCAGTGAAGTGGATGAAGATCCACCTTCCATCATGGCTTTTCTACTCTTTTCGCTCATCTCCTTCAATTTTTTCCTTGTCTTATTATCATTCTCCATCAATTTCCTTATCCCTCTCTCTATCTCCCCAGCGCTCACAATCTCTTGATTCTCTCTTGAAAAATCCATCATGTAATCCATTTTAATCTCAACCGCTAATCCCAACTCAATCACTATCTCAAAGGCACTCAATTGTTGCTCGGCGTACATCGGCCACGTGGCGATCGGAACTTCAAACCATATGCTCTCTAGTATCGAATTCCACCCGCAATGCGATGCGAACCCTCCAATCGCCTTGTGGGCTAAGATCGACACTTGTGGGGCCCACCCGATCACTTTTCCAATCCCGACCGTACGATCGAGAAACCCTTCTGGTAACACGTCCGTTAGATTTGTGTAATCCCTCGGACCGCCAGACTGACCCTTTGGTCGACGTTGACGTAGAGACCATAAGAACCGTTGCCCACTCTGCTCCAGCGCACAGGCAATCTCTTTCACCTGATCCTCATCAAAGCTTCCCATGCTCCCGAAGCATAGGAACACAACTGACGATCGCGGCTGATCATCAAGCCACTCCATTATCTCTGTTTTTGTTTTGGACCCACCTGACCCTAAATCAATGCTATTACCCTCAAGATTCAAAATGGGTCCTACAGGATAAACGGGTGGGATGTTGGTTTCACCATTTGAGAAAGACTTGATCGTATATGATTCCAGCTCCATGAACGAATTTACAACAATACCCTTAACTCTCCGAAAGCTCCGCGCTAGCTCAAACGCAATCATGGACCAATCTTTCTCCAAGTAAACGGAAGGCAAAACTCTAGCAGGAATTGGGTTAACAAGACTCGGTACTTCCAACTCAGAATCCGAGTCTTTCAACTCAATAATGTGTTTGTTCTGCTCATCATAAAGAGCCTGCGCGTGAAGCATCAAACCCAGATAACCCGCACTGGACGTGAAGAAAATATAGCTAGGAACTCCAAGCTCATCAGCAACATCGATCATGCTTGTACAAAACAAGTCGAGAACAAACCCGGCGAGTCGAGGTGGGTCATTGGAGACTGATTCGGAGTGAACAAGCTTAGAGACGGCTTCTTTGACAAGGGTTTTATGACATTCAATGAAAGAAGGGAAGAATTTTTTGGGGTCGAATCCTTGTAGGTCATCATTGGGGAGATGAAGGAAGCTGATGCGGTCGCCAGAAGAGAGTGAGTTTAGATAGGTGTTAACTTTGGAGTCGGAGGGTAATTTCATGACGAGGACCGTGATGGAGATGCGTTGGTGGCGGTGGAGGAGGAGCTTGGCCAACTCCACTGTGGAGCCGAGGTGGCCAACGCCTGGTGCAGGGATGAAGACGAGTTCGGCTTTGTTGTTCATTGAACCTGGTGATTGTTTTTGAGTATTGTGAGTAAAATTGAATGAAAGTTATATAGAGATTGAAGTAAAATTATTTATGAATAAAAAATGACGGGAGCCGCATATACTTCAATAATATTTTATTATTTTCTTTGAGACTCCCAAGTAGGTTGTTCAAAGCATGTGATAATTAAATCAGTAGACTATATCTTAATTAAAAGATTCATGCGATCATCGAAGTCAAAGGCGATAATTTTATTCAAAGCATATTTTATAGAAAAATAAATGTTCTAGTTCAAAGTGATAAAGCGAAGGCAATTAACTAATAATTTACTATACTTGGTTGAAATTAATAACATTAGGAGTAGGTGTAGATGAAGGCGGCGGCCTTTGAAATTAATAACATTCAGGCACTTATCAGCATTTTTCATTTCCATGGCTAATCCTTCCAACATCTCATCATTGAGTGGATGTTCTTGATCCTTAGATGCAAAACGGTTAATATAACCTCTAGTATCGATCCAAGAACATCCTCTAGTAACACAAATGATCAATTGGCATATATACTTACAAAGCCTCTGCCAAGAGATAAGTTTGTTTACTTGTGATTTCAGCTTGGTGTTTGCAACCTTGAATCACGGGAGAGTGTTGAGGAATGATTCAAAGTTTGACTTGGTCTTTTGGTTTGTTAATATTGGCCCATATTTTTCTACTTCTGTTAGTCAAATAAAGGGTCTGATACTGTAGCTAAAATCTCGTTAGTGGCTGTAGTGGTTGAGTAAAGCTCTGCTAGTTTGCTTTTGGCACTTTCAGTTCAGTAAATAATAAGTGAGCTTCAATTTTATGCATTTCTTTTATGTTGATGCTTGATTTTGACATTAATTATTCATGTATATGAAATGTTAAATGAATTTAGAAATAACATATGGTATGGAAGTATAGAAAGAGATATTAAACATATAGCAATTTTTAAAGTGGTTTAGATGCCTAAAGTGAATCCTATGTCCACTGTAATTATATTAATAGGTGATAACAATCAGGTCGTCCTCGGCTAACTGAATTACAATAGAGAAAATAAGTGTAAAGAGAGAGAGAGAGTATATGATTTTTGCGGTGGGTGAGCCAATCATTTAAAATGGAGGAGAGCTCTCTATTTATAGTTGAAGGATTCAAGTTGGTAATCATGATACAATTTCTAACCCGTTTCCCATTAGTTGTTTGCATGAGAGATATTCTTAAATCGTGTAGGACTTTAACAGGTGGACAATTCCTAACCACTCATAAGTCTATCATTCACCTGTCTCACTGACGATGGCCTTACCCCTTTCATCCTTGCAGGACGTGGCTGCATCAAGATGGCAGAAAACCTTCCTAATTTTGATTGGTCTTTGCTGATTTAACTGGTTTTTTTGGGCATAACACTTTCTATTATTTTCTTTGCTGCAGCTTCTTCATTAAATACTCTAAATTCCCAACAGAACCACACGTACTCCATATAAATTGAGGGTGAAAAGAAACAGAAGAATATTATTTACCTGTGGACTTCACATGAAACTGTTCAGCACCCTTTTACTAGTGCTTTGAAGGCGGTGGAGGGTGTTAACTCCTGTAGCAACTCTACGATCATGCCACTCGATTATAGGTGCTGATACGTTATACGGTAAACATGATCTTTTAAGTTACGCAATCCATGTAACATTTCTCATTCTCACAACAAGGGAAAATGAAATTACAAGTTTTTGAATGAATCAATTCTTGTGAACATCGACCAACATATTGTAAACTGTTTTCCAAGAAGAAGGAAATAAAAACAAGAAACCAAAAGAATCCACTCAAAGTATACCCATGTCAAATCTTGTACATGAATAGTTTTTCCCATAATTTTGAGATAAATTGCTCATCACATTATCGATGAAGCAACCCAGTGAAGTGAATGAGGATCCACCTTCCATCATGGCTTTTCCACTCTTTTCGCTCATCTCATTCAATTTATTCCTATCATTCTCCATCAATTTCCTGATCCATGACTGTTGATGCTGGTTTTCGGCACCAACCAATTGTCACGTGGGTGACACTGTTTTGTGAATTTAATGCACGTAGCAATGGATATGTCAAGTGAAATAAATGAAAAGAAGTTTTTAAAGTGGTTCGGATGCTAAGGTAGCAAATCCTACGTCCACTGATTTTGTATTGATGTTGGTGTGGGTCAGGTTGCTAAGCGGACTGACGTACATAAGAGTTAATGAAAGAGATATGCTTTTTCTTTTACAAGAGAGAGAGAGTTGTTTTTGGTAATGAATGGCCGAATCCCCTTAATGGAGAGGTTTTCTACATTTTATATCAAATTGGAGCGTGTAATCATCATTAAATCTACGGGTTGGTGTGATTGTCAGGATATGATCTGGCTTCACGTCCCGTTTTCCCTTTTTCCAAGCTGACTTCGCACGACTTGCTGCAGAGAAACGGACGCGTGTGAGCTCCATGTTTATTTGCAGGTCTGACGTGCGTACATTGTCCTAACGGGGACAGGTTACTCCTGACGTGACTTTCCCACGTCAGCCTTTCATTTTCCCGTGCATAACAATGACCATGCTGCCTGATTGTAGATGATGATCCGCTAGAAGGAGAATATGGTCTTGTTGAGTTCTGCATTCCATGTAAGATTAGTTCTTGTCACAATTATATTGATGTTCTCCCGCAAAAAAAAAAAAAAAAAAAAATTACAAAATTTTGAATTAATTGACTTTTGTGAACATCCATTAGAACATCATTGGAGTTCTAATAAATTAACTTCAATTTGGTCAAGGTTCATTAGCTTCTTTTGATCCAATTAATGTTGTCCATCACATCACCAATGAAGCAATTAGCAACCAAACGAAGAGAAGGAAGATCCACCCTTCCATCACAGCCTCTCTACTCTTTGCACTCATCTCCGCCGTCCGTTTCCGTATCTCACTATCACCTTCCATTAATTTCTTGATTCCTTCTTTTGCACTCTCAAATATCATTCATTAACCATTTTCAACTATACACTTTATTTTAAAAAATATATTTTATATAAATAAAAGATATTTTTATTAATTTTTAAATAAAAATAAATTTTTTATTCAAATCTAATAAATTATTTAAATTTAATGAAGATATTTTTTTTTTCAAAAAAAAGACTTAATAAGAGAGAGAATTAATAATTAAAATACATAGAAACTTGTAGTTTATTAATTAAAATTATAATAGAAAGTGAAATTTGATTATTTAAATGTGAATAGTCAAACTCACTCTTTAATTTATATTTAAAGGATGAAGAGTTTGTTGGTCTTTTGTTTTTATGAATAAACTCTTTATAATAAAGAGTTTGGGTCATGTAAAGAGTCATTTAGAGATGCTCTTACAATCTATTTTAATATCAACCGCTAATTCCAACCCCTAGTTTCAAAACCTGACCCGTTAAGGGACCCACTAAGGCCATTGGGTCCCATGTTGACTGGTTCGACGGTTAAACCAGCGGCCTAACCAGTGATCCAAAAAATTTAAAATCTTAGAAACACACCCTTGAAAAATATGAATCAGTCCCTACAAATTTGAAATCTAGCAAATACACCCCAAGGATCTATTTGGATTTTGATTACAGCCAAATTCCAACTGATTTCGACGACCAAAATTCAATCAAACACCACCACCTAAACCACCAGCCTCTACTATACAAAAATCTCTCTAACCTGGCACTTGGTAGCCCTCCATTCGCTGGCCGTGACTTGCAAATTGGGTTGAATTTTTTGGCCAAATTTTGGCTTATTCTAGCATCCAAAATTCAATCCGATACCACCCTTTGAATTACCGACCTCCACTCTACAAAATCCCTTTAACCCCTGTACTTGATAACCCCTCATTCACCAACGATCAAATTAGGGATTTTGTGAATAGTAAAAATTGGTAACCAGGACCAAAGAGGGTGTCAGGTCTCTGTTGGACTGGTCTAACAGGTCGGTTCGGTTCGGGTTTTAACACGATGATTCCAACTCCATCACCATCTCAAAGGCATTGAATTGTTGCTCAGCGTACATTGGCCACGCCGGAATTGGAATGCCAAACCATACACTTTCCAACACTGAATTCCACCCACAATGTGATACGAACCCTCCGATCGCCTTGTGGGCTAGGATCGATATTTTGTGGGGCCCATCCGATTACTTTCACAATCTTAATCGTACGATCAATGAACCCTTCAGGTAGCACGTCCATCAGATTTGCATAATAAGTAGGGTTACTGTTATGCCTAAAGAAAACAAGGCTGACGTAGGGCCAAGTCAACATGCAAAAGTCAGAACCTAGGAAACCCATAGCCGAGTCACGACGGAAGGAAGGGCACTGTTCACGCAGTAGGTGCGCACGAGCCAGCCAAGAGTTGGAGAGCTTCCACGTGTCCAATGTCTGCACCAAATCGCGCAAATCGCTCTGGAAGATGTGCAATGGGACGTAAAGGAAGATTTGTACGGATACTCCCACCAACTCACAGATTCAGTAATCATAACCTTAATACATCCCACTATAAATTGAGAGTTCCTCTCTCAATTTCGGGATCAGCTAATCTCTCAAGGAAATAACATATATTGTATCTCTCTCTCTCTCTCTTGTAAAACCACTTGTAAAGTCAGCCCGCTAACCGCAACCTGATCGCTATAATTAATATAACATTAGTGGACGTAGGATTTGCTTCCTTAAACATCCGAACCACTTTAAACACTATCTTGTCACTTTCTTTTACTCTCATTCACTCAATTCACGTGAGTCTTCTGGGCCAGCTCAACATTTCACACGTGCGTTTAATTGGTGTCAAAATCACGCATCAACAGTTACCAACTTTACCTTTTGGTGGAGGTTGACGGAGGGACCACAAAAATTGATGCCTTCTATTTTCAAGCACGCAAGCGATTTCTTTCACCTGATCCTCACCGAAGCTCCCCGTGCTCTTGGGGCAAAGAAACACAACTAATGCTGGCGGTTGATCATCAAGCCACTCCTTGATCTCTGTTATTGAGACAGACCCACCTGATCCTCGATCAATCTTATCAATTATCACCCTCTAAATTGAAAATGGGTCTCGGTCAGGGGCGGATCCAGCCCCTTTGAGGGCAGGCCTAGGCCCACTCTCAAGTTTTAAATAAAAAAAAAAAAAATTATTAATATATACACCCACAAAATTTGCTATTAATATATATACCCAAGCCTGCCTTCATATTTAAAAAAAATGAGAATTATTATATATATATGTAGACCCTAAAAACACTTGCTAGTAATATATATATTTCAAGCCCACATCATATTAAAAGTTTAAAACTCTTTCTACTAATCTTCTCCAAAGCTCCACTTGCCTTTTATGATTTTATCTTCAAAATTCTTTACTTTTTCATTCTCTTTTCCATGCTATTCGATCTTAAAACTTTTGAAGACTGAAATTGTTGAAGCTTTCACTACTCAAGGTGTTACAATTAGCTCTGTTTTCTGTTTTATTAGTTTTATATATGTGTATTGCTCATTTCAATTTAATTTATTTTAGGATTAATTAGCTTTGTTTTCTGTTTTATCAGTTTTATGTATGTGTATTGTTCATTTCAATTTAATTTATTTTAGGATTGAATCATGCTTTTTTTTATTCTAATTTGAGGGAAAAAAACATGGATCTTGTAAGTTAATTTTGTATTTTGTGTTTAAGAATGGACATATTTTTCCAAATCAAAATATTAACTATATTTGAAAGGACGTTATTTTTTATCATTCACTCATCACTTTCCTATATTTCAAACGTTACCGTTCTGCTACTCAAAATATTAAAGAAATTTGAGTTATTATATATGTTTATATAAAAAAAAATTCATTTTTTTACTAATTCATATTAAAAGTTAATGCAATATTGACTTGATTTAAGTTTTTATTAACTTTAGCTTAGGTTAGATCTTTATATTATAATCTTTGGAAGCCAAAAAAGAAAAAAAAAATAATAATAATTTAAAAGGTTTTGCTCAAGGTTTACTTAATACATTTACTCAAAATTTTGCTTCTCATCATTTTATTCAAGTAGAAAAGTATTGTGTTATTGCATTATTTTCTCTCAAATTCTTGATATTGTATTATTTTCTTTGCTTAAAGTTTTATGATTTTTTAAAATTTTCACTAGTTGTTTGACAAACAATTGACGGAGTTGCGGAGCCCCGCCCTCCACAGAAATCCTGATCCGCCACTGGTCCCGGTGTATACACAGGTGGGGTGTTGGTCAACTTATAATCAGATAAAGACTTGGCCGCATAGGATTCCAGCTCCGTGAATGTATTTACAATAATGCCCTTTGCTTGTTGAAACATAACAGTAGTCCACTCTTTCTCCATCAACACGACAGGGAAATTCCTGAGAGGAAATGGCTTAACGAGATTCGGGACAATCAACTCAGTGGCCGAGTCTTCCAACTTAGTGATGGGCTGGTTCGAGGTGGAGAAAATGTAGCTAGGAACTCCAAAATCATTCGCAACTTCAATCATGTTACTACAGAACATGTCGAGAACGAACCCGGCGAGTCGAGGGGAGTCACCGGAGGCTGACTCGTTCTGAATTAGCTTAGTGACGGCTTTGAAGAGGGGTTTATGGCTTTTGGCGAACAAATCCATGAAGCTTATGCGAGAAGATGATTTTGAAGGGGAAAGATTGAGTTCTGGGAGTTAAATGATTTTGATGTTCGGGTTGAGTGGAGAGAGAGAAAGTGTGAGTGAAGGTAGACGGGGACTTTGGTGTCGAAGGGGAGCTGCATGAGAGGACAGTGATGGAGAGGCAGTGATCGCGGTGGACTAGGAGCTTTGCCATCTCCACCATCGTTACAACGTGGCCGACGCCCGATGAAGGGCTCAACACTAGCTCAGCTTTCTTTGTCATTTTGTTTGGTTTACTAACAAAGTTGATGGGATGATGATGAAGATGATGATGTAATTGCTTTGTCTAAATTAATAAGAAATAAAATATTCTAAAATTTTAATAAATGAATAAAAAAAGGTGGCCTGGTCCCCGGCGGCTTAGGTGTTGTCGGGCGAGATCACGCCTGTAAATCAAAATAATCTTTTTAAAATTATATGTTCCTGTTTCAGTCAACTCGGTACCTAACTAAACTCAAACGAGGACTCATCATAAATAAATAAACACTCCAGATTCTGCATAACAAGATGGATGGTGTTAAGATTTTATATTAGTTTACAACACGTAATTGCCTTTTGAAAGAACAATGGCATAATAAATTAGATGTATTTGATTAATATAACATTGTTTATTATAAATATAATTATTACATCATGTTCTATCATAATTTTATGACAAATTACTCATCACATCATCAATGAAGCACCCCAATGAAGTGAACGAAGATCCACCTTCTGTCATGGCTTTTCTGCTCTTTTCGCTCATCTCCTCCACTCTTTTTCTTGTCTCATTCTCATCCTCCATTAATTTCTTTATCCCTTTCTCGATCTCCCTTGACCTCACAATCGTCTGATTCTCTTCCGACTTCCTATAATCCATTTTAATCTCCACTGCTAGTCCTAACTCAATCACCATCTCAAACGCATTGAATTGCTGCTCCGCGTACATCGGCCATGTGGCGATTGGAACTCCAAACCATATGCTCTCTAATGTCGAATTCCACCCGCAATGAGATACGAACCCTCTGATCGCCTTGTGGGCTAAGATCGACACTTGTGGGGCCCACCCGATCACTTTCCCAATCCCAACTGTTCGATCGAGAAACCCTTCTGGTAACACATCTATTAGATTTGTGTAATCACTCGCAGCGGCAAACTTACCCTTCGGTGGAGGTTGACGTAGGGACCATAAGAACCGATGCCCACTCTGCTCGAGCGCATAGGCAATTTCTTTCACCTGATCCTCAGGGAAGCTTCCCATGCTCCCAAAGCATAGGAACACAACTGACAATGGCGGCTGATCATCAAGCCACTCCATGATCTCTGCTTTTGTTTTGGACCCACCTGAACCTAAATCAATGCTATCATCATTTAGATTCAGAACGGGTCCTACAGGATAAACGGGTGGGATGTTGGTTTCACCATTTGAGAAAGAGTTGATCGCATACGATTCCAGCTCAACGAAGGAATTTACAACAATGCCCTTAGCCCTTCGGAACCTCCTCGTTAGCTCAAACAGAATCATGGGTTTCTCCCAGTACGCAGAAGGCAAAACTCTAGTAGGAAATGGGTTAATGAGACTCGGTACTTCCAACTCAGAATACGAGTCTTTCAACTCAGCAATGTGTTTGTTCTGCTTATCATAAAGAGCCTGCGCGTGAAGCATCAAACCCAGAAAACCCGCACCGGACGTGAAGAAAATATAGCTAGGAACTTCAAACTCATCAGCAACATCGATCATGCTTGTACAAAACAAGTCGAGAACAAACCCGGCGAGTCGAGGTGGGTCATTGGAGACTGATTCGGAGTGAACAAGCTTAGAGACGGCTTCTTTGACGAGGGTTTTATGACATTCAATGAAAGAAGGGAAGAATTTTTTGGGGTCGAATCCTTGTAGGTCATCATTGGGGAGATGAAGGAAGCTGATGCGGTCGCCAGAAGAGAGTGAGTTTAGATAGGTGTTAACTTTGGAGTCGGAGGGTAATTTCATGACGAGGACAGTGATGGAGATGCGTTGGTGGCGGTGGAGGAGGAGCTTGGCCAACTCCACTGTGGAGCCGAGGTGGCCAACGCCTGGTGCAGGGATGAAGACGAGCTCGGCTTTGTTGTTCATTGAACCTGGTGATTGTTTTTGAGTATTGTGAGTAAAATTGAATGAAAGTTATATAGAGATTGAAGTAAAATTATTTATGAATAAAAAATGACGGCAATAATATTTGATTATTTTCTTTGAGACTCCCAAGTAAGTTGTTCAAAGCATGTGATAATTAAATCAGTAGACTATCTCTTAATTAAAAGATTCATGCAATCATCGAAGTCAAAGGCGATAATTTTATTTAAAGCATATTTTATAGAAAAATAAATGTTCTAGTTCAAAGTGATAAAGCGAAGGCAATTAACTAATAATTTACTATACTTGGTTGAAATTAATAACATTAGGAGTAGGTGTAGATGAAGGCGGCGGCCTTTGATTACGGACATAATTTGCATTTCTTCAATTCAGGCACTTATCAGCATTTTTCATTTCCATGGCTAATCCTTCCAACATCTCATCAGCGGATGCTCTTGATCCTTAGATGCAAAACGGTTAATATAACCTCTAGTATCGATCCAAGAACATCCTCTAGTAACACAAATGATCAATTGGCAGATATACTTACAAAGTCTCTGCCAAGAGAGATAAAGTCTCTGCCAAGAGAGAAGTTTGTTTACTTCAGATTTCAGCTTGGTGTTTGCAACCTTGAATCACGGGGGAGTGTTGAGGAATGATTCAAAGTTTGACTTGGTCTTTTGGTTTGTTAATAATGGTCCATATTTTTCTACTTTTGTTAGTCAAATAAGGGGTCTGATATTGTGGCTAAAATCCCATTAGTGGTAGTGGTGGTTGAGTGAAGCTCTGCTGGTTTGCTTTTGCTTGTAAGCCTATATAAATAGGCACTTTCAGTTCAGTAAATAATAAGTGAGCTTCAATTTTACGCATTTCTTTCTGTTGATGCTTGATTTTGACATCATATAAAATGCTAAATAGATTTAAAAATCACCTGTAGTATGAAAGTATAGAAAGAGATATTGAACAGATAACAATTTTTAAAGTGGTTTAGACGTCTAAGGTGAATCCTATGTCCATTGTAATTATATTAATGGGTGATAACAATCAGATTGTACTCGGCGAGCTGAATTACAATAGAGGAAATAAGTGTAAAGAGAGAGAGAGAGTACATCTTTTTAGCGGTGGGTGAGCCAATCATGTAAAAAGGAGAACGTTCTATTTATAGTTGGAAGATTCAAGCTAGTAATCATGATTCTGTGTGCGGGCAGTAGGGGTGTTCAAAAGAACCAGTTGGGAAGGAAGGCAAGAGCGGGTATCTGGGTTTGGTTCCGGTTTCTACCCAGAACCAGTCGTCAATGGGTAGGTTCCGGTTCCAACTTTTTGGAACCGGAACCAGGAACCAGGAACCGAGACTAATGTAAAATAAAATTAAAGATTAGGGGAGTTAATATAAACTTTTGTAGAAAAAGTAATGTGAATACATTTATATTTATATTTTATAACATTTAAAGTAAGTTGGTTTGACTTTTGAGAATCTACCTTTACAAAGTAATGGAGTTTGTAATTTTGAATTTATAATTTGTAATTTTATTTTTGTTAACAAGTGCCAGGTGGGGGGGTATTTGTAAGTTTTTAAAGGTTTTTTTGCCATTTTAAAAACTTTTGGGGGGTCATGAATTTTACAGGTACCCGGTACTCAGAACGAACGAACCGTTGATTGCAGTTACTTCTGGTTCAGCCTAGGAATAGGCCAACCGGAACCTGTCGGTTTCGGTTCTAGTTCCAAATTTCAAGGAACCTGCTTGGTTGCCTTCGCTCCGGCTTCCGATTCCTTCAAAAAGTGTAGGGTACCCGGAACCGAACACCCCTAGCGGGCAGGTGTGGTACAATTTCTAACCCGCTTCCCGTTAGTTGTCTACACGAGAGATATTCTTAAATTGTGTAGGGCTTCAGCAGGTGGATAATTCCTAACCACTCATAAGTCTGTCGCTCACCTGCCTCACTAACGATGGCCTTACCCCTTTCATCCTTGCTGGACTTGGCTGCATCAAGATGACAGAAAAACTTTCTAATTTTGATTGGTCTTTACTGATTTAAGCTCACGTCAACCCTGGTTTTTTTGCGCATAACACTTTCTATTATTTTCTTTGCTGCAGCTTCTTCATTAAATACTCTAAATTCCCAACAGAACCACACGTACTCCATATAAATTGAGGGTGAAAAGAAACAGAAGAATATTATTTACCTGGTGGACTTCACATGAAATTGTTCAGCACCCTTTTACTAGTGCTTTGAAGACGGTCGATGGTGTTAACTCTTGTAGCAACTCTACGATCATGCCACTCGATTATAGGTGCTGATGCGTTATACGGTAAACATGGTCTTTTGAGTTACGCAATCCATGTAACATTTCTCATTCTCACAAAAAGGGAAAATGAAATTGCAAGCTTTTGAATGAATTAATTCTTGTGAACATCGACCAACATATTGCAAATTGTGTTCCAAGAACATTTGCTCCTGTCACAATTATAATTGATGTTCTCAAAAAAAAGGAAAATGAAATTACAAAATTTTGAATAATTGATTCTTGTGAACATCCATTAGAGCATCATTGGTGTTCTAATACATTCCTCTTTAAAGTGAAATAAATATTCCAATTACATTAACTTCAATTTGGTGAAGTTTCTTTAGCTTCTTTTGATCCAATGTTGTCCATCGCATCATCAATGAAGCTACCCAACGAAGAGAAGGAAGATCCACCCTCCATCACTGCCTTTCTGCTCTTTTCACTCATCTCCCCCATCTGTTTCCTTATCTCACTATCATCCTCCATTAATTTCTTGATTCCTTTCTCTATATCTTTTACAATCACAACTGTTACACTCTCGCTTGAAATATCCTTCTTATAATCCATTTTAACCTCAACCGCTAATTCCAACCCCTGTTTCAAAGCCCGACCTATTGAGGGACTCACCAAGGCCACTAGGTCCTGGGTTGACTAGTCCGATTGGTTAAACCAACGGTTTCTAGTGATCCAAAAAGTTTAAAATCTTACTAACACACCCCTAAAAATAT
The DNA here is from genome assembly GCA_026225825.1 of Pistacia integerrima. NCBI lineage: Eukaryota > Viridiplantae > Streptophyta > Magnoliopsida > Sapindales > Anacardiaceae > Pistacia > Pistacia integerrima. The sequence goes on from CM047744.1 coordinate 24,620,866, forward strand.
ATCAGTCCTTATAGGTTTAAAATCTTACAAATATACCCCTATACTGTGTTTGGGTTTTGACTTTTCCGGCCAAATTCCAACTGATTTAGATGGCCAAAGTCTAATTGAACACCACCACCTAAACCACTGACTTCCACTCTATAAAATCTCTATAACCTTGGCACTTGGTAACTCCCCGTTCGCAGGTCGTGACTTGCATATTGGGTTGAATTTTTCTGTCAAATTCTGGCTTGTTCAGACATCCAAAATTCAATCTGACACTACCTCTTAAACCACCAACCTCTATTCTATAAAAGCTCTCTAACCCCGACACTCGGTAACCTCTTGATCACTGATAATCAAATTATGGATTTTGTGAATAGTAAAAAATGATAATCCAAATCAGAGAGCCTATCGAATCCCGATTGGACCGATTCGGTCCAGCTTTTAAAACAGTGATTCCTACTCCACCATCTCAAAGGCGCATTGAATTATTGTTCAACGTACATTGGCCATGCCGCAATTGGAACGCCAAACCATACACTCTCCAACACTGAATTCCATCCACAATGTTGATACGAGCCCTCCAATCGCCTTGTAGTCTAGGATTGATATTTGTGGGGCCCATCCGATTACTTTCCCAATCTTAGTCTTACCATCAATGAACCCTTCGGGTAGCATGTCCATCAGATTTGCATAATCGGTAGGGTTACCAACTTGACCCTTCGGTGGGGGGTTGACACAATCAATAAAAAAAGGTGGCCTGGTCCCCGGCGGCCTATGGTGTCGCCGGCCGAGATCACGCCTGTACATAAATATCTTTTAAAAAAATTATGTGTTCCTGTTTCAGTCAACTCGGTACCTAACTCGTACGAGGACTCATCATAAATAAATAAACACTTAAGATTCTGTATAACAAGATGGATGGTGTTAAGATTTTATATTAGTTTACAACACGTAATTGCCTATACATGCTTATTTCACAACAAATGAGATTCACAAAAGAGTATTTGATTAATATAACATTGCTTATTATAAATATAATTATTACATCATGTTCTATCATAATTTTATGACAAATTACTCATCACATCATCAATGAAGCACCCCAATGAAGTGAACGAAGATCCACCTTCTAGAATGGTTTTTCTACTCTTTTCGCTCATCTCCTTCACTTTTTTTCTTATCTCGTTGTCATCCTCCATTAATTTCTTTATCCCTTTCTCTATCTCCCTTGACTTCACAATCATCTGATTCTCTCCCGAAAATTCCTTCCTATAATCCATTTTAATCTCCACCGCTAATCCTAACTCAATCACCATCTCAAATGCATTAAATTGTTGCTCCGCATACATCGGCCACGTCGCCATTGGAACTTCAAACCATATGCTCTCTAGCGTCGAATTCCACCCGCAATGCGATACAAACCCTCCGATCGCCTCGTGGGCTAATATAGACACTTGTGGGGCCCACCCGATCACTTTTCCAACCCCAACTATTCGATCAAGAAACCCTTCTGGTAACACGTCTGTTAGATTTGCGTAATCACTCGGAGCGTCAAACTGGCTCTTCGATTGAGGTTGACGTAGAGACCATAAGAACCGATACCCACTCTGCTCGAGCGCATAGGCAATCTCTTTCACCTGATCCTCATTGAAGCTTCCCATGCTCCCAAAGCATAGCAACACAACTGACAATGGCGGCTGATCATCAAGCCACTCCATGATCTCTGCTTTTGTTTTGGACCCACCTGAACCTAAATCAATGCTATCACCATTCAGATTCAGAATGGGTCCTACAGGATAAACTGGTGGGATGTTGGTTTCACCATTTGAGAAAGAGTTGATCGCATATGATTCCAGCTCAATGAAGGAATTTACAACAATGCCCTTAACCCTTCGAAACCTCCTCGTTAGCTCAAATAGAATCATGGACCAATCTCTCTCCCGGTACGGAGAAGGCAAAACTCTAGTAGGAAATGGGTTAATGAGACTAGGTACTTCCAACTCAGAATCCGAGTCTTTCAACTCAGTAATCTGTCTGTTCTGCTCATCATAGAGAGCCTGCGCGTGAAGCATCAAACCCAGAAAACCCGCACTGGGCGTGAAGAAAATATAGCTAGGAACTCCAAACTCATCAGCAACATCGGCCATGCATGCACAAAACATATCGAGAACAAACCCGGCGAGTCGAGGTGAGCCATCAGAGGCTGACTCGGAGTGAACAAGCTTAGAGACGGCTTCTTTGACGAGGGGTTTATGAGATTCAATGAACGAAGTGAAGAAGCTTTTGGGGTTGGATCCTTGAAATTCATCGCTGGGGAGATGAATGAATTTGACGCGGTCGCCGGCAGAGAGTGAGTTTAGATAGGTGTTAACTTTGGAATCGGAGGGTAATTTCATGACGAGGACCGTGATGGAGATGCGTTGGTGGCGTTGGACGAGGAGCTTGGCCAGCTCCACAGTGGAGCCGAGGTGGCCGACGCCTGGTGTAGGGATGAAGACGAGCTCGGCTTTGTTGTTCATTGAAGCCGTTGATTGTGTGTGGATTGATTGTTTTTTCATTTTGGTGAGTAGGTAATGGATTTTATATAAAAAAATGGAAGTAAAATTATTTATTAAAAAACAAGACGATAACTAAGTGATGATGTCAATGCTTTGCTAACAGCGAGACACCTGTATGTCTTATGTAATAATATTACTAAGTTATGGCAAATTGTTTAAAAGTCTAAGTCTTGCCTTGCTTACCAAGTTTCCATGCTCGTTTGTTTACCAAGTCTATCAAGTCACACTTGCTCTATATAAATGCTTAGGTCGAGGTTGACGTAGAGACCGTAAGAATCGATGCTTACTCTGCTCGAGCGCGTAGGCAATCTCTTTCACCTGATCCTCATCGAAGCTTCCCATGAACACAACTGATGATGGCGGCTGATCATCAAGCCACCCCATTATCTCTGCTTTTGTTTTGGACGCACCTGAGTCCTGAACCTAAGTCAATGCTATTACCCTCAAGATTTTAAATGTGTCCTACAGGATGAACGGGTGGGATGTTGGTTTCACCATTTGAGAAAGACTTGATCGCATAGGATTCCAGCTCCACTAATGAATTTATAACAATACCCTGAACTCTCCGAAAGCTCCTCGCTAGCTCAAGCCCAATCATGGACCAATCTTTCTCCAAGTATACAGAAGGCAAAACTTTAGCAGGAATTGGGTTAACAAGACTCGGTACTTCCAACTCAGAATCTGAGTCTTTGAACTCAATAATGTGTTTGTTCTGCTCATCATAAAGAGCCTGCGCGTGAAGCATCAAACCCAGATAACCCGCACTGGACGTGAAGAAAATATAGCTAAGAACTCCATGCTCATCAGCAAGATCGATCATGCTTGTACAAAACAAGTCGAGAACAAACCCGGCGAGTCGAGGTGAGTCATGGGAGGCTGACTTGGAGTGAACAAGCTTAGAGACGGCTTCTTTGACGAGGGTTTTATGACATTCAATGAAAGAAGGGAAGAATTTTTTGGGGTTGAATCCTTCTAGGTCATCATTGGGGAGATGAAGGAAGCTGATGCGGTCGCCAGAAGAGAGTGAGTTTAGATAGATGTTAACTTTGGAGTCGGAGGGTAATTTCATGACGAGGACCGTGATGGAGATGCGTTGGTGGCGGTGGAGGAGGAGCTTGGCCAACTCCACGGTGCAGCCGAGGTGGCCTACGCCTGGTGCAGGAATGAAGACGAGCTCGGCTTTGTTATTCATTGAACCTATTGATTGTGACTGTTTTTCAGTATTGTGAGTAAAATTCAATGAAAGTTATACAGAGATTGAACTAAAATTATTTATTAATGAAAAATGAGTGGAGCCAAGTAAGTTGATTATTTTCTGAGACTCCAAGTAAGTTGTTCACAGCATGTGATAATTAAACCAGTAGACTATATCTTAATTTAAAAGATTCATTCAATCATCGAGGTCAAAGACAATAATTTTATTTGTATAGAAAAATAAATGTTCTAGGTTAAAGTGATAAAGCGAAGACAATTAACTAATAATTTACTATACTTAATGACATTAGAAGTAGGTAAAGATGAAGGCGGCCTTTGATTACAGGCATAATTTGCATTTGCTTCAATTCAGGCACTGAACTTCTCACATGGATTAATTTTTCAACTCTTCTGTCATTATCTTCTGAGTTTACTTTTCATTAAACTGAGAGACGGCCCTATATCAGCATTTTTCATTTAGAAGATGATGCGGTATACGGTAAATATGGTCTTTTTGAGTTCCGCGATCCATGTAAGATATTGAAAACTCTGTTCCGAGGAGAAGGAAATAAAAGCAATAAAACCAAGAGAATCAAAGTGAAAGTATGCCAATGTCAAATCTTGTCTATGAATAGTTTTTTCCAACTTAATGATGTCATTATTTCATTGAATGGGTTTCACTATCTCGCTTAGATGAAATGATAAAATTGTCCTATATAAGTATTTTTTTATTATTACATATATACGACATAGGTGAAATTTTTCGAATATGTTTATATTGTTGACGTGGTACTGTTGTGTGACATTATAGATTTTTTTTTTTTTTAAACAACATAGATGAAATTTGTCCCCAATGCTAAAAATCAACAGGTAACCTTTGAGCGTTTCAAATTTTGAAACTGTTGAAATTACCATTTTGACCCTACATGCCACCATCATAAATCTATGATCGGTATTATATACATAGAGCAAAAATATGACCAGTATTTGATATGTCCTAGGTGACAAAAATGGTAAATAAACATCAGATTTTAATTCTGATGCTTCTTGTACTACAAACTCTTGTGATCTCCAAGGGTTATGACCTGAAACAGATTAAAACAATAACTTTTACTCAGAATTTCCACAAACTTATAATACATACACTATATAATATTTTTGTAGTTGAACATATCCTAAGAACGACACAGGTCATGTAATGGAGTTCAAAATGAAGCATCATGAAACAATATCAAAAATTCCTCATACGCCACATATTTACAAAAGTAAAAAGATGTCTAACCTCAAACTTTTATCCTGCACCCATCTAGAAATTCAATTACAAACCATTACATTTCCACTTTCAGCAATCTACTGCAACTAGAAGCGAACAATTACTCAGAATTTATCCTCCATGGAAGCAATTGGCATAATTCATTCACACTAAATCACACACATATAGAAAGATCCCTAGGCATCTTCAAGGCTAACAAAAGAGCTCAACATTAACATGCATGACCATAGTCTAGGCTGAATCAACAACTCACATTAGCTTAGATGTAGCTGTAACTGCATTTCCACTAGGTTAGTTGGATCTGATTCAAATGCTTCCGCCTCTGATGCTGATCCACTGGATGCTGTTGAGACTCCCTTTGCTACTTTTTTCTGGGTCGACTTAAATTGGTGAAGCTTCTGCCTTCCTCGCTTCTGCTCTACCCGCCTCTGCTTGCTGTGCCCCTGTTTTTTAAACTATTGGCGGGCTGCTGTTTCAGATTCATTATAAGTCTTGCTCAATTCAACATCGATAACCAATTAATCTTATGAAAAGCTAAGTACGTTAATATATAATTAACAAGCAAAAAGACAACAAGAGTCATCCTTTTTGGAGCTGAACTTAATGTAATTGTCCTCCAAATCATTCCAGCCGAGATGTTCAACCCAAAACAATCCAATTACCACCCAAAAGCAAGGCAGAGATTTTTCAGTACGAAACGCCCATTTCCAGGTTCCCACCAATGCATTCGGCTAAGCTCTAAACTAACATGCAAACTTCAAATTTTTTCCCAACCGATACATGCAATCCAGTCAGCCTATAGTTTCATCAAAAACTTCAGCCTCTTATCAAATTGTTCAGCTAAAAGAAAAGGAATTGAACATGCAACACATCACCTCAAACCGGTCGAACAAATAAAGCCAATTTTTGCATCATACTCACTAACATATATGCATCAAACACCAAAATAAACTTCAACACATTACGTCAAAACAGAAAATCAAACTTCTAGAAAAAAAGTTTTGGAATCATAAAACTACTAGGAAGGGACAAATGAAAGCCTAAACAAATTTTAAAAAAGGGATCAGAAGACCAACTTGTCACTAGAAGTCACCGAAAACCTCGCCGTTTGCCGAAAGAAGTCCCTGTCAACAACCCTTAACCCCTATCGTTAACACTATACACGAACCCAAAACCCTAAACTCGCAAACCGCCACTCCACTGCCAGTCTACCTCGCCGTTAACACTCACCGGTCATCGTAAATAGCTACCAGAAGGCAGTCGAAGACGTCAACCCAAAACCCAAGAGTCTCCGCTTCAAGAACACGCATAAGTCGAATGACTACTGCATTTCTTTTACAGTTTCTTTCAAATGTCAACTCTGATGGACACGTGTCAACGCCCAAGCCCTATACTTCAATTTCAAATTTTAATTTTAGATTTAAATTATTAATTAACAATAATGTCCTTACATCACAAAAACTACTACCGGAACTGACAATTGGGTGGAAAAGTGCCATTAAGGGAAACCTTGTGTGAGAAAAAAATCGTTTACTCGAAATAAAAACAAAAAACCAAGAGAATCCATCCAAAGTATGCCAATGTCAAATCTTATACATGAATAGTTTTCCTGTAATTTTATTCCAAATTGCTAATCACATCATCGACGAAGCAACCCAACGAAGTGAATGAAGATCCACCTTCCATCATGGCTTTTCTACTCTTTTCGCTCATCTCCTTCAAGTTTTTCCTTGTCTTATTATCATTCTCCATCAATTTCCTGACCCCTCTCTCTATCTCCCCAGCGCTCACAATCACTTGATTCTCTCCTGAATAATCCTTCCTGTAATCCATTTTAATTTCAACCGCTAATCCCAACTCAATCACCATTTCAAAGGCATTCAATTGTTGCTCGTGCCCTATAGGCCACGTCGCAATTGGAACGCCAAACCATATGCTCTCTAGTGTAGAATTCCAACCACAGTGTGATACGAACCCTCCGATCGCCTTGTGGGCTAAGATTGACACTTGGGGAGCCCATCCGATTACTTTTCCAATCTTGACCGTTCGATCGAGAAATCCTTTTGGCAGCACGTTCGTTGGATTTGTGTAGTCACTCGGTATGGGGAACTGACCCTTTGGTGGAGGCTGACGTAAGGACCATAAGAATCGATGCCCACTCTGCTCGAGCGCACAGGCAATCTCTTTCACCTGATCCTCATCGAAACTTCCCATGCTCCCGAAGCATAGGAAAACAACCGACGATGGCGGCTGATCATCAAGCCACTCCATGATCTCTGCTTTTGTTTTGGACCCACCTGACCCTAAATCAATGCTATCACCCTCAAGATTCAAAATGGGTCCTACAGAATAAACGGGTGGGATGTTGGTTTCACCATTTGAGAAAGACTTTATCATATTGGATTCCAGCTCCATAAATGAATTTACAACAATACCCTTAACCCTTCGGAACCTCCTCGCTTGCTCAAACACAATCATAGACCAATCTTTCTCCAAGTACGCAGAAGGCAAAACCTTAGCAGGAATTGGGTTAACGAGACTCGGGACTTCCAACTCGGTATCCGAGTCTTTCAACTCAGCGGTGTGCATGTTCTGATCATCATAAAGAGCCTGCGCGTGAAACATCAAACCGAGAGACCCTGCGCTCGATGTGTAGTAAATATAGCTCGGAACTCCAAGCTCATCAGCAATATCGATCATGACTGTACAAAACATGTCGAGAACGAACCCGGCGAGTCTGGGTGAGTCATCGGAGGCTGACTCGGAGTGAAGAAGCTTAGAGACAGCTGCTTTGACGAGGGGTTTATGAGATTCAATATATAAAGGGAAGAATTTTCTGGGATTGGATCCAGGAAGTGGAAGGTGATCGTTGGGAAGATGAACGAAGTTGATACGGTTGGCTCCAGAGATTGAGTCGAGGTAGGCGTTGACTTTGGAGTCAGATGGTACTTTCATGACGAGGACGGTGATGGAGAGGAGGTGGTGGTGGTGGTGGTGGACGAGGAGCTTGGCCAGCTCCACGGTGGAGACGAGGTGGCCGATGCCTGGTATAGGAATAAAGACGAACTGAGCTTTCTTCTTCATTGTGTGGAAGATTGATGAGCCCTTTTGTTGGTTGTGAGTAAAATTATATGAAGCTTTTATGGATTTACATACATAAATAATTGTAAATGATGTCACTGCTTTGCTAACAGTGAAAATAGGAGAGACACGTGTAACTCATGCAATGAGTGAGCTGTGTATGCATGTCACTGCTTTGCTAACAGTGAAAAGAGGAGAGACACGTGTAACTCATGCAATGAGTGTGCTGTGTATGCCATGTCATCATACAACGCATATACTATGAGGGAGTATATCCCATACGTGACTAGTAAAATCCAATGAAATAGTGACACGTGTTATTAATTGACTCGTTCACCCACCTATTAACTTGATTAATCAATAACTACCTTATATGTTCATCAATAACTAACACAATGATGATATGATTATGAAAACTAAATTACTTAGATGAGACAATGAAACTACCCTACATAAATATTTTTTCATCATTACATCTATACGATATAAATGAAATTTCTCGAATATCTTTGTGTTGCTGAGGTGATAAGTATTTATTTTTTTATTTTTGTAACCACATTGATGAAATTTCATGAACCACTGTTACTTCATATAAATTCAGTGTGAAAATAATAAGAAGAATGTTATTTACATGCTGGAATTCATATGAAAAAGTTCAGCATCACTTTACTAGTGTCTTGAAGGAAGAGAAAAGAAGGTTACAACTTAGAATGCCTGGTTGAAGGTTAAGTTCTGTAGCTCCTTCAATCTCTCAGGTTTAATTCATTTGGTCTGCAGAGGAACACTGGTGCAAACTGGCAGAAGGCGGTAGATGGCGTCGACTCCCTTGGCAACTCCACGATCATGCTGCCCGACTGCAGATGATGATGTGCTAGAGCGAGAATATGGTCTTATTGAGTTTTGCAATCCATCTAACATTTGTTCCTGTCACAATTATAATTGATATTTTCAATAAAAGGGAAAATGAAATTACAAATTTTTGAACTAATTGGTCTTGTGAACATCCATTAGAGTATCACATTGACCAACATATCAAAAACTCATTCCAAGGAGAAGGAAACAAAAACAGAAGACCACAGAGAATCCAAAATAGGCATTTTCTTCTTAACTTAAATGAATGTCAAATCTTATATGTCAATAGAAAACGGCTATAAACTTTTGCTTGGGTTTTATCAGTTTAAAACTTATTCTTGTCTAGGATCAAAATTAGTTCAAATTTCCCTTTCAATCATTCATCATTCAAGCATAAGATCCAAACTCTCCATATTCTCCATATTACCAATTTATCTACCTGAAATGGTTTCATATGTTGAGATATGAAAAGATGTCTAAACTATCAGCTTAAAGAGAATCCTAGCAGTTTCAAGAATAAAGTATCTAAAACTTAAATAATAGAAACTATATGACAATTTTTTCTACAATTTTTATATAGTTCTCAGTTGAATCTTTCATTTTCTTCTTTGTTTGCACCTGAAAGACAGATTCTATGATAAAATTTAGGTAAGGTCACTTTACAATATGAAGAAAATGCTTTGATCACAACAGAGGAAAGAACATAGAAGATATCCATAACTAAGAAGCAATGAGAAAGCAGCCACTGCAGTTAGGAAAGTGTCAAAGATCCAATAAAGAAATTCATGCACCATATATAATAACGCCCCGTTGCTGCTGAGCATAGAGTGATATAATTTTTTTAAAGGCAAAATCTTTACCATCATGCTAGGATGAGAGTTTTTCTGTATTTTACCTGATCAATGAGATAAGACCTGTTTGAATAAAGTTGAGCAGTTTATTCAGTTTACTCTGATTTAGTCTCCATTGCTTAACTTGACCACTAAAGGCCATGCAACATCCAGATTATTTGCGTCATCCTAAACACTGAGCTGCTCAACTGAGCAAGTTGAGCAGTGATCGAAATTGTCTCGGATTACATTTCCTGGAGCAAAAGAGAGCGATACTTCAACAGCCAACATTTTTGCAGCTAGTTGTCTTCACTAAACATGGTTTTCATTCTCCCATTTTCAAAGTCTATAACGACTATTCCGGTTCATTCATTAAACTGTGAGATGGCATCTAGATTGGAGCTTTGGCTGGCCCTATAACCAGCATTTTTCATATCCATGGCTAATCCTTCCAACATCTCATATATCTCATCACTTTGCGGATGCTCTTGATCCTTAGACGCAAAACGGTTCACATAACCTCCAGTATCAATCCAAGAACATCCAACTTCTTTTCTCAACCCTCTTTTCCTCATCTCTTTCCTTACTTTGTCAACATTTTCCCAGTTTCCTTCTTCTGCATAGATATTTGAGAGCAAAACATGATAGCCCGTCATTCTGTTTCTTGTATCTAATTCAAGCAACTTCTTGGCAACAACTTCTCCCAATTCAGATTTTCCATGAAGTTTGCAAGCACCAAGAAGTGAACCCCAAATTTCCAACACATTCCCCTCTTCACCTAATTTTTGGACAAACTCATAGGCTTCAACCACCCTCCCAACCCTACCTAACATATCCGCAACACAACAGTAGTGCTCAGTTGAGGGCTGAATCTTGTATTTACTCTCCATCAACTCAAATATTTGAAGACCTTCATCAACCAAGCCAGCATAACTACAAGCAGACAACACTGCAACAAAAGCAACAGCATCAGGTTCAATGTCACATTCTTGCATTTTATGAAACAAAGAGAGAGCTCTTTCGCTCATCCCATGTTGACCATAACCCAATATCATTGTGGTATATGTGACTGGATTTTTTTCAGAGGTTTGGGCAAACACATTTTCAGCATAAGAAATTGACCCTGACTTAGAATACATATCAACAAGAGCAGAGCCTACAAAGACATTTGGGTCCAACAAATGGCGGATAGAAAATCCATGAAGTTGCTTGCCCAACTCTATACTTCCCATTGGATTACAAGCTGGAAGCACAGATGCTATAGTCACAACGTTGGGAGTTACGTTCTGCTCAAGCATCTGCCTAAAAGTAATGAAAGCTTCCTCAACCAATCCATTTTGGGTATACCCAGCAATCATAGCATTCCAAGTGGCTTGATCTCTGTCTCCAGTATTGTTTCTCTCAAAAATTTGTTGAGAAGCTCTAATCAAACCAGATTTTGCATACATGTCTATAAGATAACTTTCCATTCCCTCAAACTGAATGCCATGCCTTAAGAGATAAGCATGGGTCTGCTTTCCAATATCACGGTTTCTCAGATTTGAAGCTGCTGAAGCAAAGCAGTAACAGTAACGGAATCAATCATAAATTGTTGCTTCTGCATCTCATACACAAGCATTAATCCTTCATCATCCAACCCATTCTGAACAAAAGCAGAAATCATTGTATTCCAAGAAACAACATCCCGTTCCGGCATATTATCAAAAACTTTAAATGATGTATGGACAAAGCCGCATCTTGAATACATGACAATAATGGCATTCAATACAATAACTGGCAATGTTGCCAAATTCTTAATTATATAGGCATGCAGCTGTTGAGCTAAGTCCAATCGCTGCAACTGTGAAACTGCAGTTAAGACCGATAAAAAAGTCACCTCATCAAAACCAATTTCATCTGATAACATAGCTTCAATGAAAAGCTCAATAGCTTCGACAGGAGAACTACTCTGTGCATACCCACCGATCATAGTGTTCCAAACCTCAGTATTTCTCTCCAAACAACAGAAAAAATCTTCCTAGCGAAATCAAGACAACCAAGCTCAGCATACATAAAAATAGCCGAACTCACAACAAACAAATCATTTACATATTCACTTCCCAATTTAACAAGCAGTCCATTAAGTACGTTACCATTCTTATAGTCCCCTAAACTCGACAAAGCCGGGAAAACATTAACAAAACTAACAGTAGTGGGTCTAATTCCCTTCACCATCATCATCCTAAATTGCCTAACCGCTTCTGCATATCTCTCTGTCTTTACGTACCATGAAACCATTGTATTCCAAGCAATAACATTTCTCCTTTTCATCGTATCAAACACTTTACAAACTAAATCATACTTCGAATAATCAAAATCAGAATAACCACACCCACCAATTTCACTATCCGCCACAGAACTCAAACAAGTAGAGTACATATTCAACAGAGAGTTATACACAATCTTACTGGGGTTCAATAAGCCCCTAATAAGATGGCAATGAACAGCTTTACCGACTCTCAAATTGCGTGTCGCGGCACAAGCCTTGAGAGCCGAAGAGTAAGTATAGTTATCACACAAAGTATAAGGAGCGGATTTTTTCATCTGGGCATAGAACAAAATGGCATCTTGTGGCATTTTGTTGCAAATAAAACCGATAATGATGGTGTTCCAAAGGACGGTAGTAGGGCGGGGAATTGTGTCGAACAGTTGGCGGGCTAAATGAGGTTGGCCTTCCTGGCATATTTTACTCAGGCGGGAACGAATTGTGGGGGTTTTGAGTTTGGGAAGGGGCGGTGAAAGGGAAAGGGGTGGCGGAAAAGTGGTGGGCGGTGGTGGCGGCGGCGGAAGAGGAACAGAGGAGGCCATGGATGGATGAGTGAGTTTTGTTGGCAGTTTAAGGCTCTGGTTTTCTGTTATCCTTTCAAACTCGTCAAAAGGCTTTACAATCAACTAAAAGCACTTTTTTATTCATTTATTTAGACTAGGGTAAATGACTAAATTCTAATAATTTTTAAATAGATTAAAATTATTTTTGTGGTGTAAATTTATTTCATTTTTTTATTTTATTGTTAATCCTTAATTACAACTTCTATTACTGTATATGTCAGGCTTTTCCATGACCAAAAGACTTTCTTTGTAACATGGTTGTCGGTTGATTGATTTCATATACGTATCCAACAAGACCACTACTTTATCAAAGGAGTGGTCCACATCCTTATCCACTACCCAGAAGAAAAGAAATCACAAATTTTCATTTCATTTTCCTCTGCCATCGCCAACAATGAAGAAAGCTGAGCTTGTGTTCATCCCTATAGCTGCTGCAGGCCACTTGGTTTCTGAAGTTGAGTTTGCACAGCGATTGTTAGAGCGAGATGATGGACGTTTCTTAGTGACTGTTCTTCTCATGGATCCTATTCTTGTTGGAAATCTTGTTACACATACGTTACCACCACCAAAGGGCAAATTTGAAGGTCCTAGTGATTACAAGAGTGATAATCTCCAGGAAATCTTGCCAAATTTGTTCTTGGAAAGAACAAAGGAAAAGGGTTTGGTGTGTGGACGGGCACCGCAAAAGGAGGTGTTGGCTCATAAATCAGTGGGAGGATTTGTGTCACATTGTGAGTGGAATTCAATCTTGGAGGGTTTGTGGTTTGGTGTTCTAATTGTGACATGGCCTATGTATGCTGAGCAGCAGCTTAATGATTTCCAAATGGTGAAAGATTTGGGATTGGTCGTGGAGTTGAGAGTAGATTATAGGATCACTAATGGGGAAGTAGTATTGGGAAATGAAATAGCAAGAGCTATAAAATGTGTGATGGAGAGTGATAATGAAGTGAGGAAGAAGGTGAAAGAGATGAGTGAAAAGAGCATCTAAGCAGTGATGGAAGGAGGATCTTCATTTGCTGCATTTGGACGCTTTATTGATGATGTATTAGGAAATATGTCATTAATAAAGAATAATCTTAATCATCTTCAATAAAAGTTATACACAATCCTATTGGGGTTCAATTAACTTCTTCTCTGCTATTATTTACTGGCTAACTTCTTTATAAACTTAAAGTTTGCAAGTATCTTATTGAAGATCTCAAATATAATTCATTCTGAGTGTGAAATTTTACTTCAGATTCTCTTATCCAGAAGGTATCAATCACAAGATCTCAAATATAATTCATTCTGAGTGTGAAATTTTACTTCAGATTCTCTTATCCAGAAGATATCAATCACAAACTTTTATACTGGTTTCGAAGATATATCTTAATTCATAAAACTAGACTTTACGAATCATGACTATAGATCCTCAAGCTCAAACAGCATCATCACAATTGGATACGATATTTATCATTTTTAAACTTCATTATTATACCACAACAAATTTTTTCATTAAAAAGTTAAAGAAATACTACAAAAATTAATTTGTTTTCAACTTCACTGGTTTGGCTTAAATTTATTTAGAATATGTGGTCAATAGCCACATATCTAAATTAATTTTCCACGTGGGTTTAAACAAGACAATTTTTTTTTTTTTGTTTAGAATAATATTACATATTGGTTGTCTCCATTATTCCAAGGATAGGCTTTGACAAACCAATTACTATGAAAATAAGAATTAAAGTAATTCTAATCCTAAAAAGATAATGAAATACGAAATCCTTATCCTAATTAAACAATGAAAAAATGAATTAAAAGATACTCATAACTGAAATATCATATTTCTTCTATGTCAGAAGTACTTGTTGAAATCTTATTAACTGAAAATGAATCAACTCAAGTTTACAATATATACTCACAGTATAATATCATAATAATGTTAAGAAAAAGTACCTATTTAAATGCATATACATATGTGGTAACTGCAATTAATATTGTTAATTTTAAAACTGAAGATATATAATTGTAAAAGAAGGGATGAAATAATTAAGATTAAATCCTTTCATTTGAAATATGGTAGGCTATTCGCAAGTATACGAAATCGTACAAGTAATAAAGCTCGAGTAAAAGAGTGTCGAATCCCCTCAAAACACTTCTCTAATTGTTAAACGGGAACTTCAAGAATTCCGTTCTCCAAAATATTAGCCATCCTTTTTCTCTCTCTAAAAAAACCCCCTCAAAACTGCTTAAAGACCTTATTTATAGTCCTAGGGTTTTTATCTTACTTAGGAAAAAGTTAAATGTCTTAACCCATTCAGATTCGGATTAGGACAATGCATTAGCCTAACAGGCCCGTGACCCATTGCCACGGCGGTAAGAACAGTCGCTGTGGCGATCGTTCTTTCTGTCCAATGAGTCCGTGATCTTTAGAATTTGGTAAAGTCATCAACACGAACTTTGTAGCTCTTTGAATATCCTTCCAACGCCACCAGAATCGTTGAATTCCGATTTCTACAGCTCAAGTTATAACAGAAACATCGAAGCATGCTCATCTTGAAGGATTTCCAAATTTTACGTTGTATCTTCGACGTGTCACAACTTTCTCATTTCAACTCCGATTCTTGTATCGTTTGTTCCTACGCGTCATGAATTCTATCGACATCATTCTTTTCCCTTCAAATATCTGTTTGAACCTGAAAATACTCAAAATACACCCATGATTCCATAAAAGGTATTTATGAAAAAATTAATTCAAATTCCACAATTTAAACATATTGTTCCATAAATAATCCAATTAAATTACTAACAAAATATAGACTTTCAAGCTCCTATCAAAATACCTTTTAAGTTTACTTAAAAAATCAGTTAATGAATATTTTCAAATGCATATGAACTAGTTGCAATTGTTTAGTATTAAATCATTGTCTGGTGGCGATTGGCTTCATATATTTGCAGAGGAGGTCAAGTGAAGTACTTGGGCGTGGTTTAAGATTTATCTCCTTAAGGTATAAGTGACTATAATCAATATAATTTTACTTATTAATTGTCAAATTAAAGTGATGTTAACTCTCTTATGTTGAGAGTATAATTTATTATTATTATAAAAAAATAATAAATTAAACTTACTTGAAAGATGAATATGGATGTTACTTGGAATTATATTTCTATTATTTCATCTGTCTTTGCTTTTCATTTCTTTTATATTGAAAAAAAAAAAAAAACCTCTCTTCAGAAGCTGATATTTCTAACTCCTCAGGCTAAGTTGTTGAATACTGAGATGATTTTAAAATTACTTTAATTGGTGCTAATGTAAGTAAAAGGGTGTCTTAACCCTCGATTTATATCAATAATGTTACAGACACTAATTATTGCCACCAAATTTTTTTACCAACGTACGTGGCATCCAGTTAGACACGGGCACATTGGAAACATAACACTAACACTATCTTCTATGAATGAACAGTTGTTTCACAATTATGGACGCTCATCTATATTTGATGGACGACCATTCATTACGAATGGATGAACGTCCACA
This sequence comes from Pistacia integerrima, assembly GCA_026225825.1. Lineage (NCBI taxonomy): Eukaryota > Viridiplantae > Streptophyta > Magnoliopsida > Sapindales > Anacardiaceae > Pistacia > Pistacia integerrima. Next base: position 24,637,024 of record CM047744.1, read on the forward strand.
AAAATAACAATGAACTCTCGTCCATATAATATGAATAGAAATCTATTTTCTTTGGATGGATATAGACACCTGTCTATAATAATGGATACCTGTCTATATTATATGAATTATGGACGGACATCCATCTAAAATGGACGATCGTCAATATGTAACAAGCCATAGTGGGCTGAAATAGCCTGAAAAATGGAGGAACAAACCAAAAAAAAATTTAAGTAACCGTTTGTATCTCTGCCTCTTCTATTTTGCTTGCCATCATTATTGTTGTGTACACTAGTTAGTTGAAACAGTTGAAGTGGTGTAGTTACTTCCAAGGTAGGATGTCTTTATTCGAGGAGCAGTAAGCTTTAGAAATTGTGCTTTTAAAGAAAATTCTTTTATTCTAGCTTCAGTTTCTTTTTCTGGCCATGAGTCTACAAGTGGTTTCTTCAACTTAAAAAAGTAAATTTTTTTTAATTTTTTTTTTTATTTGTGTTGATTTTAGATGAAATAGACAATCCGTCAATATTATATTTTTGAAAATTTATAAACCGATGCCCATATAAGGTAAACACCTATATAGAGGAAATAGACTCATATCTATATAATATGAACAAAAGTCTATTGTCATTTTTATAGACGTTTGTCTATTTATAATGAAAGGTCGTCTATCAAATATGAATAGACGTTCATAATTGTTAGACAATTGTTCATTCACGAAAGACATATTATATTTCCAACGTGACAACATTTGACTGGATGCTATATACGTCGATACAAAATTTAGTGGCAATAATCTGTACCCGTAGCACTATTGCAATTTATATTTGGTTTTCTAGTAAAGAGCCGGTTGTTTTATATAATGGATGTCACATGCCTCTGCTTTAGGCTATAATACTTTATTATATAATGGATGTCACATGTCTCTGCTTTAGGCTATAATATTTTATTATATAATGGATGTCACATGCCTTAATTCTCCCTGATCTATGCATATTTTTGTTTTAAAATTAAACATTTCTTTAGTATGGTTGAACATTGTGCATACATTAATATTATATTCATTTTCTCAACACACATTTTAATACATTTTCTAGACTACTTACAACAAAGTAAATTATTTCTTACTTGACAAGTTGAATGGTAGAAAAAAAATTAAAGAGGAATAGAATGATGTCTCACCACTGACATTAGGAAGTTTATATACTAAAACCCTAAGTCCTTGAGAATACAAAAATGCCTTTACTAAAAACCTAAGTAGATAAAAACAATATAGCAGAATTTGTGTCACACATCAACGACTTAAAACTACATATTTGAGTAGAATTGTGAGATAAAAAATTATTAATAAAAGGAAAATCAAACTCATTTAACTTTACACTTTGAGCTATATACACTTTGTCATTTGCATTTAAGGCTTTAAGCACTTGTAGTTGGGCAGGGAATTGTGTCGAACAGTTGACAGGCTAAATGAGGTTGGCCTTCCTAGCATATTTTGCTTAGGCGAAAACGAATTGTGGGGGCTTTGAGTTTGGGAAGGGGCGGTGAAAGGGAAAGGGGTGGCAGAAAAGTGGTGGGTGGTGGTGCTGGTGGTGGCGGAAGAGGAACAGAGGAGGCCATGGATGGATGAGTGAGTGTTGTTGGCAGTTTAAGGCTTTGGTCTTCTGTTATCCTTTCAAACTCGTCAAAAGGCTTTAAAATCAACAAAAAGTGCTTTTTTAAAATCACTTTTTATTTATTTATTTATGCAGATTAGAGTAAATTCTAATAATTTTTAAATATATTAAGATTATATTTTGTGGTGGAGATTTCATATACGTGTGCAACAATATCGCTACTTTATCAAAGGAGTGGCCCAGATCCCTTATTCACTCCCCTAGAAGAAAAGAAATCTCAAATTTTTATTACATTTTCCTCTGCCATCGCCAACGATGAAGAAAGCAGAGCTTGTGTTCATCCCTCTAGCAGGCGCAGGCCACTTGGTTCCTGAAGTTGAGTTTGCAAAGCGATTGTTAGAGCGAGATGATGGACGTTTCTCAGTGACTGTTCTTCTCATGGATTCTATTTTTACTAGAAATTTTGTTACACATACGTTATATAAACCGCTTGCAGAATCTAATACTCCAATAAGGTTCATCAATCTTCCTCCTCCTGTAGACTTTTCTCCTTCAATAGATGCTCATAAATCCATAGAAAAGTATATGGTTGAGTTCATAGATTCTCATAAAACTTGTGTTAAAGAAGCGATTGTCAAGCATGTGATTTCCAGTTCTAATTCAGCTACACTTGCTGGGTTGGTACTTGATATGAGTTATGCATCAATGATCGATGTGGGAAATGAACTTGGTGTTCCTTCTTATTTGTTCTTCCCTTCTACTGCAGCTTTTCTTGGTCTCATGATGTACCTTCCAACTCGACATGATGAAGTTGGAAGAGGATTTGAAGCGTTTGATGGTGAGTTGATGATCCCTAGTTATGTTAATCCGGTTCCAAGCAGTGGTCTACCGGAGGTTCTGTTAAACAATTACGGTGGCTACGCTACATTAATGAACCTTGGAAGAAAATTCAAGGAGACCAAAGGGATTATTGTGAACACATTCCAGGAGCTGGAATCTCATGCGGTTAAGTCTTTGTTGAATGATTTTGATCATATGCCACCAATTTACACAGTCGGACCAGTTATTGATGTAAAGGGACGTCAGAGTGATGAGACAGAAAAAGCTGATGAGATAATGAAATGGCTTGATGATCAGCCTGATTCATCAGTTGTTTTCTTGTGCTTTGGAAGTGGAGGGAGCTTTGGTGAAGAACAAGTCAAAGAAATTGGATTTGGATTGGAGCAAAGTGGGGTAAGGTTCTTGTGGTCTTTACGGAAACCACCACCAAATGGCAAATTTGAAGGTCCTAGTGATTACAAGAGTGATAATCTCCAGGAAATCTTACCAAATGGGTTCTTGGAAAGAACAAAGGAAAAGGGTTTGGTGTGTGGACGGGCACCACAAAAGGAGGTGTTGGCTCATAAATCAGTGGGAGGATTTGTGTCACATTGTGGGTGGAATTCAATCTTGGAGAGTTTGTGGTTTGGTATTCCAATTGTGACATGGCCTATGTATGCTGAGCAGCAGCTTAATGCTTTCCAAATGGTGAAAGATTTGGGATTGGCCGTGGAGTTGAGAGTAGATTATAGGATCACTGATGGGGAAGTTGTATCGGGAGATGAAATAGCAAGAGCCATAAAATGTGTGATGGAGAGTGATAATGAAGTGCGGAAGAAGGTGAAAGAGATGAGTGAAAAGAGCAGATTAGCAGTCATGGAAGAAGGATCTTCATTTGCTGCATTTGGACGCTTTATTGATGATGTATTAGGAAATATGCCATGAATGAAGCATAATCTTAATCATCTTTAATCTTTACATGATTAGCAGTAACTGTTCTTCTTATGCAATCTGCTATTAATAGAAAAGCTGCCACAGCTGAATCCACCAAATCACTTCCAGAATTTAATCCTCGAATAAGGTTAATCAATCTTCCACCTCCTGTACACTTCTCTCCTTCACAATAGCTTCATAAATCCTTAAAGAACTATGTAAATGAGTTCATAGATTGTCATAAAGCTTGTGTTAGAGAAACTATTGTCAAGCATGTGATTTCAAGTTCTAATGCAACTCCACTTGCAGGGTTGGTAATTGATATGTTCCCTACATCAATGATTGATGGCGAGGTTGTGATCCCTAGTTATGTTAATCCAGTACCAAGCGGTGGTCTTCCTGAAGGTTTGTTAAACAAGAATGGTGGCTACTCAACACTTATGAACCATGGAAGAAGATTCAAGGAGACCAAAGGGATTATTTTCAACAAATTCCAGGAGCTGAAAGGGATTGTTCTAAATGGTGGTGGGTTTGTTTTCTTGCAAATCTTACCAGAAGACTTGGAATTAGAAGTCATACCTTGTCTTTCAAGGTTCTTATCTGGCTCCTTCATTGCTTAGGTGTTGGCAAATGAGCTTTTAGCTCAAGATTAACTAAGATAAGATTGAGAGGAGAGCGAGTGATTGAAGAGAAAATTATTATTCCTTCTCAAATTTGGCTTGTACAAAATGGTTAGGGGTCATCCTCAAGGGAGTCTTCTACACTCCAACTCCCGACTATCACCTGCCCTAATAAATATCATATATCCTCACAATTAATAGTTACCTAACAATTATGTAATAAAGGGTCTTTTGTTTTATTATTTCATACGTTATTTCCTATCTTATTCTCAAAATAGCTGTTTGTTTAATTATTTAGAAAATACTATTTTATTTAATTATTTTTAAATTCCTTAAGTTTATTAATTTAATTAAATATCTCTAAAAAAAAAGTTTAAATATTAATAAAAACACTCCCATCCACCCATAGTTACTAGATCCCAGCAACCACCGTCAGTGATAGCCAAAATCTGTCACAATAGAGTAGAAACGACTGGAACTGGCCAGTAATTCTCCAATCTAGCCTTTTCTGACCAAATTCTCAGTGGATCTGGCCAGAAAAGGCCAGATTTGGCTGTTAGCAACGGCCAAAGAAATAGTCGTCGTTGACCGACAACGACGGCCATATCTTTGGTTGTCGCTGATGGCCAAATCTGACCTTTTGCGGCCATTGACGGCCAGATCTGACCGTAGATCGACATTTTCTTGCCAAATCGACGCATAACTGGTTAGATCCGACCAGTCTGCGTCGGAACACTATTTTTCAACCAGATTTATGGCAGTGGTGGCCGGAATTTGGCATTGTGGGTGGGTGTGTGGGGGTGTTTTTTGTCATTTTATAAAATTTTTATATATTAGGGTGTTTAGTTAAATTATCAAACCTAGAGGGTTTTTTTTATTAATTTTTAAATTTTACCTCGTAATAATTACTCTATTCAACTACCCAATATTATTTTCAAAATTCTATTCAAAATAACAAATCAAACGAACCCAAAGATATTTTTACAAGATCTTTCTAATTATAAGGCCTATCATTTGAGCTGCCAAATATATGCTTTATATTGGGTTTAGATGGAAATATTAAGCTAGTAATCTAAGCGATAAACCCAAATAGGTTTGGTCCAAATCAAGTTTAATCGCATAAATTTGAGGAAAATGGTTGAAGACACCCCATTCTTAATTTTTGAAAGCGCTTGATGTCCATTTTTTTTTTTTTTTTTAATGACTGGGTGTCTAGGTTAGTTTACATGTATCTCTATTAATCTCTCGACACCTTAAAACTATTGACTGGATAAGAGCTCCAATGATTATCCCTAAACTCGATGAGGAATTCAAACTCATAATCTCTTAAATAATATACTAAAAGTCTTTATTAAACCAGATAGTTGTCGTTTATTTTCTCTCCTTTGAATAACAACTGACAATCTACTTTCACCACTAGTAAAGTCTCTGATAACAATACTTTATAAAAGTACTTCTGATTGAGGAAAAAATTTTATTTTAACTTTCCAACGGTCATACTTTTCTCCCACAAAAATTGGAATATAAAAGAAAGGGTGAATTTTTTTTATAAAAGGGTGAGTTGAAAGGCTTAGTGAGTGGATAAGTTTATAAAACAATTTTTCCTTCGAAATTAAAATTTCAACTAATATACGAGTAAAATCATTCAATATTATCACTAAATTATCTATTTGGTAGCATCTTAGAAATTAATAAATTTTAAGTACACTATCTATTAACTTATTTCCTGTATGATTATTATTATCCTGATTTCTTATTTCTAAATATTTATTATGTAATACTGAAAGTTTTCACCACAACTGGTACTAAGGAGAATGTCTGTCATATCTGGTGGATGTTCCACACACTGGCAAAGCGAGAAAAAGTTGTTATACTCGACAAGCTCTAACATTGTTTGAGTAGAGTAACTAACATATCATACCTATGGAAAGTCATTGTTCATGTAGAGCAACTGAATCTTTGGGGGATGAGTATTTCGTGGGGTGTTTTGAAATTCACTTATTATTTTTTAATTAAACTAAAGTGTGCTTTTATTTCTTAATATATACTTTTCTCGTTGTTCTAATAATGCATAATGCCATATTCTGAAAATAAAGGACACGCCTCTCCTCAATTTTGTAATTTTCCTTAAACGATATTTATTCTCAGGTGTATTTATAAATGAAGCATGAAATAGTTATTTAAAATAATTATACGGCTCTTTTGCAACGTGCATGAAGTTTCTAGCAAGTCACTTAATTTCCTTAATAAAAAAATATTTTTACCCAAAAGCAAACTCAATTCCAAAACCCAAGTCAAGACATACACGTGACTATCACAGATTGATAAATTTTCAAAATCATCGATGAAATCAACATACCTGTTTATCATGGGGGCGCGTTAACGGCAGATCATTGGCTATTATCAGTTAGATTTAATCGTTAATGGTCATGGATCTGACAATTAATGGCCAGATCTCACCCAAATCTAGATCTGACCATTTTCGGTTAGATCTATTCTCGATATGATCTTTTCGGTCATCAATATGGTCAAAAACAGTTATATCGAAGCCTCTCGATTACGGTGGATTGCTCACGGCAATTCTAGGTGACTTTCGCCGACTTCCCACGGTGGCCAACGACAGCAAGTGGGTGGGGGCGGTAACCGCGTTCTCCATGCTCGAAATACTATATCTATGGTAGAATATTTTCCATGTGCATAGAAATACTAACTACCCTTTACTATTCTTCTCATACATTTTTTATTTGCTTGTTTGATGATTTTTTATTGCTATTTATATCATTATGATCAATAAATCAATTTAATGAGACTATTATAATCTTTTCAACAGCCAACCACATTCTCCAATCTCCATGTCCCAAATACTATATCTATGGTAGAATATTTTCCATGTGCACGTATAGAAATACTAACCACCCTTAGAGTGTTCTTCTCATGCATTCTTTATTTGCTTGTTTGTTGATTTTTTATTGCTATTTATATTATTTCAATCAATAAATCGATTCAAACAAGATACTAAAAAGAATTTATTTAAATTTGTCCACAAAGTATTCGACAAAAATCTAAAACATCACAAAATATTCTACCATCAACAAATCATAAGTACATAATTCACTTCAAATGATTTTTGCATAATTAAATATATGAATTTTTAATTGATTGCTTTATTAAATAATCAGTTTCATTGGTTGGAGACCAATCCATCGTCAACATGTGCAGTTATTTTCCTAAGTACATCACAAAATGACTTTTTCTATAAAAGTGTCGTAAAATAAAGCCAAGACAATTAAAAAAAAAATTATATTTTTCATTTCAAATCTTCATTCCATTATTTGCAGTTGCCGCATTTTATCCATTATTTTCCTGTATTGTCACACTAACTGCAACGTTAATATTGCTTAAGATATAACACAATAAGTTCCAGAGTCTTTTTTTTTTTTTTTTTTCAGAAAAATTATATATGTAAACATATTTACTTAGCTATTTTTTAATATCTTTCGTAGATTCAGGTTGGGTTAAACTTAAGACTCCTATTCTAGTCTTAAGACCGAAATTAACTCGGGGACGAATTCTCATCCCCATCCCAGCACAGCCTTGAATACATTATCTCTTCATTATCTCTTCATTTAAATGCATCAAACAATCAATAAAATATTAATTTATAAAAAAATAAACTAATAGACAAATAATAGAAACTGCCGTTGTATTGGAGCAGAAAGGCGTAAGGTTCTGGTCTTGTGGTCTTTATGGAAGCCAGTGCCATAGCACAAATTTGAAGGCCCTAGTGATTACCAAAGTGAGCATCTCCAGGAGGTTTTGCCAAGTGGATTCCTCGAAAGAACAATCAATAAAATTTTAATTTATATAAATAAATAATACCTTCAGTCTTTCACCACCCATCAACCCATGCATATCCCAAGACTTTCCCCACAATTGATCCTTTCCATGTGGCATGTGTAACGTGACGGTGTAAATTAAAAGCTTTATTTCTCTATAAGAACCTAAGTGTGATGAAGGTCAACATACTTTATCTTCTCTCATAAACTACAGCTACCAAAAATGAAGAAAGCTGAGCTTGTGTTCATCCCAGTAGCAGCCGCAGGCCACCTCATTCCCCAAATTGAGTTTGCAAAGAGATTGCTAGATCGAGATGATCGTTTCTCAGTGACTGTTCTCGTCATGCAGTCTCCTTCTTTCACCTCTCTTGCAGCTGCATATGCCAAATCTCTTGCAGAATCTAGTACTCCAATAAGGTTCATCAATCTTCCTCCTCCTATACATTTTCGTCCTTCACAAGAGGTTCATAAATCCTTAGAAAAGTTCGCAACGGAGTTCGCAGATTATCATAAAGCTTCTGTTAAAGAAGCTATTGTAAATCATGTAGTTTCAAACTCAAACTCAGCTCCACTTGCTGGGTTGGTTGTTGATATGTTTTGTACATCAATGATCGATGTGGGAAATGAACTTGGTGTTCCTTCTTATTTGTTCTTCACTTGTAATGCAGCTTATCTTTCTCTCTCGCTGTACCTTCCAAGTCGACATGATGAAGTTGGTAGAGAATTTGAGGTGTTTGACGGTGAGTTGGTGATCCCGGGTTATGTTAATCCAGTACCAAGCAGCGGTCTTCCTGAAGTTTTATTAAACAAGAATGGTGGCTACACAACCGCTGTGAACCATGGAAGAAGATTCAAGGAGACAAAAGGGATTATTGTCAACACATTTGAGGAGCTGGAATCTCACGCGGTCAAGTGTTTGTTGAATGATTTTGATCATTTGCCACCTTTTTACACCGTTGGACCGCTGATTGATCTCAAGGGTGAGAGTAATAAGCCAGATTCAAATGAGATCTTGAAATGGCTTGACAACCAACCTGATTTATCAGTAGTTTTCTTGTGCTTTGGAAGCATGGGGAGTTTTGGTGAGGAACAACTGAAAGAAATTGCACTTGGATTGGAACAAAGTGGGCACAGGTTCTTGTGGTCAATCAGGGAGCCGCCACCAAAAAATGAGCTTGAAGGGCCTAGTGATTACAAACTTGATGAGCTGTTGCCAGCTGGGTTCTTGGAGAGGACAAAGGAGATTGGAATGGTGTGTAAATGGGCACCACAAAAGGAGATCTTGGCTCATAAATCAGTAGGGGGATTTGTGTCCCATTGTGGGTGGAATTCAAGCTTGGAGAGCTTGTGGTTTGGAGTTCCAATTGTGACATGGCCTATGTATGCTGAGCAGCAGATGAATGCATTCCAAATGGTGAAAGATTTGGGAGTTGCTGTGGAGTTGAGATTGGATTACAGAAGCATGAGTGGAGAAGTTGTGTTGGGAGATGAGATAGCAAGAGCTATAAAATGTGTGATGGAGATTGATAATGAGGTGAGGAAGAAGGTGAGAGAAAAGAGTGAACAGAGCAGGCTAGCTGTGAAGGAGGGTGGATCTTCATTTACTGCATTTCAACGCTTGATTGATGATATTTGTATCAATTTAGAAACAAATTAAGCCATGAATTTCATGGTTGGAGTTCTATTGTCATCTTTGATCTCTTTTAAGTTTTTCATGTTGGATTTGTAATAAAATTCTTTAGTTTAATAAAGCAATTTCAGAAACTATCCCTACCCTTCTACTAATATTCAAACTCATGACAACTGTTGAACATTTAATAAAAATTTCTAAAATAATAAAATTAAATAAACACAAACCCACCACCAACCACCCCATACCCAAATCATCGTATCAATCTCCAGACATTACCCACTGTACATTCCACCACCATTTATTATGTCACCCCTAAATTAATCATCTATCATTCCCCACACACCGTAGCCCACCTTTTAAACCATCACCACAACAAACAAAAGTTTTCAAACAAATCATTTAGTTAACCAACACAAGCAACCATCGAATTCACTATAAAAACAACCAAATCCATGAAAACAAAGCAAATAAAGAAGATAGGAAAATATAAATTAGATTGGATTGTCTAATATTGATTGGCAACATAGTAAAATTGAACCCTTTATTCTTATTATATTTACTATCCTAACTGCTTTCTATTTCCTCTTATTCCTAATTCGGTTCTTCATATTCTTATTTCTATTCTAGCTTATGTTCTTGTTCTTGTTTCTATTTCTATTCTAATTCTTGATCTTATTATAATTCCAGTTTTATTCTAATTCGAGTTCTTACTCTAATTTCGGCTCCAATTTTTATTCCAATTTTACTTCTATTTTGGCTATTATTCCTGTTCCGGTTCCTATTCTTATTAATATTCCTATTCATATTTTGTTTCCTATTCGTATTTCAATTCCCATTCATATTCCCGTTCCTATTTTGGTTTCAGTTCTTATTGTTATTCCAAGTGGTATTTATATTCTGGTTTCCATAAGCAATCCCATTCCCGTTCCAAATCCGAATCCATTTCCCTTTCCTATTCTCACTCCGATTCCATTTCCCATTCCTATTCTCACTCCTTTCCTATTCTGGTTTCAGTTCTTATTGTTTATTCCAAGTGGTATTTATATTCTGGTTTCCATAAGCAATCCCATTCCCGTTCCAAATCCGAATCCATTTCCCTTTCCTACTCTCACTCCGATTCCATTTCCTTTTCCTATTCTCACTTCGATTCCATTTCTGATTTTTATTCCAAGAAATGTCACAAAGGAAAAGAAAAAGGTTACTTCATCTTCTCTCATATCTACAACCACCAACAACGAAGAAAGCTCAGCTTGTGTTCATCCCTTTACCAAGCGTAGGTCACCTGCTTCTCGAAATTGGTTTGCAAATCATTTGTTAGATCAGGATGAATATGGTTCTCAGTAATTGTTCTTCTCATGCATTCTGCTTATAATAGAAACGCTAAGACACCTACATCCATCAAGTCACTCACATCATCCAACTCTCGAATAAGGTTCATCAATCTTCCTCCTTCTGTAGACTTCTCTCCTTCACAAGAGGCTAATAAATCTGTAGAAAAATTTGTAACTGAGTTCATAGGTTGTCATAAAGCTAATTGTCGGTTCAATCCAATTACCAATTTCAACTTAACGAACTAAAATCAAGAATAATCACCACACTCAAGAAAATAATCAATCAAGAGGAACACGATTTACCGTGGTTCACTTATCCAAGATTTGGATAAACTATATCCACATTGAACTCGACAATTGAGGAGCTCTCTACATTAATTAGAACCTTTGTTACAGATTACACTCACACACATACTCTAACATCCTCACTTTCTTCCCACTAAACACTTTCTTCTTTACACCCTCAAATCTGTCCCAAGGGAACTCAACTTGGACACCCTTACACCTGAGAGTAAACCCAACCCTCACATAGTGACTAAATGTCACTACTACAATGACAGATTTACACAGAAGAAAGAACTAAGAAAAACAAAGCTTAATACGATGCAGATCTGGAAAACTAGAGAGAGAGATATTCAATTGTCTTTTTTTTTTTTTTTTTTTTTTAACTTCAAAAGAGAGAGAGGATGCTTTTATACTCTTGTCTAGGTGGCCTCAGAATAGCCTTCAGATCATATTGTAAATCCACGGTCAGGAAAGGTGCAAGGCAAAGTGACAGCTTATCAGTTTAGTTGTACAACGTTGTTTCTGACTTCACTTTCAACACTAGTGTTAAAGAAGCTATTGTCAAGCATATAGTTTCTAGTTCTGAATCAGGTTCACTTGCCAGGTTGGTGGTTGATTACTCTTGTACAATAATGATAGATAAGGGAATTATTTGTTTTTCCCTTTTGGTGCTCCTTATCTTGGTTGTTGTTGTACCTTCCAACTTGACATGACGAAGTTGGTAGAAAATTTGAAGAGTTTGATGGTGAGTTGGTGATCCCTAGATATGTTAATCCTGTTCCGAGCAGTGATCTGTCAGAGGTTTTATTAAACAAATATGGTGAGTACAGTACTACACTTATGAACCATGGAAGAAGATTCAAGAAGACCAACGGGATTATTGTCAACACATTCAAAAACTAGTGTAGATGCAAAAATCTACCTTTACGAAAATATGGACTAATCCCGTGAGGTTGAGGCCACTAGCAATCTATTGTACCTGCATACGCAAGAAAACAAGTGTGAAGCAGACAGAAAACACCAGGGTGGTGGTTTGCCGTAGGCACTCCGACGCTCAAGTCAGCAAGGTGAATGAGGCTAATTTAGTAAGGATTAGCGAGAGAAATGGTTACCAGAAGTCTAGTCAAAGACTATAACTACGGCTGTAATGCGAAGTTCTCAAGAGTCGGAACTGCGAGGTCTGAAGGTGTAATGTCTCTCCTTTGTGAGAGGGCTGGCCTCTGTTTAAATAAAGATTACAGGATCTTCGAATCCTAGTGGGACCAGGAGTCGTTGGAGTTAAGGTTTTGTGAAAGAGTGGAACCTTTGGCTCCCTAACCTCAACCTAACGTGTCTAAGACACGGATCTTAGATGAATTAGGGTAGTGATGGACCTCTTTAGTAGAGTTCAGATAGCACCGGAATACGTAGGCGACCCTGGGCTCTAAGTAGATTCTAAGTCCAGAAGGTGGCCTAGGATCAGAGGGCCTGGGCCCAAATAACCTGGCGGTGAGGCCTAAGCGAATTGGGCCTGCGATTGGAGGGTCCAGGATGGTGGGCGATGGGTAAGTGACCGAAGCACTGATATGTAAACTTTGTTGCGGGCTCAATCAGAATTGGGCTTTGGCTTCTAGCTTTGTTGAAGGTGTCTTCGTCTTTGGGCCTATTCGAGCCAATGACCTTTTTTGGCCCTAACAATTAGAATCTCATGCGGTTAAGTCTTTGTTGAAAGATTTTGAGAATGCGCTGCCAGTTTACACAATCGGACCAATTATAGATGTAAAGGGACATTAGAGTGAGAAGTTAGATTCGGATGAGATCATGAAATGGCTTGATGATCAGCCTAATTCATCGGTTGTTTTCTTGTGCTTTGGAAGCTGGGGGAGCTTTGGTGAAGAACAAGTGAAAGAAACTGCACTTGGGCTGCAGCAATGTGGGCATATGTTTCTATGGTCTTTACAAAAGCCATCAACAAAGGATAAATTTGAAGGGCCAAGCGATTGCAAGAGTGATCATCTCTAGGAAATCTTGCCAAAAGCGTTATTGGAGAGAACAAAGAAGATGTGAGACATTTTCCTAATTAGGCATAACTATTATCAAAAGGTCATGTACCTTCAAAAGATCATGTACCTTCAAAAGGTTGTGCCCATATCTCAAAGGGTTTTCCAAAAGGTATCTTCTCTTTAAAAGGTACCATCAATCCTATATCAGAAGTAAGATTTTTTGTAAAAGTATACAACAAATAAGACTACAATTCTAGACTTCTAGTATACTCAAAACTCTCTCAAGTTGCTTCTGTTTTGTGCATAACACAAGTAGGTTCTTCATTGTATCCTAAAAAATTTGCTGATCCTATTTGCACTATAAAGGGGCGAAATTTCTTTTAGAAAGTTGGCATTGAAACACGCCTTGAAGTTGGTAGTCACTATCCTGGTTCTAACAGAAGATTGGTTTGGTGTGTGGATGGGCACCACAAAAGGAGGTCCTGGCTCATAGCTCAATTGGAGGATTTGTGTCACATTGTGGGTGGAATTCAATATTAGAGAACTTGTGGTTTGTTGTTCCAATTGTGACATGGCCTAAGTATGCTGAGCAACAGATTAATGCTTTCTGAATGGTGAAAGATTTGGTAGTGGCTGTGGAGTTGAGATTGGATTACTACAAAATGTGTGATGGAGAGATAATAAAGTGAGGAAGAAGGTCAAAGAAGAGAGTAGAAAGAGCAGATATTAGCAGTGATGGAGTTTTATTGTGATTTTTAATCTTCTAAGACTTTCTTAAAATATAATAAAGAGGAACTCACTTCTTTTCTCTTTAAACTGTCTATGATTAATTATTCGATTTGCATGTATAAAATTGACTTCAGGAATGCGTTTCTCTCTAAGAATATTCAATGCTTCAATATGTCTTCATCTCCTCTCATGACTAGCTACTACCACCACCAACAATGAAGAAATAAAGCCATGAGTTGCATTGCTTTGACTGTCGGTTAACCACGATCAACATGTGACTGCTCATCTACCTTCAAATACTTTATTTATAATTTCCTATGATAATAATACTCAATTCAGTATAGTGGCCAAATGGAATGACAACATTTGCATATAATCTATACATTTACCTAAACCTTTGTCAATGATCGAGTATTTCCATTTGCATATAATATTTTCCACCACCTAAAACTTTGTTCATGATTTGATTATTTCCATTTGCAGTTTTGCATATGTAAAATAACTCCCTAAACATTGACTTTATAAAACGGTATCTCTATATATAATAATGTTCACCACTAGCTACTACCACCACCAACAATGAAGAAAGCTGAGCTTGTGTTCATCCCTGTATCGGCCACAGGCCATCTCATTCCCAACATCGAGCTCGCAAAGCGCTTCTTAGGTCGAGATAATCGTTTCTCGATAACCATTCTTGTCATAGATTTTCCTACTGACACCTCTATTACAGCTGCATACACAAATTCATTTGTTGAATCCAACCCTCAAATAAAGTTCATCTATCTTCCTCCTACCGCAGACTTCTCTCCTTCGCAAGAGGCTGATAAATCTGTAGAAAAGTTCTTAACCGAGTTCATAGATTGTCACAAAGCTTCTGTTAAAGAAACCATTGTCAAGCATGTGCTTTCCGGTTCTGATTCAAGCTCACTTGCTGGATTGGTTGTTGATTTCTTTTGTACATCAATGATTGATGTGGCCAATGAACTTGGTGCTCCTTCTTATTTGTTTTTCCCTTCTGGTGCGGCTTATCTTGGTCTCTTTCGGTACCTTCCATCTCGACATGATCAAATTGGTAGAGAATTTGAAGAGTCTGATGGTGATTTGGTGATTCCTGGTTATGTTAATCCAGTTCCAAGCAGTGGTCTGCCTCCAGTTTTTTTAAACAAAAATGGAGGCTACACTACATTTATGAACCATGGAAGAAGATTCAGGGAGGCCAATGGGATTATCGTCAACACATTTGAGCAGTTGGAATCTCATGCGGTTAAGTGTTTGATGAATGATCATGACAATGTGCCACCAGTTTACGCTGTTGGACCGGCCATTGATCTCGAGAGTCAGAGTGACAAGCTAGTTTTAGATGCGACACGGCGCGACGAGATCATGAAATGGCTTGATGGTCAACCAGATTCATCAGTTGTTTTCTTGTGCTTCGGAAGCTGGGGCTGCTTTGGTGAAGAACAAGTGAAACAAATTGCAGTTGGATTGGAGAAAAGTGGGCACAGGTTCTTGTGGTCTTTACGGAAGCCACCACCAAAGGGTAAATTTGAAGGGCCGAGTGATTACAAGAGTGAGCATCTAAAGGAAATTTTGCCAAATGGGTTCCTAAAGAGAACAAAGGAAATTGGAATGATTTGCGGAATGACTCCACAGAAGGAGGTGTTGGGACATAAATCGGTAGGGGGATTTGTGTCACATTGTGGGTGGAATTCAATCCTAGAGAGTTTGTGGTTTGGTGTTCCAATTGTGACATGGCCTTTGTATGCTGAGCAAGAGATTAATGCATTCCAAATGGTAAAAGATTTGGAGCTGGCTGTGGAGTTGAGATTGGATTATAAAAACAGTAGAGGAAAAGTTGTGTCAGGAGATGAGATAGCAGAAGCTGTAAAATGTGTAATGGATGGTGAGAATAAGGTGAGAAAAAAGGGTGAAGGAGGTATGTGAAAAGAGCAGGTTAGCAATGATGGAAGGTGGATCTTCATTTGATGCATTTGGAAGCCTGATTGATGATATATACATAGAAACAATTAAAGCCATGAAAGAAGCTTAGTCTTAATCATCTTTAAATATTTTATGATGTATGGATTTGTATTAATTTCCTCAAAAGAGTTTCACGTTGAAAGCAATGTAATATTAAGGATATGTTCTTTTTTTTTTTTTTTTTTGGGGGGTGGTGTAAACTCGGTAATTGTATTAAAGAATAAAGAATATCAGTCAAAGCCAAACCCTTGGACATAACCAAGAACCATGCTATACAAAAAAGCGAAAGGATGGAACACCAATTCTTCGGCACAAAACAAAGCAACCTGGCAGGCAAAAAACATCCTAGGCTGCAGCACTAAAAACAATCAAACCCTATACAGGGCAGCAGGAACGAAGATAGATACACCAATATACGGCTCCTGCCTCAAGATGGGCTGACGCCGGCTGCTTGTGATTGCATCACCCCTCCAGCAGGACACCAAAAAGAAACACCACTCATCAAGTCCCTTCACCAACGGCAACTGAAAAACCAGAAGATGCAGTCCCAAAACCACATAACTATCAGCCAAGACCATGCTAAATCCTGTTAAACAAAGCAAGGGCAGCCCAGAACTGGAAAAAGCCAACGAAAATCGGTAGTACTGCTGCCAGTCCAGACCAGATTTTTCATCACAACCCCACGCCACAAAAAAACCCAAAAATTTCAAATATCCAGCTCTACCACACCAACAGTCAATAGAGAATCTTAGTGGTGCAGAGAAGAGCCATCATGGGCAGAGTTCAGACTTCCAGCACATTGGTTGTTGATGAACGAAATAGAGACAACAACAGGAACAAAATAATAATAGTAAAACAAAACAAACAGTAAACAAAGAAAAATAATACGCGCGATTTATCCTGGTTCACCCAATGTGGGCTACGTCCAGCTGAGTCAATATTATTGCAATATGCCTCACCTCTCTCGTTTACAATGAATGAATTGCTCTCACACACATAACAAGAGAAAAGTATGTTTATATACTAGGTTTAAGAAATTAAACCTAGTTTTACAAGGATTCTTATTCCTAAGCCCAACCCAAAAAGGAATTAGTAACTTAAAAGAAATCTTACAGCGGTTATACATGGAAAAGCCCAAAACCATCGAGGCTCGGGGTGTGCCCCGCCCCTCCCGCTCACCGGGGAGGCGGGGCGGGGCACTACTTGCCCGGCCGGGACGGTGGGACCCCCGAGTGCGTCTCCGTTACCCATTAATGCTGAAGTAGTCGACAACTCCAACAGTTGAGGCTCAGCGTATACCTGTAGGCAAAACAAGCTTGGAGCATACCCAAACAAGAGTCAAGCTGGAGGTAGGAAGAATAGAGCACATAACAGCTCCAGAAAGTACAAATAGAGGCCAAGGGGAACATAAAATCCTGTGTCAACCAACAAAAGATCAGAGGGCTATCATCCAAAATGTCCACTATATAGCACCTGCAAGCACAACAATAACTCCCACACAATGCAACAAGGTCAGCATTCGAGAACGTCTTCCTTTTCTTCTCTTAAGAGACATCTGAAGATCAGTGGTAACTATGGGCTCCATTAATGAAACATTCCTTGGGCAAATTCCATTCCTCCATCACTCTTCAAGTTCTACCCGTATTTTTAAACGGCAGGCTACTCATTCTAAGTCTTACATCCTCAATAACTTGCCGCTTCACGTACGCAAGACTCCTGATTTTTATTTGAAAAATGCTCAAATTCCTCTCTTGCCACACTAGGTACACAGTTGCCCCAAGTAGGAGTCTACCTATTATAGCTCTGATTTTGTTTCCTTTGAAATTGTCCGCAGACCATGCAACAATATTATCTGGGTAAGGAAATTACCTTTAATCTGGGTAGTCCTCCAAATGGCCAGGAAAACAGGCAATCGAAAAATAGATGGTTATGAGTCTCATAAACATTTTCACTTAAAACACATGCAAGATCCTCATACCTACTCCATGCCTACATCCTATCTTGGGTCAGCACATCACTTACAGTGGCCCTATGTCCCAGATCCAAATCGTAAAACATCCTGTGAGGGACAATGAAATTAAGCAGGCCTAAAGGATGCCAAGAGTCAATCCAAAGGGAAGTTGACAGACTATCGGCTAGGTTGACCCCAATAAAATTTGGTTTTCTATTTTAATTATTGTTATGTTGAAATTCATGTAAAAAGTGTTGGCTTGTCATTTTCAATTTATTTTTTTAGCTTAAACGCAAGAGAAAGATTTAAATTTGAAAGGAAAGACAAAAGGAATCGGGATTTATTCTTTTTTGATAATCAGGACTCGAACATACTCACCTAGATAGTTAAAATCTTTTCCATCCAACTGCAAATTAAGTAGTTAATTTATTCTGTCATTTGATTGCTAGTTAATAATGGACCCATAATCTGAAAAAAAATATATATATATATATATATATATATATATATATATATATATATATATATATATATATATATATATATATATATATATAAAATTGTTTTTAGTTAATAATTTATTTATTTTTTTAAATATTATTTTTAGAGAAACATATCGAACATATTTTTCAATCATTTCTAATAATATTAAAAAAATACTTAAAATTCATTAAAAAAAACAAATACCCTAAAATTTACACGATAACTACTGGTCTCATAATAAAGCATAACACAAACATAAATCTTTTCCGTTAATTTTGGTTTATCTAATATAAATTCTAATGTTTAATTTTCTAAATTTATATGAATCTTCTTGTATTTTCGTTTATGAAGACATTGATGCCACGCTCACTCCACCATCTCCGCACAGTAATTCCCTTACCTACCAGTCAATCGACCCAGCAACCACCAACATTCTCTCCCAACATTCTTGGCTTTCAAAATATCCAAGGCTTTCTGTATGCTTCATTCTTTTCACATTTATGCATGTTTAACAAGATGTCTTTATATAAGAGTATCTCCATAAAAAATTAAACCCCAAGAAAAGTAAAAAAAAAAAAATCACTTTAATCTTCTCTTGTATCACTCCCAGCACCGACAATGAAGAAAGCTGAGCTTGTGTTCATCCCTGCACCAGCACTAGGCCACCTAATTCCCACTGTGGAGTTTGCAAAATGCTTGATCCAACGAGATGATCGTTTCTCAGTGACTATTCTTGTCATGGAATCTCCTCTTGGTGGCTCTGCTATACCTGCATTCACCAAATCAATTGCAGAATCTAATACTCCAATAAGGTTCATCCATCTTCCTCTTGTGGACTTCTCTCCTTCACAAGAGGTTCATAAATCTGTTGAAAAGTTTATAACCGAGTCCATAGATAGTCATAAAGCTTGTGTTAAAGAAGCTATTGTCAAGAATGTGCTTTCCAGTTCTGTCTCAGGTTCACTTGCTGGGTTGGTAATTGATATGTTTTGTTCATCGATGGTCGATGTGGGAAATGAACTTGGTGTTCCTTCTTATTTGCTCTACACTTCTAGTGCAGCTTTTCTTGGCCTCATGCTTTACCTTCCAATTCGACATGCTCAAGTTGGTAGAGGATTTGAAGAGTTTGATGGTGATTTAATGATCCCTTGTTATGTTAATCCAATTTCAAGCAGTGGTCTGCCTACAGTTTTGTTAAACAAGTACGGTGGCTACTCTTCATTTCTCTACCATGGAAGAAGATTCAAGGAGACAAAAGGGCTTATTGTGAACACATTTGAGGAGCTGGAATCTCATGCGGTTAAGTGTTTGAAGAATGATTTTGACAATGTGCCACCAGTTTACACAGTAGGACCGCTGATTGATCTCGAGGGTGAGAGTGATAAGTTAGATTCAGATGAGATCATGAAGTGGCTTGATAATAAACCTGATTCATCAGTTGTGTTTTTGTGCTTTGGAAGCATGGGGAGTTTTGGTGAAGAACAAGTGAAAGAAATTGCGTCTGGATTGGAGCAAAGTGGGATAAGATTTTTGTGGTCTTTACGTAAACCCCCACCAAAAGACAAAATTGCTGAGCCAAATGAGTACAAGAGTGGCGCCCAGGAGGTGTTGCCAAAAGGGTTCTTGGAGAACACAAAAGAGATTGGCTTGGTTTGTGGATGGGCGCCACAAAAGCAGGTGTTAGCTCATAAATCAGTGGGAGGATTTGTGTCACATTGTGGGTGGAATTCAATCCTGGAGAGCTTGTGGTTTGGTGTCCCGATTGTGGCATGGCCTATGTATGCTGAGCAACAGCTGAATGCATTCCAAATGGTGAAAGATTTGGGTTTGGCTGTAGAGTTGAGATTGGATTTTAGAAACACCAGTGGAGAAGTCGTGTTAAGAGATGAGATAGCAAAAGCTATAAAAAGTGTAATGGATGGTGAAAATGAGGTGAGGAAAAGGGTTAAAGAGAAGAGTGAACAAAGCAGATTAGCAGTAACGGAAGGTGGATCTTCATTTGCTGCATACGGACGATTGATTGATGAAATATTAAGGAACAAGCCATGAAGAGGCGTAGTCTTAATCATCTTTAATGTTCTATGGTTGGAGTATCGTTGTCATTAATCATTGTACCAAATCAAACACAAATATAATTTTATATTTTGAAGTGGAATTGTGTAGTTGGTTTGGGAAATTCTGATGTAATCTTTTTGAATAAATGAATCAGCTTTCCTTGCCATGTCAGTCAATTTAGAGCTCATTAAATACTGCAATCATATGTGAATTGCAATGGTACGTGGCTAGCTTGGCTCCGCAAATGGAGGTCTTGTCTCATTTATGTAAAGTTAAATTTTGTTGGGCCATTTTGTAAATACTTCCACTAATAATTGAGACCCTAAAATTACTAACAGAGTAAAAGTTTCAATGACCACTCTTATTAGTAACTGTAAAACTCAAACTCAAAAAATTATATTACATTACTCAAACTTGAGAGATTATATTATATCCTCCTTTATTCTTTTACCATCAGACCACTCAATGGTGGTTTATGTAAATAAAGTTAGTTGCATTCAACCCCTTGATTTAAGGTCTATTAGTTAGTTTAAAGTATTGGGATATATCCCTTAAATGTAATAAACCTTAAAGGACAATAGACAATTAAGAGACAAAATTCAGACTTTTAAAATTGAGACAATATGAAATGAGAGAAATTCTAGTTTGATAGAATCTAAGCTTTTTAAAACTGGAACAATATCAAAATGAGGAATATTATGGTTGTTAGAACAAAAAAAATCCTATCAATTATTCTATAGTATAAACGGTTGTTAAATTCAAGGCGGATAAACCTAATATTTTAAACAAAAATGCTTGTTGGATTAATTGATCGGGATAAAATAGGGATATATTTAACTTTTCGTAGGGTGATCCATGTATAAAATAGGGAATATGCTAGTTCATATTTTATCTCATTATAAACTAGCATATTTTATCTCAATATGAACTAGCATATTCATTTGTTGGCAAAAATGAGATCAAAGGATATGCAGGTATGAAAATGTGTTGAAAATCAATGTGTTGCAAATGGTTCTTACACTTGTAATAACAGATTACTCTTGCAACTTTGGGTGATAAAGGTTTGACACAAGAAAAAAACACATACTTGTAATAAGAGATTACACTTGCAACTTTGGGAGATAAAACGGGTATCTTTACATGTTTTTATTTTTAAACAATTTAATTATTACAATAAATTAATTTGCACTTTTAAATCTCTATTCTTGAAGTAATAATTACTTTACTCTCATACTTTCATAATGTCAATGGTTTAAATTGTTTTTCCTCTAAAAAACAGTGTTTAAGAGCCAAAAATAATTTTATTTTATTAAAGGATAAATTTGTAAATTTATCTTCCCAACAAAGTTTTGGATCCGGATCAATTGATCCAAATAACATTACTTTATTTTAAAATAGAGAACTTAAACCATAGTTGATCAAAACGTTTATGCGGATAAAGTCTTCCTCTCCATAAATTTACTTAAAACAAGCCAACAAGAAATTAAAGCACAGGAGATTTATGCGTTTAATCTTTTCAACATGTTTCAAGATTAATCATCATGCATGACGTTGAATAAAATATACACTCCTTAATTTGAGTACATAATCTAATGATTTAATCATCTTTGTTCTACTTAAATCACAATTACTGTAGCTAATCAAACCTAACCCAGCTGACCAATACCCACTTACAAAATCAGTAGAAATTTGATTGCCAACGTTAATGAAGAAAGTTGCAGAGCTAGTGTTGATTCCTGCTCCAGGATTAGGCCATTTTGTACCCAAAATTGGGATAGTCATCATGAAATATCATAACAGTCCCATATCTCTTACTTTTCTCAGGTTGGTCCCTCTCTCGTTTCTTTGTTAATTATTATACAATAGCAACCACATGTAAAGTATAAGAGTAATACTACATTTACAAAGTCTCCATACAAAGATATATGTACAAAGTGATGTGTCATACCATGATTGGACAATGAATTTGACTTTAATTAAAAAGTTGACTTTATAAATTCACTCTCCGAATCATAGTATGACACATCACTTTGTACACACATCTTTGTATAAGGAATTTGTAAGTGTAGTATTATTCAAAGTATAAATCTATATGGAAAATGTAATCTTTGTCTTTATTTATTCATTCATTCATTTAGAAATTGGGATAGTTATAAAGAACCCCCAATGTTTGGTCAAATCCAATAAATCCCCTATGATATCGGTAATAACTCTAGACCCCTGTTGTTTGTTAGGACTGTTTCGTTAGTTTTAATAGTAAAAAGGAAAAAAAAAAAATAGTAAATGGCAAATGTTATAAATTAAACTTTAATTAAGATATAAAATAAATTGAAATATACTCTTCTTCCGCGAGACGGCAACAGTTTTTGTTCTCTCCACTAAAACAATTGGGTTAGACTATTTTGTGAGATCCTTTCCACTGTAGGCTAGCTTTTGTCTCACACCTTACAATAGGGTTAAATAATATTTCCCCTTTATTTTTTAGAATGGATAAAAATTATTCATAAACAAAAATAGATTGTTTAATTTTATTATTTAGTATCAATTTATTTTGTTTTATTAATTTTATTATTTTTTTTAGGGTATTAATGTCATTTACTATGATCTATTAATTGAAAAATCCTCACGGTAGGGGTGCCGTTTGTGCATTATTATCGATACCACATCGGATATATCGGGTTGGACCAAACCTTGGGTGTTCAGTAATTATCCCTTTACTAAAAATAAATACAGTAATAATAATTCAGGTAATTTCTTCTATCAAGAATATATCTATAAATTGTCTTTCAAATAATTTATTTTTCTGCTTTGATTTAGATTTCAGAAAAAGTAATCAATTACAATAATTAACCACTGCTGGGTGGTCAAGAAGTATTGAGTTCAGTTCCTCTCAGTTATTAATATGGGTGATTACTAAAAGGTTTACTCAATCATTAATTTCAAGACTCTGAAAAATTACTTCAAATGTGCTTAAATTGACCTAGATAACCCCAATTACCAAAAAAAAAAAAAAAAATACATTACAATAATTTTCTTATTTAGACAGAAAGTATCGAAAATAAACTATCCCATGGTATCCTTACATTAGAATCCCTTGTATTCTCACATCTTATTCTAAAATTGTTCAGCCAAACATTTTGTTTTTATGATGTTTAATATTCTTCGGTATTTATCCAATACCTAGAGCTTTAAATATCATGGTATTCATATATTAGAATCTCTCTTTATTTCTCTTTTATAGTCTTGAATTAGTTCTAATTTTTTTATTTATAGTTAAAATATAATATTTTTATTTTATTAGGATTTATATTACTATTCTTAATAAAACTGTTTTAATTTAAGTTATTCTTTTATTTTAACTTAAATAAAGTCGTACCAAAGAGTCCATCACTGACAATCCGTGTGACTTACAAATTTTCCAGATTTTATAAAAGGGAGAACGACTTACACGTACCCAAGGTTTATCATAACGATAAGTTGGTACCCAAAAGGTTTTGAAATGACAAATAGGTACTTTCCGTCATATTCTGTTAGTGATTTCTGCTTATTACTGTTTATTAATAGTGAAAAGACTAAAATGCCCTTAAAAGTTTAAATTTAGTTTTTTATAAATTTAAAAATATCTAAAAAACCCCCTAAGTTTACAAATTTAACTAAATACCCCAATATATAAAAATTTTGTAAAATAACAAAAACACCCCCGCCACCCGCAGTGCTAGATTCCGGCCACCACCGTCCGAATCAATGCGGCTGAGATGCGTTACGACACGACCGTGGATGCAGCGCGTGCTCCGACCGGCCTTTGCCGCGATCGCGCAGATCGCCGCCGCTTGCGGCCAGTCTGGCCTTTTCCGGCCGTCATGGCGTCGGATCACCGGCCTGAAAAGCCACATCGGCGTCACGCACGTCAGACGGGGATGCGCAGCCGTAATCTAATCGGACGTTCGCTGATGGTGGCCGGAATCGCATTGGGGTGGTGGGGGTGTTTTTGTCATTTAACAAATTTTTTATATATGGGGGTGTTTAATTAAATTAGCAAACCTTGGGGGTTTTTTAGATATTTTTAAATTTATAAAAAACTAAAATTGAAACTTTGAAGGGTATTTTAGTCTTTTTACTATTAATAAACAAAAATCACTAACAGAACATGACGGAAGGTACTTATTTATCATTTTAAAATCTTTTGAGTATCAACTTATCGTTATAATAAATCTTGGGTATGCACAAGTCGTTCGGCCTTTTATAAAATTTCAGTTCCAGCTTCAAGTAACGCTGCAGCGTTACACTAGTATAGCTTAAGTGAAGTACTGTAGCGGCCATGTGCTTCTTCCAGAGTATGTTTTATAGTACGCCTGAGCAATGCACAAGAACAATGAGAAAAAGATTTAAAAAATCTTTGAAATCTTATCTTCGTCAGTATTTAGGTGGTTTAAAATCTTATCTTTGCTGTGCAGTTTTGACATGTGTAAAATCTTTGAAAAAATATTCATACAGTGAAGAGTGAGGACAACTGTGACGTATCTAATATGAGAAAGCATGCTTACGTAACAAGTAAACATGTCACTGAGGAAACGAGTTGAAAAGACAGTATGTTTATCGAAAAATGAATATCAAATCCATGTATCTTTGTCAGTATTTATGTGGTTTAATCATGATATCACATTTATCAGTGCATAAATTCAGTATCTTTTTTCGTTCTATCATTTTTTTTTTTTTAAATATGCAACAAAATTCCAAAAATTTGGTAGATATTAAATAAGGGATAAAACTCTCTGTCCATCAACTTTTTATATAAACTCACATGTGTTTTTAAAATAATTATATGATTTAAGTAAAAAATAAATTAAATAATTAAAAGAGATTAGATGTTTAACGACACTACACTAGTTTGTACTTTGTAGAAAATAATTTGTGATCCCTGATTATGTTAATCTTGTAAGATTGTAAGATTTTCATGTTGGAATTTATTTTATTTTATTTTTTTCTGATTTATTCACAATTTCTGATGTCATTGCTGCTGTCTCTATTTCATTCAATATCTAATTTCATATAAAAATTAATTCATACAATATATATAGTTGTCACATTGCCTGACAACACTTGCATCTTCTCTCATCGCTAACAACAATGAAGAAATCTGAGCTTGTGTTCATCCCTCTGTCCACCAGAGGCCATCTTATTCCCAATATTGAGCTTGCAAAGCGCTTCTTAGATCGAGACAATCGTTTCTCCATAACTATTCTTCTCATTCATTTTCCTTCTGAAACCTCTCTCACAGCAGCATACACTAATTCATTTGCAGAATCCAACCCTCAAATAAAGTTCATCTATCTTCCTCCTTCCTCAGATTTCTCTCCTTCACAAGAGATTCATAAATCTATAGAAAAGTTTTTCACCGAGTTCATAGATTTTCACAAAGCTTGTGTCAAAGAAGCTATTGTCAAGCATGTAGTTTCCAGTTCTGACTCAGGTTCACTTGCTGGATTAGTTGTTGATAACTTTTGCACGTCAATGATAGATGTGGGGAATGAACTTGGTGTTCCTTCTTATCTGTTCTTCTCTTCTGGTGCAGCTTATCTTAGTCTCTTGCTGTACCTTCCAACTCGAAATGGTAGAGAATTTGAAGAGTTTGATGATGAGGTGGTGATCCCCGGTTATGTTAATCCAGTCCCAAGCAGAGGCCTGCCTCCAGTTTTGTTTAACAAATATGGAGGCTACACTACACTTATGAACCATGGAAGAAGACTCAAGGAGGCCAAAGGGATTATCGTCAACACATTTGAGCAGCTGGAATCTCATGCGGTTAAGTGTTTGATGAATGATTTTGACTCTGTCCCACCAGTTTACACAGTTGGACCGGTGATTGATCTCGAGAGTCAGAGTGACAAGCTAGTTTTAGATGTGACGCGACGCAATGAGATCATGAAATGGCTTGATGATCAACCTGATTCATCAGTTGTTTTCTTGTGCTTTGGAAGCTGGGGGAGCTTTGGAGAAGAGCGAGTGAAAGAAATTGTTATTGGATTGGAGCAAAGTGGGGTGAGGTTCTTGTGGTCTTTACGGAAGCCACCATTAGAAGACAAATTTGAAGAGCCGAGTGATTACAAGATTGATCACCTCCATGAAATCTTGCCAAATGGGTTCTTGGAGAAAACAAAGGAGATTGGTTTGGTGTGTGGGTGGGCGCCACAAAAGGAGGTAGTGGCTCATAAATCAGTGGGAGGATTTGTGTCACATTGTGGGTGGAACTCAATATTAGAGAGCTTGTGGTTTGGTGTTCCAATTGTGACATGGACTATGTATGCTGAGCAGCAGCTTAAGGCATTCCAAATGGTGAAAGATTTGGGGATGGGTTTGGAGTTGAAATTGGATTACAAAAGCACTGGTGGAGAAGTAGTGTCAGGAGATGAGATAGCAGAAGCTATAAAATGTGTAATGTATGGTGCGAAAAAGGTGGGAAAAAGTAGGGTGAGCACGGGGAACGGGTAGAACCGGAATCGGGGGTAAGAACCGGAATCGGAACCTACTCAGAACCTGCACTGTGCGGGTAGGTTCCGGTTTCAATTTTTTGGAACTGCTACTGTGCGGTTCCGGTTCCGGTTTTTGCATGTGGAGGAACCGAGGCCGAATCGAACACTGTAAAAAGGGGTACCCGGTTTGGAACCTGTTTGGAACCTGTTTTGGAACCTGTTTTTAGAACCTGTTTAGAACTTATTTTGGAACCTGAACTATAATGACATATTTGTGAAATGTAAATAATGGGGGAGTTTCTATTATTTTACATATAAAAAAAGTTAAATTTTTAGAATAACCTAATTAAATAAATATACGAATACAATTATACTTATTACAGATAAATTATACCATATTAAAAGCTTTAATATATTATAATACATTAATATTAAAGTTTTGATCAATTAAGTGAATAATTGAATTATGATCCAATTAAAAATGTTTTACATTTTGAATGTTATTAAAAGAATTATTTTTGAATAAAATAGTATATTTGATTGAGTAATAATATATTTAGTTATTTACTTCAATTATCAAGTTCTAAGTATATCTATAATAAATTAGTAATTAATTAATTGTATATGATAAATTGATAAACAATAATAAATTTAATTACTAGTTAAATATCATACTTAATCAATTATAATATTACATTATAGTTAAATGATTACTTAATTAATTATAATTTTATAACGGTACTTAATTGATTTATAGTATAATTAATTATAGCATTACATTAATTGATTACTATTTAATTAATTGACTTATAAGTTATAACATAATTAAATAGTTAATTAATTGACTTATAATTAGAAATTTAATTAATTATAGCATTACGTTATAGATTTATAGTATAATTACTTAATCAATTATAACATTTTATTATAAACATTAGTACAAACTTAATTAAATGATTAAAAATTTAATTAATTATAATATTACATTAAAAATTTATAGTATGATTACTTAATAGTTAATTCACTATAACATTATATTATAGTATGATTATATAATTAATTATAACATTACATAATTAAATAATTACTTAATTGATTATGTCATTATATTATAAATATTAGTAATTACTAATTTACTATATAAACATTAGCATAATACTTAATTAAATGATAAGAAATTTAATTAATCATAACATTACCTTATAAACATTTCATTATAAACATTAATTAAACATTACATTATAGTTCAATAATTACTTAATTAAATTATAATATTATTATATTACATTATATATTATGATCACTTACTTAATTATAGCATTATATAGTTAAATGATTTCATAATTACATAATTAGTTATGAATTTATAACATTACATTATAAACATTAGTAATTTACTATATTATTACATTACTTAATTAAACGATTAAAAATTTAATTAATTATAACATTACTTTATATATTTATAATATGATTACTTAATCAATTATAACATTTCATTATAAACATTAGTATATTAATCAAATGATTCGAAATTTAATTAATTATAATATTAAATTATAGATTTATAGTATGATTACTTAATTCATTATAACATTACATTATACTATTATAGTATGATCATATAATTAATATAACATTACATAATTAAATGATTACTTAATTGATTATGAGTTATGATATTATGTTTTAAACATTAGTAATTACTAATTTACTACATAAACATTAGCACAATACTTAATTAAATGATAAGAAATTTAATTAATTATAACATTACCTTATAAACATTTCATTATAAACATTAATTAAACATTACATTATAGTTAAATAATTACTTAATTAAATTATAATATTATTATATTACATTATATATTATGATCACTTACTTAATTATAGCATTACATAGTTAAATGATTACATAATTACATAATTAGTTATGAATTTATAACATTACATTATAAACATTAGTAATTTACTAATTTACTATATTATTACATTATTTAATTAAACGATTAAAAATTTAATTAATTATAACATTATCTTATATATTTATAATATGATTACTTAATCAATTATAACATTCCATTATAAACATTAGTATATTAATCAAATGATTTGAAATTTAATTAATTATAATATTAAATTATAGATTTATAGTATGATTACTTAATTCATTATAACATTACATTATACTATTATAGTATGATCATATAATTAATATAATATTACATAATTAAATGATTACTTAATTGATTATGAGTTATGATATTTTGTTTTAAACATTATTAATTACTAATTTACTTTATAAACATTAGCACAATACTTAATTAAATGACAAGAAATTTAATTAATCATAACATTACCTTATAAACATTAATTAAGCATTACATTATAGTTAAATAATTACTTAATTAAATTATAATATTATTATATTACATTATATTATGACCACTTACTTAATTATAGCATTATATAGTTAAATGATTACATAATTACTTAATTAGTTATGAATTTATAACATTACATTATAAACATTAGTAATTTACTATATTATTACATTACTTAATTAAACGATTAAAAATTTAATTAATTATAACATTACTTTATATATTTATAATATGATTACTTAATCAATTATAATATTCCATTATAAACATTAGTATATTAATTAAATGATTTGAAATTTAATTAATTATAATATTAAATTATAGATTTATAGTATGATTACTTAATTCATTATAACATTACATTATACTATTATAGTATAATCATATAATTAATATAACATTACATAATTAAATGATTACTTAATTGATTATGACATTATATTATAAACATTAGTAATTTACTAATTTACACAATACTTAATCAAATTATTATAACATTATATTATAAATTTATGGTATGATTATTTAATTAATTATAACATTCTATTATAAACAATATTACAATACTTAATTAACTGATTAACAATTCAAGTGTTTTATTAGAGATTACAGGTTATGAGTTACATTGGACACAAATGAATGAATAATGAAAATTTGTTAGGGGTGTTTTTGTTATTTTTTAAACTAATAGGGGGGTAATTGATTTTTATAGGGTACCCTTGAAAGGAACCGGAACGGTTCTTTGAATTGAAGAACCTCGCACCTGTGCGGCCTCGGTTCCTTAGGCCTTTTTTCTAACCCATGATCAGCGGTTCTCGGTTCCGGCCTCCCAAAAATGCAAGGTACCCAAAACCGCTCACCCCTAGGAAAAAGGGTGAAGGAGGTGAGTGAAAACAGCAGATTAGCAGTTATGGAAGGTGGATCTTCATTTAATTCATATAGAGGCTTGATTGATGACATAATAAGAAACAAAGCCATGAAAGAAGCTTAGTAATAACCACTTATTTTTGTATTAAAAGAAGTAATTTATCATTTAATTTCTTTGAAGTTTAAAGAATAAGATGGCATACATTATGTATTATTTAATTTTCTTCACGTGCATTTTAGACACCAAATTAAGATTAATGAATCAGTGCTTGATAGTGGGTACATTGTGGCATTATTTACTAATTAAGCAAGTGTATATAGATCTAGGAATATGTAACATTTATCTTTATTTATTTATTTATTTTTATGAATTGGTTCCACGTGATTAATTAACTTTTATGACTCATCCATGTTGATCATGAAAAGATTTTAATAATTCACTAACAGTTCATCAATAATAGAAAAGATTTCAATTATTTTAAAATTCTCATAGAAAACATTTGTTATCATATCATAGCTAAAGGATTGATGTATTAACTCTATTGTTATAATCTGCTAATAAACACAAACAAATCACCAGATCAACAAAACACAAAGATTCACACAAGATTTACCGTAGTTCGATTTATCCAGATTGGATAAATCTACATCCACGTTGAGCTCTGGAAATGGAGAGCTCACGACACTACTATTAGAACAAGATTCACACCGTACAGACTCAAACCAGATTACACCCTATTGGATCTTATACAAGAATCAACCCGTAACTACACCCAAAGACACTCACCAGGAATCCTCAAGACACAAGAGTAAACAACCCTCTCAGATTGACTAACACTCACTAATCAATCTACCCCAAGTTACAATGATTCTCAAAGAAGTGCAGAAAACCTAACCAAGAACAGACAACACAATTAGAAGAAAAAACCCCAAATCAGATCTCCGCGAATGAACTATTTACCCCTCTTTAATACCGTTGACCCTTTAACAAACCTCAGCCGTTGGATCTGGACAATTTTGATGGTCAGGATTTTCAACTCATTCGGCCTCAAAACTCTGCATTTCACTTAAGTACCAAAGCGATGTCGTTTTTCAATCTTCACTTTAACATCTATAAAATCATATAAAACAATTAGAGTAATCCTAAATTTACACCACTTTTTTATATCATTTTTATTACATTATGATATGACATATGTCACAACCATATATATTTTTAATTATTTAAATTTTTTAATATTATAATAGAATTTAGTGATTGTGGTATATACCATATCATGATGTAATAAAAATGGTGTAAAAGAGTGGTGGAGCATTACTCAAACAATTATATTTTCTTGAATAGGACAAGTTTCAAAAATAAGCTATTCCCCGCAATATTTTAAAATCCTGCTTCCGTTTCGGAGCCGCAAGGGACACTTTTATAATGAATATCGTTGTGCAAAAGGAATGCATTGAACTGCGAGCAACGCCATTAACGTTAACCTCTAACACTTTCTGATTCAACATGGTCTTACCACAAAACCTGAAGCAAAAAGATGAAAAAAGCTGAGCTAGTGTTGATCCCTTCACCGGGAATAAGCCATCTAGTTCCAAGTATTGAGTTTGCAAAGCGGCTGTTAGATCGAGATGATCGATTCTCAATCACTGTTCTCGTCATCCCAAAGTCTCTTACTGGCTCTTCCGAATACACTCAGTCACTTCCAGCTTCCGATACTCGAATAAGGTTCATTAATCTTCCTGTTGTAGAGACGCCTTCACTGGAAAAATCTGAAGTTTCCAAGGAAAAACTTGTGGCGGATCACAGAGAGAGTTACAAACCTTATGTCAAAGAAGCTATCATCAAGAATGTGCTTTCCAATTCTGATTCAGTTCCACTTGCCGGGATGGTGTTTGACATGTTTTGTTCATCAATGGTGGATGTGGGAAAAGAACTCGGTGTTCCTTCTCATTTGTTCTTCACTTGTAACGCAGCTTGTCTCGCTCTCATGTTGTACCTTCCAGGCCGAGATGATGAAGTTAGGAGAGAGTTTGAAGATTTTGATTCTGCTTGTGTGATTCCTGGTTATGTTAATCAAGTTCCGAGTAAGGTTTGGCCTTTGTTTTTGTTCAACAAATATGGCGGTTATGAGTCATTTGTGAAGCATGGAAGAAGATTCAAGGAGACCAAAGGGATTATTGTCAACACTTATTCGGAGCTGGAGGCTGATGCGGTTAAGTGTTTGATGAATGATTTTGAAGATGGTGATGTGCCTCCTGTTTACACAGTTGGGCCGCTTATTGATATGAAGGGGGAGAGTGATAAAGTACGCTTTGGAGATGATGACTCGGAAAGAGATGGGATCATGAAATGGCTTGAGGATCAGCCTGATTCATCAGTTGTTTTCTTGTGCTTCGGAAGCCAGGGGAGCTTTGGTGAAGATCAAGTGAAACAAATTGCACTTGGGCTGGAGAAATGTGGGCACAGGTTCTTGTGGTCTTTACGGAAGCCACCGCCGAATGACAAAATTGGTTTGCCTAGTGATTATAAATGTGATCATTTCCAGGAAGTTTTGGCGAATGGGTTCCTGGAGAGAACAAAGAAGATGGGAACGGTGTGTGGATGGGCGCCACAAAAGGCAGTCTTGGCTCATAAATCGGTAGGGGGATTTGTGTCACATTGTGGGTGGAATTCAATCCTGGAGAGTTTGTGGTTTGGTGTTCCGATTGTGACATGGCCTATGTATGCTGAGCAACAGATTAATGCATTCCAAATGGTGAAAGATTTGGGATTGGGTGTGGAGTTGAGATTGGATTATAGGAACACCAGTGGAGAAGTTGTGTTGGGAGATGAGATAGCAAGCGCTATAAAATGTGTGATGGAAAGTGATAATGAAGTGAGAAAGAAGGTCAAAGAGAAGAGTGAAAAGAGCAGATCAGCGGTGATGGAGGGTGGATCTTCATTTGCTGCATATGGAGAATTGATTGAGAATCTTCTGAGAAACATGTCATGTGAGGCTAATCCCAATTCCCAAACCTTAACATATTAAAATTTAAGTGCTTTTTCATTCTACACTACACTTGATTTCTTCTTCTTTTAAAACCTGCAGTCAGTCTTGTTGTATGATCTTTGTTGTACCATGTTCCAATAAATGAACTTAATGAACGGATGTAATGTATGTGATGTATCTAATACATATAAGTTATATAAATATTTATGACTATAGATTGGAACATACCGTCGCAGTCATTAGAGGATTCTTCTAGGCACGTGAGATTTTGTTCACGCATGTTGTTACTGTTAGAGTTGTCGATTACTTCAGCAATAACAAGTCATGTAGATATATTCAGGGGTTTCGTTAAAGGATTTCTCTAAATAATTAATTCCTAATTGGGTTTGGACTTAGGAAAATGGATCCTTGTAATATTAAGTTTTACTCTTTTAAACCTAGTATATAAACTTATTTTTCTCTTGTATGTGAGCGATAGCGAATCATAAGACAAATTACATTCACGGTAAAGAGAGAAGTGAGACAGTATTTCAATAATATTGATTCTACTAGACGTAATATGTTAATTTGGTGAACCAAGACAAGTTACACATATTATTCTTTCTCTTTACTTGTGTGTGTTTACTGTTTTTTATTTCGTATTACTCTAGATTGTTTAAGTTTCTACATCCTTGAATATCAGTTTTCGCATAATAATATCAAATGCTTAGACAAAGGCATATACAAACATAAAACTAAGAGTTCTTACTTAAAAAAAAAAAAAAAAAGAGGTTATCCTCTACAATTGCACTCACGAGAATGGGTAATAGTCCACAAGAATCTGAATAACTGTTTCAAGAATTTCCTGGCATGAATCTTATGATATTTTTGTTACCATCAGCTGTGAGGGGCGCCATTTGAAGCTGAAGCTGAAGCTGTTGATCATTCCCTTTGAAAGCATCATCTTCAAGTAAAGAAGAAGTGGTACCAACGTTGAATTCTTCTAGAGATGGAAAGTTTTCTAGGAAACTAAAATCTTTCATAATGTTAATATTCATTTCCTGGAGCTCTTGATCATCAATACCAAGATTAAGCCATTGACTCTGACTGCTCACATTTTCTTCACAATTAATTGTGTGGCAAGCTTTCTCCATCATCGTTTGCATATATTTTCTCTGCGCATCAATCCTCATTTGAAGGTGTTGTTGTACCTATTAACACAACAAAGAGGAGTTAGATACCTTCAACTGAGTTAATCAACAGGGACGAATCCAGAAATTAACTTTAGAAGGTACAAGTTCAAAATAATATAATTATAATAAAACAAAAATAAAAATAAATGAGTTGAGTCAAATCTAGAAATATTAATATAAAATCAAAGTGTTCAAAGCAAACAACCAAATTAATTAAAGAAAAAAAAAATTGAGTGGGGGCACCAGGCCCCACTCATCACTACTTGGGTCTGTCCATGCTGTTCCTCCTGAGATTACAGTAATACAAAAAAATCTCCTTACACATAAGTTTTAGGTGTTAAAATAAATTATTGGAGAGTAATTTAGTAAATATTAAACCATTTGTGATAAGATATCGATGATTTAGTAACAGCAAAGAAACTTTTGTTATTTATGAAATCGTAAAGAGATTTTTCTTATTCAATTAAACTCGAAAAGGGTCGAGACATTAACCCAGTAAATAAACTTTAAACAGAAAATCCGAAAGCTCGATGGAAGAGAGGACCCCAAACCATTAAATAACCTTAGCTTTGATAAAAAAAATTAGATCAAGAAAGAATCCTAAACGAAATATTATTCTTTTGTGTCAACTTCTAAATTAATTTACCTCTAAATCTTGATCTGATCTCCTTCGCTCTTCCATTTGCATTCTAAGTACTTCACCTGGATGTATGTTCCTGCTAATAAAAAAAAAATTAATTAATTAATAAATAAATAAACAAAGAATCAGAATATTTAATAAAGATATACATGAAATCTTACTATGAGCGTGCATAAGACGCAAGAAAACATTAATTTAGGAAGAAGAATTAGATATTAATAATTTAATATCATTAACATAAATTTAATCTAATGATTTTAATAAATTCTATAAGAAATAATTATGTAATTATAAATTAAATAATCACTTACTCACTCAAGCTACAATTTGCTATCCCAGCTGAAGTAGCTGCAGAAATATTATTTCTTTGAAAGCCTCCTGTTTTAAAGAAAATAATATGTAATTATAATATTAAATATATAAATTTTCTCTTACCGTTGAAATTTAATTAAAGAATTTAAAGTTCGTAGCAAGAAATGAAGAACAATCACCTCTTTCAGTGTTCCTAGCTGTTGCTTGGTCATTGAAATGATCCTTGTATTGTGATTGCTTCCCAAGCCTGAATTTCTATATATAATACAAGTTCAGAAATATAAAAATTGAAATTAACTAGTGAGGAGAATATCAAATACATTAATATATAGAAAAAATGAAGAAATTTAAATAAATAAAAAAACCTGAAGATGGCTCTTGAGATGGAAAAGAGTGAGACCTTTAACCCCCATAATTCTAAGGATGTTCTTTGGAGTTGCATCTATATAAAACATATAAATAAATAAAAAATAAAAAATAATACACAGAAATTAATTGGGAAAAGAGAAAAAGTGGTTAAATGGGAAGTACTTTCGGGTCCTCCAAGCTGAGTTACAGCATCGACAAATCGTTCATGGAGCTCGAGAGTCCATCTGAGTCGAGGCTTTGGATCAGTTGTGAGAACGAGACTGGAGGTGGAGGTGGAGGTGGAGTCTCCATGGAAGCTGCAAATTGGCTTATAATTATTCGCCATATTCTTCTTGCTTGGTGGCAACATTATTCTCTCTCAGCTTTTGTATTTTTACAGCCAGCTTAGTTCAAACAACATAATTAAGCAAACACTACATATATAGTCGAATGTATCCGCACAAAATATCAAGTCATCTGCAACAGTAAATTTATATATATATAATATTCAAGATATCATATTAATTACGTCATCACCACACTTAAATATCAACAGATTCATTTCATTAGATCTAAATAATATTTTATAACTTAAATTCCATATTATATAAGCATAATCCAAAAAACTAATGTTAAGACATCCTAACTATTTAATTACGTATCAAATAGAGAATATATATATATATATATATAGTAAAGATATATATATTCAAGACGTCCTAATATGAATTTAGTCAGGATCATATATATGCACCATTAGATTCATTACATAGGAAAATGATATTTTATAACCTAGATAGTAGATCCAAAGATGTTTATGCATAATTATAATAAATTTGTATCAGGATATCCTGTCTAGAAAATTATTATTATTATTATATAAAAAATAAAATAAAAAATCCTTTTTAACATAAATATCTTCGTTGTATGCCTAATTTATGCAATTTTTTGGAAGTCTAAGAACAAACCCAATCAAATGTTAAAAAATTAAATAAAATTTGCAAAAGCTTTTTTACTATTCAGTTAAAAAAATATCAAAATTTTATTGGGTTTTAGTGATACGAGAATGTGATTCACAACATATTAATCAATTCATATACAAAGTACATGGTTCCAATGATACATATAATTCATAAGTTCATTTATTATTAAAAAAAAAAAAATGTAATAGATGTATATAAATTATGAATAGTTATTTAAAAAAAATTACATATATAATGAATTAATAGAGGTTATTATTGGTAATTGGGACAGATTTTCTCCAATCTTCTTACCTTTTATAGGAGAATGTTTGTCTCTTCAACAGTCAAATTACCATTTACCATCATTTATGAAGTCTTTAAATCAATTGTTGTAGGTAATTACAAACACTTTATAAATTTACCTTAAACGTTCTAAATTTACGTATCTATTCGTGGGTAGTTCTAATGGTTAGAGCGAATTGGAGATAAGTGCATAGTCTGAGGTTCGATTCCTTATCTAAGCATACAATTAAGTGTGGGGTCTTGGTTATGGATCATTGCGCTAATCTCTCATGAAGATTAGTCGAAGTACGCGTAAGTATATATTAAAGATTGTTAATAAGATTCACCTTTGTCATTAGCAATACCTAAGAGGGTTTACGACTATTATCCCTTTTTATATACCAAACAAATACATTACTTGTCAAACCCATAATTTAATTTTCACTATAAATATTATTGCACGTGTTAATCAAATGAAGCATGTGATTCTATTTATTAGGAGATATCATATATATCACAAGTATTTTGGCCATCAAGATTATCAGGTTTGGTATCATTAAATTGTAAAGAAAGAAAGAAAAAAGGGGGGATTTACTGGTAAAATAAAATAATAATTATAATAATAAAATACTAATTAAGCATAAAATAGAAAGAAAAAAAGAAGGAGCATGTTTGGTTGTGCAAGAGAATAATTCCATACTTCCCTTTCTTATCTTTGAGAATTAAACAAAAAAAAAAAAATTTCTTTCCCGATTACTATTTTATTTCAAAGTTTTATATCATATCCTTTATATATTTACACAATAAAATTTTGATATATATATTATTCTAAAAATAAATTAATTATACTAACGATTAGATCAATGAAAAAGAAAATACATACATATATTAAATAATTTTATTTTAAATATTTAGTGCGTGAACAAATTTTTTCAGATTAATTGTCTTTAGATTATACAAAAAGGTTATAAACGTGATAATTGAATATTGGTGGTGCCAAAGAGATAAAGATTGATTGCCTTTAAGAATCTATTTTGTTTGGTCTAAAGTTATTTTAGCTTAGTTTCTCAGCATCATGTTTGGAGTTCTTTTCGGCCCAACATTTCTCTTTTTCATACATTCAAAATTTGAACGGTACCCTTCAAGCATGCACATGGTACAACTGTTTATCTTACGAACGGTAATGTCACATCTATCGCAATTGTTGAATTATAATCTAAAGGTTCTTGTAGAGGGTAATGTTATCCCTCGACATTACATGTTGAGAGTAAATCACATATGTTACGTCTGGGAAATCAAGGGCTGACGTAGTAAATCATGTGATGGGAGGGGACCTGCTCCCGTCAGAACGGTAAGCACACGTCAGGCCTGCCAAATGCTATGGAGCTCCCACGTGTCTATTTTTCTGCTCCAAATAGCGTGAAATCAGCTTGGAAGGTGGGCAATGTGACGTAAAGCCGGATTTAATCCTAACATTTACACCAACCCTTGGATTTAATGATGATTACTTGCACTCATCTCACTATAAAAAGAGGAAGACCCAGTCATTAAGGGGATTCGGCTATTTTACACTCTGAATTAGCTTTTTCTCTCTCTCTTATGACTTTGTATTTACTTTTCCCCAATCATTTGTAAGTCAATCCGCTGTTGCGACCTGACCCACTATATTAATACAAATCAGTGGACATAGGACTTGCTACCTTAGCATCCGAACCACTTCAAAAAGCTCTCATTGCATTTACTCTACATTATATCCATAATCACGTGTGTGTCTTGACCAATCAACGTTACGCACGTGTCAATTAGTTGGTGTCAAAAATTACACATCAACAACATAAGATACACTTTAGGGATTGTTTGATAAAACCTGGGTTGGATTAGTTGGATGGTTTCAAAGTTAAGGATTTCACTTTTTACTTCAACTTAGTGAGCTTGAAGAGAAGGTGTAGATCAAAAATCCAAATTTGTTCGACCCTCGTTTTTAAGTATTTAGTATTTTCTCTCTAATGAATAATTGTATATTTATGTAATAATAATTGAGACGGGATGATTTATACATCATATTTACTTGTATACTATGATTACAATAAGCCCATATATATTATGGGCTCATGAGGCCCAAATATTTCGTCCCACAAAAAATTAAATTTTGTACTATTACATTGAACATGATAAATGTAATTGCCAAAAAAAAAAAAAAATTAACTTATATAATTACTAATTTATCCTCGTTTCTTATTAAATGTAACTACAATTAACAAAGTGTTCGTAATCCAATAAAATTACTATTTAGTGCACCAAATTGAACAAATTCCATTTTAGTGGCCCTAAACCCTAAACCTTGATTAAGACCAAGTAACCAGTAACGTTACCGAAGACCGTCATAGTATACCTCTACACTTGAATTCACATAATGAAGAGTAAAGAGTTGGCATGCCTACACGCTTACAAGATAAACACGTGTGGACCACTTGGGATTGTTGAGCCGACAAATAATAATAAATTTTGTTTGCTCTATCTTTATTCACACATTTCACGAAATTCATTAAATGATTTACTAAAAATCATGTAACTCTTATTAATTTTATGGCTTTTGCTTCCTCATATTATTATTTTAATATTTTTTTATTTTAATTATTAAATTACTGAAATAATTAACTTAAATCATAATTTATATATATATAAAATAAAAGAAATACTATCGTTCAATGTTGGTATTATGAGTTTAGTCTTTAATATTACTAATTATATATTTTATATTACTAGTTTCATGTTAACTATTATAATTTTAACATTATATTTCGATATGAATGTATTACGGAAAAATCTTAGAAATTAACAAAAATAAAATTTATTATCAAACTAGGGCACACCTCAATAAACAAGAATAAACAAAAGGTTTCTAGAGATTACTAAGTACACACCAACTCACCACACTATAATAATGGCCAAATAATGCCTCGACTTTTTAATTTATAATCTATATTTTTTTTCACCCCCTTTAAATACAAATTCAACCACTTTTAGTAATAAATACAAAACAAAACAAAAAAATTAAGAAAAAAAAAAATGTTACCACTCATAAGAATATTCCTATAACGTATAAGATATTTATGACTTAATCTATTGAGTTGTGAGCCTTAAACGCTGAACATTGTGACGTTGGTCTCGAGATTTGTCCACCGGCACTTGCAGGGCATGACATCAACCCGATTGAGGGCACCATACAGTTATACGTTAAACATAATGACACCGTATTAGGTAACACTAATCCGGGTTTTGAAGGAAACTTTGACAAGTAATTATGTTGTAAGTATAATGTTTTGGTGGTTCCGTCAGACACACTTTGAATGTACTCCTGTGGTACGACCCCAATCAGACGGTTATTATTCAAGAACAAGCTCGACACCTGCTAAGATGGGTGATAACTCCCCTGTCAAGAAGTTGTGGCTAAGATCGACGATCGATCCCTCACCATATGATCGTGATGATGTGAGGCCGACGAACCTTGATGGGAGCCCACCGGATAAATTGTTCCGTTGTAAGAACATTGAAGACAAAGAAGGATTAAATAGTTGGGCCGGGATGGGCCCATTGAATTTGTTCATGCTTAAGTCGAGGTACACTAACTCTGAGAGTGATTGTAGGCCGTTGAGTGGGCCCGTCAAAGAATTGTCAGATAGCGACACATAGCGCAACGTTAACGGCAGGGATCTTAACGGTCCGGTGAGCCCATTCTTCTTCAAATCCAAATGCAGCAACTGAGTCGACACGCCGGGCAACTCACCCGACAACGAATTCGACGCCAAAATGAGTACTTTCAGCTCCGGCAGGCTCGTCAAACTTGGCAGGATTTCCCCGGTGAGCTGGTTGAAGCTCAGGTCGAGTGTGTGCAAGCTCTTGAGAGAGCTAAACGAAGTGGGTATCGTCCCCGTTAAGCGATTGTTCGTCAAGGAAATGACACGGAGGTCTGAGAGTTGACCGAGTTGGGGAGGGATGGGGCCGGTGACAAGGCCGGGGAAGAGAATGAGCTGGTTTAAGGAGGTTAAGTTGGAGATGGAGGGGGACAGGAAGCCGGCGAGTCCAGGTGAGTCCGTAAAGCCGGTTCCGAGACTGAGAGTGGTGACTCGAGAGAGGGAACAGGTGACGCCGGCGAAGGAGGAGCAGGGATCGGGCGAGGTGAAGTCCCAGGAGGAGAAGAAGTCGGAGCGGGGAATGTCAGTGAGAGTGGATTTGATATCAGCAAGAGCCGCGAGATCGACGGGGCTGAGTTTTTGTTGCAGAGATGGAAGAATGGCAATGTGAAGAAGGAGGAGAGAGAGAAGAGAGAGTTGGGGAGACATTGGAAGGTAACTTTGGGAGGCGAGTTGAGTTTGAGAGGTGAGAGAGAAGGTGGTGGATTTTAAGAGTTTCAGCCTTTCAGGAGAGAAGAGAGATTATTGGGGGCCAATGAAAAATTGACACGTGACATAGGTTGATATGAGTCAACAAATGTCAAATATAGATTTAGTTTAAGGTTTTGAGTTAGATTCCTAAAATGGTACAACCTTAGGTTTGAGTTTGTAATAATCAAACTTGAGTTTAGGGTTACGTTACCTCACTTATCTATATTTTCTAATCATCTCTTTACATGGATCTTATTATTTTAAGGATATTCAATGATACATGTTACAAGTTTTGTCGAGATTTTAGTTTCTAATTTAAATTCACAATGTGAAATTAAAGAATTTCTGAATACATTATAGATAATATTAACTTAGTAACTAAATACTTCTTTTATGTCTATATGGTTGTCTTCACATATATCATTAACGTATAATTCAACATTTTTTTAGGGTATGATCACTAATCGATAAAATATTTGTTTGATTCCATGCATTTTATATATAAGAGCATACATTAAAACAACTCAAATTTAAAAATTGGGTGAATTGTCTTATTGTGTCCAACCCAAAAAAAAAAAAAAACGTTAATTATTTCATACATTTTATTTATAGAAAGTAGAATCGTCTCAAGAACATTTGTAACTCTAAACAAGATTCAAAAGTTACTTTGTGAGTCTTCTAAAAATATAAGCATATATTAAAAAAATTATTTCAAATTTATTATTCTTGCCTTTTGAGGTGCAAAATCATTAATGAAATTTTTGTATTCAAATTTAAAAACCAAATCTTTTTCAATTGATAATATAGCTAAATTACCTAATCTTTCTTGTGATATTATTGAACGCAAATAGGATTTTATTAATTTTAATTTTGAAAAACTTCTTTCAGTAACATGAATAGTTAATAGTATTCTATAAGCTATCCTTGTATTTAAAAAAAAAAAATCACTTTTTTTTTTTTTTTATAAAATTTAGTATCTCAAATGGTGTTTTAATTTCCACGTTTATAATTTCTTTTAATTATGAATATAAATCTAAATCATCAATGTGAGAGAGCATGTCATGTTTTAAAAAGTTTTCAAGATTTAAACAATTTTTCTTCAAATTATCATCATCAAACAAATTTAACTTTTTCTATACTATAAAGGAGACCGAAATTATCACTGTATATTTCAAATTGTTCAAACCTACTTTGAAGTGAGTAAATAGCATGATTAACTAAATATGTGAAATAATTAATTCTAAAAGATTTTTCAGCAGACAATTTCATCTCTTCGTTTTCATTCTCATCAAATTTTTTTTCTTTCTCTTTATTATATATTTTTCACGAAATTTTGATTTTATATTCCTGTGCTTTGGAATCTCTTTAGCATAAATCACAGAAGATGTAAACCTATTCTCTCTAAATTTTTAAAAAAAATGAAATAAGACATTTCAATTGATTTATTGTAACAAAAATGTCTATATTTTTAGATTGTAAATATTTATTAACCGTATTAACAGCAAATAACATTTTATATCAAATAATAAATATGGCGTTTTCATTGTTAAAAGAAAGATAACAAAATTATATATTGCAATGTTGATATAAATGTGTTTTTTATGGGTAAGTGATCGTAACGTGTGTTCTTTAAGATACAGATTTACGGCAACTCAATTATTGATGTCATCGAATATCCCTTATTATGAACCATTGCCGTTGTTTCGGTTGGGTCAGAACCATGGCGGAGGCAATAATTTGGGTTCAACATGCGAATGTGTCCACAACGTTGCGTCAGAAGCACTTTTTGGA
Organism: Pistacia integerrima; assembly: GCA_026225825.1. Classification (NCBI taxonomy): domain Eukaryota; kingdom Viridiplantae; phylum Streptophyta; class Magnoliopsida; order Sapindales; family Anacardiaceae; genus Pistacia; species Pistacia integerrima. The sequence goes on from CM047744.1 coordinate 24,679,859, forward strand.
CACAAAAATATGAAGCACAAAAATGGCGTGGAGCTGAGTGTACCGTCAATGGTGGGACTGTGAAAGTGATACCATGGAAAAGCACTTTTAAAAAATCAAAACAGTTGCTTTTACGCAAGAGAAAAATTAATGGCAGGTAATATGGGTATGGGCTGGCTCACCTGCTTCTCGATGGTATTATTTCTGTTTGTCCCATCAGTTTCAATTAACTGACTTTTAACAACACCACACTGCAGCAACAATGAAGCCCAGGACCACCCAGGTTCTAGATGTTAATTAAACTTAATAATACAATTGTAAATAAATTTACAATAAATAGTATATTGATATAAGTTATATAAAAATATGAGTATTTATTTTTAATGCTCTTTATAATTAATATATTTATGATTGTGTTTGACGAGGGCAAAACAAAACTATCAAAATTTACTAATGAACAAGTTGTTAAGCTAACACAAATAACAATACTTTCAAATTAAATTATAATAAAATTTCTACTAATAAAATATTCAATGATTTATCTAGCTTTTATAGTAAAATATTATAACTTTTGTTGTAATTTCACTTTTATGTTTCGATTCCTTAAAATAATGCATCAAAATATATATTTTTGATATTTATCTTTTTTTCATAACTTCAATATTTTGATATGACTAATTTGTAGATAGTCTAGATGGTTAGAATGAATTAGAGACAGTCTCAGGTTCAATTTTCCATTTGAACATCTGCAATTTAAGTGGAGGGTTGTGACTGTGCATTGTAAGCTAACCTTTATATATATATATATATATATATATATATATATATATATATATATATATATATATATATATATAAGTATTGAAACACAAAACAATTGATAATAATTTAATTTGACAAACAAATTTTAGAAATAATATTTATTTTATAAAATATATGAAAAAATATACAAACTTTCTTCATTTTGTTCTTTGTACAATTAAATAATATATAAAATTCATTATATAATTTATTAAATGCATTTGTGAGATTTAAAAAAAAATAAAATAAAACTATGAATTTAATTTACTATATTTGATGAATTTAAAAATTATATACATAATTTTTCAAAGTCAAGTTGACCCACCTCCCTCCGCCCCTAAGGTACCTATGAGGAAAATTGAACCTCGATCTTACGGAGACAAACTACAAGCATGATCAAAATACTACCAATTTTTTTTTAGAATAAAATATTCGAAACTGGGTTTCCCATCGGACTTTGTAATCTTATCTACCTATGAAGAGACTCGAACATCAAACCTTCACGCCTGATCATTAGACTAATCCCTTATGGGTGATTCACGACAAGTGTTTATGTTATATAACCATAGAATTATGTTATATCATGAGGTTAGGTTGTATCTGAACTATCTGGTTACAGTAGAAACAATCTTTGAGCTATGGTTCAAGGATCCACATAAAAGGTAATGTTACCTTGATACTTTAAACAATCAGTTTGTCGTAATCCAATGAAAAGATATTAAGAGTATCCATTAAAATTTACCATTAGATTAAAAAATTGAACCAATGGAATCTATTAATACATAACGAACCCAACTTCAAAAGATATTCCTGAAATTGACCCAACTAATTATAATCAATAATATTTACTTTTAACAACATGGAGTAAACTAAAATCTCAGCTCCCAGGTGGAACTAGAGACAATGGTCTAAAATCCCAGAAGCATACAAGTTTAAAATATATGATTCTCTTAGATTTTAAAATGAGAGTGCACATGGGAACATTGTGGGCATATTTGAAATGAATTGAAGATGTGGAACATTCATATAATAATAACTAAAGTTGCTTATAATATAAGTTAAAATGCTACTTCTGGATCTACACAGTATTAAAATGTAGGTTTTGTGAAGTTACAGTAGAAAACATTATGCTCTCTTGTACTCAAACTCATCATATTCATGTTCAGGTTCATGGTCACTTTTTGTTTGCTTGTGTTTAGTCTTTTATGGGATGAATATGTTTTGCTTGTTCATCAATGTCACCATTGTCCCACATTTTCACTTCACATTTGAATTTTAAAATAGCTCTCTATGATTGAATCTCAATCACATGATAGTGTTTTCAGCTATTATCAACACTATGATGGTATATTTTCAATAATTATCATATCACATCAGTTTATAAACAAAAACAAGAGTTTCAATGAAAAATCTATGTAATATACCCATAAGATATAGGGTGATCTTCCTAGGAAGTTAAGCAATTGAAAATTCTCAGGTGCAGATCAAAGGCCAACAGTTGTTGGTTGACTTTCATCTGCACGTTAGAAATATCAGTTCAGTGACTCCTAAACACCTTCAACTATGCATCATAAACATGATACATGACAAACCTAAATTTTGTTAACTAGAGCACAGCAAGAAAAGAACTTGAACACGTGTATTTACCCCACAACACGCGTCATACTTTTCTCGAACACGTGTATTGACCCCACAACACGTCATCCAAATACTCTAGATTGCAGCTTCATCAATATGTAACCTTTATAAACATGCCTCTAATATGGAGAAAAGTACACTTCCATGATATAATGAAACCAAGAATTCATGAAATTGAAGGTTGCATGTACTTGCAAAGCACGAAAACAATAATAAAAAGGAAGAAGAAGATAAACTGCATCCATAATCACTAAACACCTGACAGTATTAATCATTCCAATCATCAAACACATTGTTCGGGAAGTTCATTTTCCGATTAAGCATAAAGTAATACAAAGATAGTCCAAACTTCTCTGAAACTTAAGCTACAATTAAGCATAGAAGAACTTAGCTTAAGAAGACTCGGCAGGAGGTTGGGTCACTCCAAACTTCACCAACTTCTTACTCAGGGACTCAGGCGAGCAGACTTGGTATTTCACATTGCCTGAAGGTGTAAGGTAAACCTCAGCCAATTCAAGCTTATCCGAAGTAAGACTGGTGCTGTCCATGGTTTTGCTGAGCACCTTCAGGGCGAGTTGGACCGCTTCTTCCCTTGTGATATCATCCTTATAGTCCTGTTTAAGGATTGATTGTGCAGCCTGGTTGTTTGCACCAATTGAAGCAGCTTTCCAACCACCATAGTTTCCACTAGGGTCGCTCATGTACAGCTGAAAGCCATAATTTTTATCCCATCCTGCAAAAAGGAATGAAACACCAAAGGGGCGGAGACCGCCAAACTGTGTGTAACCTTGCTTGGTATCGCAAAGAGATTGAACTAGCTGCTCTACAGGCATTGGCTCTTGGTATGCATATGTATAGCGTTGGGCTTGGACCCTTGCAGTGTTTATTAGAATGTTGGCATCAGACATTATTCCAGCAACAGCACAAGCAACATGGTCATCAATCTTGTACATCTTCTCGGTGGAAGTTGAGGTTTGCAGGAGCTTGGAAGTAACCTTCTTCTCACCAACTAGGACAACTCCATCTTTCGATAATATGCCGATCGCACTACCGGCATTTCCAATGGCCTCCATTGCATACTCAACCTGATAGAGACGGCCTTCAGGGGAAAAAATTGTGGTACGGCTATCATATCTACGAGACATTTTTGGTAATGACTGGAAGAATAAGAACGAACAAAAACAATCAGATTAGACAAATTGAAAAAAAACAATAAGAATAGAAAACTGCAGCCATGTATTCACCATCAAAAAGAAAATTTGCATTTAAGTAGTTAATGACTAGAACAACTCAAGATAAGCTTGAAAGATTATATATTAATAGAAGATATAAAAGAAGCACAAATCAAAGCAGAAACACAAGCAAGTCCTGGAGAATTTAATAGCCAAATATGATAGAAGTACGATTCTGGAAACAGAAGAATTATTAAGGAATGAAAATGGACTAAGATAACAAAAATATCAATGATAATGATAGGAGGCAAAAAACAAGAGAATGAACCACAACTATGTATAATAGTTCTCCTTGATTTCTGTTTAAAGAAAACAGAAACCATGCCTCCAAACCATACTTAATTCACTTCCAGCCTTGTTTTCCTTGCAACCAAGACAATCATTTTGATTTAAAACCAATCAAGCATGTTTTCCCACGGGGTAACCACTTTCCAAGAAAACGTTGCATTGCATCAAGGTCTTGATTAGGCAAGTACTCTTTTTGATATCAAGACCAAGATCAATGGCCTTTCTTGCTACCCATCTAAGGGATTTTGTTTCTCATGTTTGCCTTCTGATACGAAGCTCAAGAAAATATATTAAAACTACAAGAAGAATTACACGAACATGGTGAAACAGTTGTCCACAAAGAGAATATCTCACATTTTGCATTGTCCACTTAGACTAATAAAATCAACATACATAACTGCAACTTCTTTCTTTTATCTCCTAGACCCTAAACTTGAGTCCCTCGAGTTCAAAATTGACAACCACTAAAACCTACAGTTTTCCGGAAGCAGAAAATTCATGGCTTCTAGCCAAGTAGTTGACCCCGTGGAACCGAAATCCAGACCTTGTGGGAACAAATCATAGGCTTGACCATTGCAGCAACTCCTCATAGTTACTTCAATTTCAGTATATAATTGAAACATATAACAAGTTGATATCCCAAGGGCGGGCATCAATTCAATCCTCGGAATCATCAAAGCTAACATTAATCTCAATCAGAAATTATATTAATTCTCTTCTCAAAACTTTGATCATAACTCTTACTGTGCTTCTTCAAAACAATTCATAACACAGAAAATTACCCACCAAAAATTGAATCAAACAACGAAATCTAAGCCATGCCCAGAAAAAACTATTCAAATCTCAGCTAAAAGTAAACACAGAACCCTAAATTCGACACAAAGACAACCAAAAAACAAACAGTAATGACACTCAAAACCCACATAAAAATTCAATCTTTCGAATAAAACAAAAACAAAAATCAGAAAAGACAGGATCTTTACCTGTAACAACAACTGTAATGCTTTCTCTTCCCGTTAAATGTTGATGCTCTTCCGGAGTTAAGCTTTTCCTGAGTTCTATTATAACTTTATAAGTTCTGTTTTCGACTGACTTCTTTCTCAAGAAAATCTTTTGTTTTTGTTTATTTTCCTGACAAAATTCAACTTAATGGGCCGAGCCTTTTCGGATTTTGGGCTATATTTCCAGCTAGACTTTTGATAGTAAAAAAATCTTAGGGCCCAAAGTAACTGGTGATTATCAAATTAATTTTTTTGGGTTAAATTAAAATACAATTAAAAAATAATACGTTTGATACATTATTTAAAAATTAATAAATAATCCTTCCTGGCACTGGGCAGGCATAGGGCTGTTAACGAGTCGAGTCGAGTCGAGTTTTTGGCTTAACGAGCTCAGAAAGAAAAAAAATCGAGCGGAATCCAAATGAGCCAAGCCTTTAATTTTCTGACTCGACTCGACTCGTAAAGAGAGAAAAAAATTCAATCTAACTCGCGAGCTAGCTTAACAAGCCAAGTTACAGCGGGCTCGCGAGCTAATAAAAAGCATACAAATTTTTTTAAAAAAATTGGTACAGATGTTCTCTTTCTCATTTAGTAGTCTTTCTTTTCTCTCTCTCATTTATTACTCTTTCTCTTTCACATTGATTTGCTTTCTTCTTTTCTCTCTCACTAGACTCCAATGCTCACAACTCTCTTCTTCTTTTTACCCTTGCTTTCTTTCTTTCGATTCTTTCTTTCTGCTCACGACTCTTCTTCTTTTTACCCCTCCCTTGCTTTCTTTCTCGCTCACGATTCTCTCTTCTTTTTTCCCTTCGTTTTTGCTCACGATTCTTTCTTTCTCGTTTCCTGTTTCACGACTTCTTCTTTTTACCCTTGCTTTCTTTCGTCACGATTCTCTTCTTCTTGCTTTTTGCTCACGAGCATTCTTTCTTTCTCCCTGTTTCCCTTGTGAGCCAGTAAAAAGCATACAAAGTTTCTATTTCTTTCCTTCTTTCTCCTTTTTTTTTCCTATTTTCTCTTTCTTTCTTTCATTCTTTATCTTTGTTCCCCTGCACTCTCCATCAACTCTGATTTCTTTCCTTCTTTCTCCTTGTTTCTCTACACTCTCTACCAAATCTGACGCCCATAACTTGCCTAAAATGGTTTGGTTTGGTTTTGTTTTAGGGAAAACGATTTTAGTTGCGTTTTTAGGGATTTTAACATCGGAGTGTTCTTTATCATTTTTGCAAACTTTTTGTTTTTAAAATTTTAGTTTAATCCCCTACACTTAATAAAACTCCTAAAACGCCCTTAATAATTCTAGCCTGGCTCGGCTTGGCTAGCGAGCCTAACGAGTCGAGTTGAGGCAGGCTCGAACTCGGCTCGTACTCTCTCACGAATCAAGCCGAGTCGGTTTGATTCCAGACGAGGCGAGCCGTTAACGAGCTGAGTCGAGTTGGCTCGTGAGCGGCTTGTCTCGTTTAACAGCCCTAAGCATGCATCAGCCCCCATACATGGTCTTATGACTTTGCGAAGACCTCGTGTTTTTGATAAACACTCACGAATCAAGTAGTCGGTTTGATTCGGAGCAGGCGGCAGGGTGCTTAGTAGTCGAGTTGGCTCGTGGCCCGGCTTGTCTGTTTACTTACGCCCTAGAGGGCATGAACCCCCATACATGGTCTTATGACTTTGCGAAGACCTGTGTTTTTGATAAACACTCGTCTCAGACTCTCAATCTAGTCATTACAACTCCCTTAGCGAGGAGACACCTCTTCTCTCAAAGTTACGGGGCTCCTTTGTCGAGTTCCTTTTAATTTTCATATTTTGCACTAACTTTTGAGATTGTTATATGTCTGTGTAAAACTTTGACAATCATTGATCGTTTCATGAGTATCAATATATCTAAAGGTTATTATATTCGACTTCTTGAAAATTATAGGAAAATGTTCAAAATAACTTTACATGTATTTTGCATAACTCTTATGTGGCCAAAAACTATTATTTTTCACTTCTAAAAAATTGTAGAAAAATGTCCATATTCTACCTCAACATTTACTAGAGGTAACAATAGTTCATGATTAATAGATACATAAAAATGAATATACTAACAATTAGATCTTAACCATAAATATGTATATACGTCGTGAAGTCCTTTAAACTCAAAAGAGTTCATATAAGAAAAATATTTTAAATATGTTTCTCCAAATAAAACTTTTGTTACTTAAAATATTCCTTATTTCCTCAATTTATTTATCAAGCTTTAATTGTCGAGCTCGATAGATAATGATCGGCTCGTGTTCGACCTCGATTACAATCGAGTCAAAATCGAGCTCAAGCTTGAGTTCATACTCAAGCTTAGCTCGGTCGTATTCGAATTAAAATCAAGTTCAAACTCGATTTTTAATTATTATAAATAAAATATTAAATTAAAATATTTTACAATATGTCGAGCTCGAGTTAACTCACTAATTGTTGAAGTCGTGTATTATTAGGCTCGAACTCAACTCGACTCGACACACAAGCTCCTTGAGCTCAAGAGCTACCTCAGCTCGTTTGTAGGCCTAATCACATCTTTTGGTGTAACAAATTATTTTTTACCTTTGGACCAAATTTAGCATTGGGTAGTAAAAATTGTAATATGCATACTAGAAGTGATTCTAGTAATTAAAATCTCCTTTAGTAGAGTTATTACACAAAGTGTTACTATTGACAACCCACCTTTACTCGTTTTTAAATTTTGCACGTCCAGTATTATTGTATTTTTTTTTTCCATGATATTTATATTAATACAATAAGTAAGGTATTTTTGTTCCATTATGATGAATACATATCATATTTTATAATTAATTATTTATCTTATTACTTGGAAAGTATGTTGTTTAATTATTATTATTATTATTTTTGACTTATGGGGGTCATTTTTAATATAAGATTATTATACAAATGGATTCTATTGACTTATAAAAAATTTATAAGACTTATTATTTGTCACCACGTATAAAACTTCTTTCGAAAAGGATTCTATTTTGATATTTCATTTTTTCAAAAGAAATCTGAAACTTCTTTCGAAAAGGATTCTATTTTGATATTTTATTTTTTCAAAAGAAATCTAATATATGAATTGTCAAACACCGAAACAACAAGACATAACTTAGAATAATACAATGTGAAGTTTATAGGTCTCTGGACCTACTCTTTTACTTTTACTCAAAAAAGAGATAAGATCCAAAAGTGTTTATATACATATGGCTTGTAGCAATTTTGTCCCATTTACCTGTTTTATACTGAAATCTATTTTGGATTGTTCCACGATGAATTATACCAATCAAATTGATATGTCATGTCACTTTTTCTTGTATTGTTTGGTTGCGTTATTAGGGTTTAAATATATATTTTTTTTTTTTTAAATAACTGACGTTCCTGAGCCAACTTATCCTCACATCAACCCATCGTTGTAGCCTTTCATGTAAATCACAGACAAAAGTACTTTCTTTATACTTAACTAAGAATCAAATCTAAGATTGTAGGTTAGACTATTTGCAACTCCTTTAGTTTGTCTTTACCGTTGAGCTACCCATGGGGGGGTTTCAAAATACTTTTTCTAATGTAAATATTTAGACTTATATAATACGAATTGTAATTAGTCAGGATTAATTTCTCATTAAATATAAAAACCTAATAAAATTTTTGGTAAAAAGCTCATTAATTCCTTCCAGGAACCCATATTGTAATAGTAATTTGTGAATTGTAAGATGTCATTTCTTGCCAATACAAACAATCAATTACCTTTCTCCCTCGACATAATCAATTAATCCATTTCGGTTCTAATGCCCATCGAATCTCTTAAAGATTTATTAGCTGGTATTAACTAATTTTCTTGTACATGTCAAAATTTATCAAAATTTTGGCTTTTAATGATAAATAATTGAGGATGTGAAGTTGAAAATAAGTTCAAATGTCCATGGAATCTCTTAAAGATTTATTAGTTGGTATTAACTAATTTTCTTGCACATATCAAAATTTATCAAAAAAAATTCTTTTAACAAAATAATTGAGGATGTGAAGTTGAAAATCGGTTCAAATGTCCATCGAATCTCTTAAAGATTTATTGGTCGGTATTAACGAATTTTCTTGCACATATCAAAATTTATCGAAATTTTTTCTTTTAACAAAAAAATTATGGAGGATCTGAAATTGAAAAAAAAAAAAAAGAAGAAAGATACAACTTTGAACTCGTAACAGAACAATTTAAGTAGATGATCACAATCAACAAACATTTATTCCCAAAGTATATAATAAACTTAGCATTCTTGATATGCAATGAGATTGATTATGAACTAAGAAACAAAACACATTGAACTCTTCTTCAACCTCTCTCTCACTCGTGTTATTTGATGATCATTCTTCCATGAAAACTTACTTTCACAAAGCAATCATCTGTATCTTCATCTGTACTACTTGCATGAAACTTACATATATATTACCGAAAAATCCTTAAGTAGGACATTGAAATCCAGAAGGTGGGTTCTTGCCACAGTCGACAAGAACTTTAAGAGCAATGGGCAAAATGATATTGATGTTGAGAAGCTTAGCCTTGATGGTGGTGCAAAGACACACGGCGGCGTCCAAGTCCACCAGCCCTTGCAGCACCGGGCAGCAAGAGTCCTTGGCACTACTGCCGACGCCAATTTTTACGAGACCACCTAGCACATCCACACATGCGCCAAGCTTTAGAGTATCAATGGGACAAGTCGCTTGCTTTGGTGGCGAAGGTGGTGGTGTTTCACCTGGCGGAGGCTTGGGAACGTACGGGGGCGGTGTCACGACAGGTGGCTTGGGAACATAGGGTGGTTTAGGGTGGTAAGGGGGCTTGACATGCGGTGGTTTGGGGTGGAAGGGAGGCTTAACATGCGGTGGATATGGAGCGGGGCATTTAGGAGCAGGAGATGGCTTTCGGCACCCAGGACAAGCGAAAGAACTGAGCAAACTGCACAGGTTTACAAGCAAAATAAGATAAAACCCAAACCCCAACTTCCCCATGGTAAAGAGTTTACAAGTATGCAATATCACACCATGCAATCGCCTTCTTATAAAGATAAAAAGTTTACCATCTACAAAGACTTTTAACTTTCAATTCTTTTCAAATTTATAAATCCTGTAAATATATTTCTTATTGGAATCCAGAATGTCCAACCAGTTTAATTAACTTGTTGACTTTTTTTTTTTTTTTTTTTTATAATTGGAATGTTCGAACCAACTTAGACTCACTAAAATTAATGATTGGTTGACCATTCCTATTAGCAATAACCACCGGATAATCCTCTGTTAGTCATTTCTATTAGCAATCGAAAGAAATTAAACTCAGAAACTCTTCAATACTATATCTAATAATTCTTATTCGATCACATAGAGGTTGGTTAGATTTATTTTAGACTCTGCCGACAGGGGAGAGCCTCAAATTTTAAATCTATTCTTCTTAAATTTATAAATTCTGTGCGTAAATTTTTTATTTGGATTGCTAGTATTAAAGTAATTTGTCGGTAATCAGGATTCATTGACTTGAGAGCCTCAAATCACAAAAATATCCGTAGATTTCATTATTTAATCTTAAAGATAATGCAAATAGACAAAATAAAAAGAAGAGAAATTATGGAGTTTGATTGAATATGTTTTCTAACATGTAGTGACTATTGAACCCGTTATTGGCTAAGAATGCCTCAAATTACAAAGGCATGCACGTAACTCTTTCACTAAATAATAATAATAATGATAATAATAAAGTGACAAACTGCAAAACCCTAATTTCTTTGATAAAGACTACCACCTTTTCTTTGATAACCCCAATTCGTCCTCATCCACCTTTTCTTCCATGGTGTGTCGGTCGATCACTAATGTACAAATCAATGACACTTACATCATTGTTTGGCTGAAAAATTTACAAATTTAAAAATGGCTCTAAAACCTTTGTTTTTTGTTTTTTTCTAATTTGAGATGCTATATACATCACCTTTTCAACTAATTAATACAAAATTTTAGGATATATATGTTAGTTCTTCTCTAGTTAAGACGTCATTATCTTAATTTTATAATAATTATTATCATATGTAGCTGGATTCATCTTGTTAGATTGAAATGATATTTATAACTCAGGTTTAATAATATCAATGATAATGATAGGAGGCAAAAAACAAGAGAATGAACCACAACTATATATAATAGTTATCCTTGATTTCTGTTTAAAGAAAACAGAAACCATGCCTCCAAACCATAATTCACTTTCAGCCTTGTTTTCCTTGCAACCAAGACAATCATTTTGATCTAAAACCAATCAAGCATGTTTTCCCACGGGGTAACCCACTTTCCAAGAAAACTTTGCATTGCATCAAGGTCTTGATTAGGCAAGTACTCTTTTTGATATCAAGACCAAGATCAATGGCTTTTCTTGCTACCCATCTAAGGGATTTTGTTTCTCAAGTTTGCCTCCTGATACGAAACTCAAGAAAATATATTAAAACTACAAGAAGAATTACGCGAACATGGTGAAACAGGGGTCCACAAAGAGAATATCTCACATTTTGCATTGTCCACTTAAACTAATAAAATCAACATACATAACTGCAAGTTCATTCTTTTATCTCCTAAACCCTAAACTTGAGTTCCTCGAGTTCAAAATTGACATCCACTAAACCCTACAGCTTTCCGGAAGCAGAAAATTCATGGCTTCTAGCCAAGTAGTTGACCCCGTGGAACCGAAATCTAGGCCTTGTGGGAACAAATCATAGGCTTGACCATTGCAGCAACTCCTCATAGTTACTTCAATTTCAGTATACAATTGAAACACATAACAAGTTGATATCCTAAGGGCGGGCATCAATTCAATCCTCGGAATCATCAAAGCTAACATTAATCTCAATCAGAAATTATATTTGTAAGAATCAGAAGAATTTTCTCTATGTTTCTATTGTGAACAAAATACTGCAATATATACACATTCAACAATCCAAATAAGGAAATGAAAGAATCTAAACTAGGAAATGGTTGATCTAATTTCATATTCTAAAGAGCATATTCCTAAAACATATGATCCTATTCTTAAAACGGTTGATTTGTACAACTCAACAGATTTGTACAACTCAACACTCCCCCTCAAGCTGGGGCATATAAATTATATGCACCAAGCTTGTTGCAAATAAAGTCAATACAAGGATCCCTAAGTGATTTAATAAGAATATCTTCTAGCTAATCATTTGAGCTGACATGACTAGTGGTGATACTACCAAGTAAAATTTTCTCTCTGATAAAATGACAATCAATTTCTATATGTTTAATCCTCTCGTAAAACACCGGATTGGAGGCAATATGGAGAGCAGCTTGATTATCACAAAGTAACTTCATCTTTACTACTTTTGTAAACTTCAATTCTTGGATTAGTTGCTTCAACCAAATGAGCTCAGAAGTTGCTAGAGCCATTGCACGGTATTCTACTTCTGCACTCGATCTGGCAATGACATCTTGCTTCTTACTTTTCCAAGATACAAGATTTCCTCCTACAAGAATACAAAAACCTGAAGTGGAACGTTTATCAAATGGAGAACTTGCCCAGTTAGCATCAGAATATTTGACAATCTCTGTATGGCCCATCTTTTCATATAATAGTCCTTTGCCTGGTGTGCCCTTGATATATCTTAAAATACGAATAACTGCATCCCAATGACTATCACAAAGAGACTGTAGAAACTGACTAACAACACTGACAAAGAAGAAAATATCAGGTTGTGTAATGGTGAGATAGTTCAGTGTACCAACTAGTCTTCAGTATTTCCCAGCATCTGCAAGAGGCTCCCACTGTCCAAGTGAGAGCTTTGAATTAGGATCCATAGGAGAGTCTATCAGTCTATAGTCTGACATCCCTGTTTCTTCTAGAATATCCAGTGCATATTTCCTTTGAGAAATAACAATATCTGAGCTAGATTGAGCTATTTTGAAACCAAGGAAGTATCTAAGTAGTCCCAAATCTTTGGTCTGAAAGTGGTGGAACAAGTGTGTCTTTAATTGTTTAATGCCATCCTGATCACTTTTCGTAATAACAATATCATCGACATGGACAACCAAAAGGGGACGTAGCCTGTTTATTGACATGCTTTATAAATGTACTACAAGTATGTTTTCCAAGCTAACAGGACTCACAATTTAAAAACGATAAAGTAGATAGACTTGGAACCATCTTATAAAGCTTTGCTAAACTAGGATGACCCAAACGATTATGAAGGAAAGAGGAGACTCGGAGACAGAGCAGGCAATGGGTGCAGAAGGTAACTTGAGATGATAGAGGCCTTGTGACTCATGTCTTGCGCCAATCATTCCTCCCGTGTTGCGGTCCTATATAACAACAGAGTCATTAGTAAAAGTGAGAGAACAATTTAAAGAGCAAGTGAGTTTACTAATAGATAGAAGGTTAAAAGGGCAATGGGGAATATACAAGACAGAATCTAAAGGCACGAAGGAGAGTGGTTGTGCACGACCTACAACTTTAACAACTTCTTTGGTCCCATTGGCTAAGGTAACATAAGACAAAGAGGTAGTATTAGTAAGATGAGAAAGCAAATGGGGGTTACCAAAGATATGATCCAATGCACCAGAATCAAGAACCCAAGACCCTAGAAAAGACGACTGAGTGAGGCAGGCAACTAATTTACCCGACTGAGCGATGGAAGCAACAGATGAAGAAGACTGCTTATTTGCCTGGAATTTGAGATATTCATCATAATCAACATCTGTAAGTGTCAAGGATGGTGGACTTAGTTTTTTAGAAGATTCAGAATGATGATCAGGATAAAAGACTTTGGCAAGTCGAGGAGGACACTCATGTAATTTGTAGCATTTCTCCTAGGTATGCCCTCACTTATGACAATAACTACACTTGGGTCGTCCTCCCTTGTCATTACGATCCTCTATTCTCCTTTAATAAAAGTTTGAGACTGAGAGGCCATGACAGAAGAATCAATTGGGGAAGATCCAACCATAACACTAGGGGAAGAGACTCAAAGTAATCGGGCAAAAACGTCATCAAGAGAAGGCACAATAGCACTTGCTAGAATCTGATCTCGTACAGGAGGAGAGTAGGACTGATAGTGACAAGAGTAAGAACCATAAAGAATTTGTTTTGTTGTGCCAGATCTGCTGCTTCAGACTTGCCAACAGGTAATAACAAATTAAATTCTGCCTTGAGAGAGGCCATCCTGCCAAGAAAGTTAGACATGCCCATATCTTGCTGTTTGAGATTAACCAAATTGGATACAGCAGAATAAAGTCTCTGGATATCATTAGTATAAAGCAATTTGGTCTGTCGCCATACATCAAAATAGGTTCGATATATTTTATAAGTAGAATGAAGGTGAGGGTCAATAGACTGCCATAATAAACCATATACCAAAGCATCTGTCTTTACTCAGGTAGTTTTTTCATCCGTGACATCTTTAGCTTTAGTGGTTAAGTGATCCTCCAGACCATGTCCCATACACCATAGTCCAACAGAGGCAGCCCATGATGAATAATTGGAGTTGCCTATTAATTTTTCACTTGTGATTGGAGGAAAAGACAAAAAAGAAACTGAACCTGATTTGGTGTTGGATCCTGCAGGGAGCATGATTGTTTTGTGGGAGAAACAAAACTGATCTGATTATGGGATGAGAACAAAACTGATTATGGGCAAATCGGAAAAGGGAATATTCCAATAGTAGTGGACTATTTCTGGCGGCGGTGATGACAATGCAAGTCGGATGGTGGTGGGTGTGTTCATCGGTGGTATATGAGTGCACAAGTGTTGGAGGTGAGACCTCACGCGCGCCGGAGAAAGAGATCAGAGAAGAAGCTGTCCGAAAGAAAACCGGTGCGTGCGACGACGACCAGTGATGAAAAATTTAGGTTGTGCTGGCAAGGAGAAGATGAACAGGTTGGTGTGGTCAGAAGAGTGATGCAACACCAGAATAAGATAGAGTGAACTTCGCCGGAAAAAAAATATTCGCCGGAAAAAAAGAGTCGTCGAAAAAAAATATTATTAGGATTTCTGATTTCTTAGCTCTGATATCATGTAAGAATCAAAATAATTTTCTATATGTTTCTATTGTGAACAAAATACGACCATATATACACATTCAATAATCCAAATAAGGAAATGAAATAATCTAAACTAGGAAAGGGTTGATCTAATTTCCTATTCTAAAGATCTTATTCCTAAAACATATGATCCTATTCCTAAAACGATTGATTTGTACAACTCAACTGATTTGTACAACTCAACCATATTAATTCTCTTCTCAGAACTTTGATTATAACTCTTACTGTGCTTCTTCAAAACAATTCATAACACAGAAAATTACCTACCAAAAATTGAATCAAACAACGAAATCCTAGCTAAAAGTAAACGTAGAACCCTAAATTCGACACAAGAACAACACAAAAACAAATAGTAATGACACTCAAAACCCACATAAAAATTCAATCTTTCGAATAAAACAAAAACAAAAAATCGAAAAGAAAAGACGGATCATTACCGTAACAACAAGTAATGCTTTCTCTTCTTGTTAAATGTTGATGCTCTTCCTGAGTTAAGCTATTTCTGAGTTCTATTATAACTTTATAAGTTCTGTTTTTGACTGACTTCTTTCTCAAGAAAATCTTTTAGTTTTTGTTTATTTTCCTGACAAAATTTAACTTAATGGGCCGAGCCTTTTTGGATTTTGGGCTATATTTCCAACTAGACTTTGGATAGTAAGAAAATCTTAGGGCCCAAAGTGACTTGTGATATCAAATTAATTTTTTTTTTTGGGTAAATTAAAATACAATTAAAAAATATGAGTTGTGTTTTTAATATTTTTTTTTACGTTTGATATATTATTTAAAAATTAATAAATAATCCTTCCTTGCACGGGGCAGGCGTCTGCCCCCATACATGGTCTTATGACTTTGTGAAGACATGTGTTTTTAATAAACAATCGTCTCAGTCTAGTCATTACAACTTCCTTTGTGACAAGCCACCTCTTCTCTCAAAGTTACAGGGCTCTTTTGCCGAGTTTCTTTTAATTTTCATATTTTGCACTAACTTTTGGGATTGTTATATGTCTGTGTAAAACTTTGACAATCATTCAATCCTTTTATGAGCATCAATATATCTGAAGGCTATTATATTCGAATTCTTGAAAATTATAGGAAAATGTTCAAAATAACTTTCCATGTATTTTGCGTAACTCTTATGTAGGCAAAGACCATTATTTTTCACTTCTCAAAAATTGTAGAAAAATGTCCATATTCTACCTCAACTTTTACTAGAGGTAATGTTAGGGCCAAAAATCATCTTAGGCTTGACAATGCCCAATAATGAAATAAACATGTCACGGCCCAAGGCCTCAACCCAATCCTGATTGAGCCTACGCTTAAAATCACCTTGTGAACTACCCACTCTACGAGTTGGGCTATCATATAAGTTAAGCTAAACTGGTTTTTAACCCATTAGCCTACAACAGTCCATAAATAGGGAATCAGAATCCCATTCTATTTCCTCTTCTACTAAGATTCCAAATCTTACTTAAACTATTAAACTTAATCTGATAAGGTCAAGAAATCATATCTCTTTCATGATAGGGATTATCTCCGAAAATAGGACTTAGTGTCATACTAAGATCTCAAATCTTACTTAAACCATTAAACTTAATCTGATAAGGTGAAGAAATCATATTTCTTTCTTGATAGAGATTATCTCCCAAAAAAGAAGACTCAATGTCCTACTAGGATTCCAACCCCTTGGGTTCACTATAAAAACAGAGGCTTGCCCTCTCATTAAGGGGGCAATCTCCCATAGTCAATCTACACTGCTCAAAACCATCTATTTGCTCCTAAAGTTCTTGCTCCCAAGAACCCGACGCCTTTGCCGTAGTCCCAACCTCCGACAAGACTCCTGGTAATTCTTCTTCTCCTTAATTCTTATTAAATAATCTCTTTTAGCCTTGCTGACTTGAGCGTCAGAGTGCCTATGGCAAACACCACCCCGGTGTTTTCCAGAAGCTTCACGCTTGCCCTTTCATGTGTGTAGGTCCAACAGATTGTTAGTGACCTCAACCTTACGAGATCAGACTCTATTTTCATGACGGTAGATTTTTTGCATCTACAGTTTGGTGCCTACTATAGGCCCCTGACAATTATCTGCCAACGATGACTTGCAACATAAGAAGAGGCACGAAACTCCTTTGACTGACATCGTTAATCAGAAAGTTAAATCATGATAAGAAAGTTTTATTTACTTCTCTCCATTTTAAATTCATTGGAAGTATTTAGGAATCATTCACATATCATATTATATTTGTTCAGTATGAAGCATAATGTTTTGAAGCATTAAGACGCATCTCCCATGTTTATTATTTGTTCATGCATCGCTTTAAACATTGATCACGTTTTGGGACTTTATGTGCATCAGTGCATGTTTAATTGCTTATTTGGAAGGCATATCATGTTTTAAGTATCCTTGTATGTCTTGGGCATGTTTTAGAATGTTTAAAAATCTTTCCAGAACTGACTTTCGAGCCAAAATCCCAAAAACCTTGTGTAGCTTCATTCGACTTTGCAATATATTCTAAACCCATGGAGCCGAATGAAGGTATTGCATATCTTGAAGCCCCCTTGCAAAAACGATTTTTGCTTCTTTCCAAACACAAGAAAAACAAAAAAAGAAATTCAAAGCCAGTCCATTTTCTTCTTCAGAAGTGCACAAATCAACCCATATTTCACCAACACAACTTGTCACTTTTCGAAATTTCCTCCAAAATAAAAATCCCAAGCACAAACAACAAACCAAGCAATTCCAAGCATTGGAAATCCTTCAAAAATTGCTCATCCCATCTTTTACGGAGACTGCCAAAAAAAAAAAAAAAAAAGGTCAAAGAATGTCAAAATCGCCTTCAGCAAACCCAAAACCCATATTTCAGAGAAGCCTGCTCTTTCTTCCTTTGCAAATTACCAAAAATCGCCTCCAAATCTCTTTCTTCTTTTGTCAAACGAAGAAAATTCATGAAACCCATTCAGCCTCCTTCGAAACCCAATATCAAAACTCCCCAAGAATCGCTCAAAACACTTCAACACCTTTTGGAATTAAAAAAGAATTAGAGAAAAAGCAAAAGAATAGGAACTTTACCAAGAAATCTTGGAGAAATGCATCTAGGAAATCTTCAGCCATAGGAATTCTCTCTCAAATTTTTCTTTCCAAAGAAAAATAAAGAAGTCCTCCTTCAAAGCAAAAAGAAACAAAGGAAAGAAAATGGTTTTGAAATTCAAAGTTGAAACACCTTTTTATGCAATTCAATGCACACCATTTCAAAAATGCCACATGTCAAAACTTTGGAAAAAGAGCTTTTCATTCCCACCTCTTGCACAATTAATCCAGATTCCTCGTGTCATGCCCACATGCTTTGATACTCCTTGAAAAAGAGGCTGAATGAATTAAAGCTTTATCTGAAAATTGTTCTACTTTCCGAAATTGAGACAGTCAACAGCACCACTCGGCCCGTTAAGTAATAAACTACACACCTCCCTTATGGTCACCACTCACTAGTCAATGTTAGCATCAACTGAAACTTGTTCGGTTCTTCCTCCATGAAACACCTACTCAATTGAGCTCCTTTTGGCTCAGCCAGGCAGTAAAAGTTCCTCTCAGCCTCGTATGTCGATTGGTGTTTTACACAAAACATTTTGACTATCACGTATCAATCACGTAAATTAGAACATTCCAGGTTTTTCTCTATTCAATTCCATAAGCCACACTCGACCTTGTCGCCTCCTTTCGGTTCATATACCTTCACTTCCCCATTCGGCTCAGCCAACATAACCGAGTAAAATGTCAGTATGTCGAGAGAATAAAGACGACATCCACTCGGTCTACTACGCACCGACCACGTAGGTGGTTCTGAAATTGCTTGTTTCATCCCACACGGCTCAATCAATCGCCTGGTCCATGTTGTCGAATGCTCCACTTGGTTCTGCAAGCATGGGTGGCAACACTTGAAGGGGAAAGGTATGTCTCATTATCTCCTTTTAACTAACACTCCATTTGGTTAATACTTTCTCTATTCGACCCATTACTTAAATACATGCAGCTCATGCATTTTACCGTTCCATTTAGCTCACTCTTCATCCAGTCCATACCACATGCACATTATGCATATTGACTCTCCATTTGGCTCTTTGCTTAAAACATGCATGTCATGCATGTCACTGCTCTAGCTTCAATCAAATGTTTTCAACTACAAAGTCGGTCATGCCGACTCGACCGCAAGCTCCATACAAGCTCTACTTGGCATACACCTTCGATCGGCCCTACCCGATTCACGGATTTACACCTTCGGATCGACCCTACTTGATCCACGGATTGACACCTTCAGATCAACCTACTCGATCCACAGATTTATACCTTCGGATTGACCTTGCTCGATCCATGGATTCACACCTTCGGACCGGCCTTGCCCGATCCATGAATTTACACCTTCGGATCGACCCTGCTCGATCCACGGATTTACACCTTTGAATTGGCCCTGCCCGATTAACTGATTTACCCCTTCAGTCGGCCCTGCTCAATCCACAAGTCTTACACCTTCGAATCAGCCCTGCCCGATTCACGAGTTTTACACCTTCGAATTGACCTTGCCTGATTCATGGATTCACACCTTCGATCGGCCCAGACCGATTTATAGATTTACACATTCAATCGGCCTAGGCCGATTGAAGGACTTGCACCTTAAATCGACAAGTCATCAACTTAATCCACACAACGGTCCATCCGACCTAATGAGTTGCTATCACTAATCTGTTCAGTTTGCACTCATTCGATTAAATCTACTCTTTAAGCTAAATACTCTTTAACTTAGAGAGTGGGGGGCTAACTGTTAGTACTGAAAATCATCTTGGGTTTGACAAGACCCAATAACGAAATAAACATATCACGGCCCAAGGCCTCAACCCAATCCCGATTGAGCCTACGCTTAAAATCACCTTGTGAACTACCCACTCTACGAGTTGGCTATCATATAAGTTAAGCTAAACTGAGTTTCAGCCCATTAGCCTACAATAGTCCATAAATAGGGAATTAGAATCTCATTCTATTTCCTCTTCTACTAAGATTCCAAATCTTACTTAAACTATTAAACTTAATCTGATAAGGTCAATAAATCATATCTCTTTCATGATAGGGATTATCTCCCAAAATAGGACTCAGTGTCCTACTAAGATCCCAAATCTTACTTAAACCATTAAACTTAATCTGATAAGGTGAAGAAATCATATTTCTTTCTTGATAGAGATTATCTCCCAAAAAAGAAGACTCAATGTCCTACTAGGATTCCAACCCCTTGGGTTCACTATAAAAACAGAGGCTTGCCCTCTCATTAAGGAGGCAATCTCCCATAGTCAATCTACACTACTCAAAACCATCTATTTGCTCCTAAAGTTCTTGCTCCCAAGAACCCGACGCCTTTGTCCTAGTCCCAGCCTCTGACAAGACTCCTGGTAATTCTTCTTCTCCTTAATTCTTATTAAATAATCTCTTTCAACCTTGCTGACTTGAGCGTCAGAGTGCCTACGGCAAACACCACCCCGGTGTTTTTCGGAAGCTTCATGCTTGCCCTTTCATGTGTGTAGGTCTAACAGATTGTCAGTGACCTCAACCTTACTGGATCAGACCCTATTTCCATGACGGTAAATTTTTTGCATCTATAGGTAACAATAGTTCATGATTAGTAGTTACATAAAAATGAATATACTAACAATTAGATCATAACCATAAATATGTATATATGTCGTGAAGTCTTTTAAACTTAAAAGAATTCATATAAAAAAAAAAAAAAAAATTTAAATATGTATCTCCAAATAAAACTTCTATTACTTAAAATATTCCTTATTTCCTCAATTTATTGATCGAGCTTTAATTGTCGAGCTCGATAGATTATGATCGACTCGAGTTCGACCTCAATTACAACCGAGTCAAAATTGAGCTCAAGCTTGAGTTCAAACTCAAGCTCAACTCAGTTGTAATCGAGTCAAAATCAAGTTCAAACTCAATTTTTAATTATTATATATAAAATATTAATATAAAATTAAAATATTATACAATATGTCGAGCTCGAGTTAACTCACTAATAGCTCAAGTCATGTATTATTGGGCTCGAACTCAACTCGACTCGTCACACAAGCTCTTTGAGCTCTAGAGTGGCTCGGCTTGTTTGCAGGCCTAATCACATCTTTTGGTGTAATAAGTTATTTTTTACCTTTGAACCAAATTTGGCATTGGGTAGTAAAAATTGTGATATGCATACTAGAAGTGATTCTAGTAATTAAAATCTCCTTTAGTAGAGCTATTACGCGAAAGTGTTACTATTAACTACCCAGCTTGACTCGTTTTTCAAGTTCGCGCGTCTACTAGCACTTTTTTAGGATATTTATATTAATACATTTTGTAAGGATACATTAGTAAGGTATTTTCGTTCCATTATGATGAATACATATCATATTTTGTAATTAATTATTTATCTTATTACTTGGAAAGAATGTTGTTTAAACATGGGCCGAACTAGTTTAGGCCTTTATCTTTTTCAGCCCAAATTTTTTTTTTTCTTGTTGGTCTTGCTCTGTAGCTCAACAATTATTCTCTCCCTCAAACAAATAATTTTTTTTTTTTTTTTTTTGGACTTATGAGGGTCATTTTTAATATAAGATTATTATACAAATGGATTCTATTGACTGATAAAAAATTTATAAGACTTATTATTTGTCACCACATATGAAACTTCTTCCGAAAAAGATTCTATTATGTTATTTCATTTTTTCGAAAGGAATCTAATATATGAATTGTCAAATGAACAAGACATAACTTAGAATAAATATGTGAATTGTCAAAAGAACAAGACATAACTTAGAATAATACAATATGAAGTTTTTAGGCCTCTAGACCTACTCTTTTACTTACTGTTACTCGAAAAAGAGATAAGATCCAAAAGTGTTTATATATATACGGCTTGTCGGGAATCAGGATTCATTGACTTGAGAGCTTCAAATCACAAAAATATCCGTAGATTTAGGGACAATTTCATTATTTAATCTTAAAGATAATGCAAATAGGCAAATGGGGTTCACAATCAGACAAAATAAAAAGAAGAGAAATCATGGAGTTTGATTGAATATGTTTTCTAACATGTAGTGACTATTGAACCCGTTATTGGCTAAGAATGCCTCAAATTGCAAAGCCATGCACGTAAATCTTTCAGTAAATAATAATAATAATAAAGTGACAAAAAGTTTTTCACTAGATATTTTTCACTTCGCAAAACCCTAATTTCTTTGATAAAGACTACCCCTAACCCCAATTCGTCCTCATCCACCTTTTCTTCCATGGTGTGTCGGTCGATCACTAAAGTACAAATCAATGACACTTACATCATTGTTTGGCTGAAAAATTTACAAATTTAAAAATGGCTCTAAAACCTTTTCTTTTTTCTAATTTGAGATGCTATATACATCACCTTTTCAACTAATTAATACAAAATTTTAGGATATATATATTAGTTCTTCTCTAGTTAAGACGTCATTATCTTAATTTTATCATAATTATTATCATATGTAGCTGGATTCATCTTATTAGATTGAAATGATATTTATAACTCAGGTTTAATAATATCAATGATAACGATAGGCAAAAAACAGGAGAATGAACCACAACATGTATAATAGTTCTCCTTGATTTCTGTTTAAAGAAAACAGAAACCATGCCTCCAAACCATAATTCACTTTCGGCCTTCTTTTCCTTGCAACCAATACAATCATTTTGATTTAAAACCAATCAAACATGTTTTCCCACGGGGTAACCACTTTCCAAGAAAACGTTGCATTGCATCAAGGTCTTGATTAGGCAAGTACTCTTTTTGATATCAAGACCAAGATCAATGGCCTTTCTTGCTACCCATCGAAGGGATTTTGTGTCTCATGTTTGCCTTCTGATACGAAACTCAAGAAAATATATTAAAACTACAAGAAGAATTACACGAACATTGTGAAACAGGTGTCCACAAAGAGAATATCTCACATTTTGCATTGTCCACTTAAACTAATAAAATCAACATACACAACTGCAAGTTCTTTCTTTTATCTCCTAAACCCTAAACTTGAGTTCCTCGAGTTCAAAATTGACATCCACTAAACCCTACAGTTTTCCGGAAGCAGAAAATTCATGGCTTCTAGCCAAGTAGTTGACCCCGTGGAACCGAAATCTAGACCTTGTGGGAACAAATCATAGGCTTGACCATTGCAGCAACTCCTCATAGTTACTTCAATTTCATTATACAATTGAAACACATAACAAGTTGATATCCTAAGGGCGGGCATCAATTCAATCCTCGGAATCATCAAAGCTAACATTAATCTCAATCAGAAATTATATTTGTAAGAATCAGAAGAATTTTCTCTATGTTTCTATTGTGAACAAAATACTACGATATATACACATTCAACAATCCAAATAAGGAAATGAAACAATCTAAACTAGGAAATGGTTGATCTAATTTCATATTCTAAAGAGCATATTCCTAAAACATATGATCATATTCTTAAAACGATTGATTTGTACAACTCAACTGATTTGTACAACTCAACACTCTCCCTCAAGCTGGGGCATACAAATTATATGCACCAAGCTTGTTGTAAATAAAGCCAATATGAGGACCCCTAAGTGATTTAGTGAGAATATCTGCTAGCTGATCATTTGAGCTAACGTGACTAGTGGTGATACAACCAGGTAAAATTTTCTCTCTGATAAAATGACAATCAATTTCTATATGTTTAGTCCTCTTGTGAAACACCGGATTGGAGGCAATATGGAGAGCAGCTTGATTATCACAACGTAACTTCATCTTTACTACTTCTGTAAACTTCAATTCTTGGATTAGCTGTTTCAACCAAATGAGCTCAGAAGTTACTAGAGCCATTGCATGGTATTCTGCTTCTGCACTCGAATCTGGCAACGACATCTTGCTTCTTATTTTTCCAAGATACAAGATTTCCTCCTACAAGAATACAAAAACCTGAAGTGGAACGTCTATCAGATGGAGAACCTGCCTAGTCAGCATCTGAATATCTGACAATCTGTGTATGACCCATGTTTTCATATAATAGTCCTTTGCCTAGTGTGCCCTTGATATATCTTAAAATCCGAATAACTGCATCCCAATGACTGTCACAAGGAGACTGTAGAAACTGACTAACAACACTGACAGAGATGGAAATATCAGGTCATGTAATGGTGAGATAGTTCAGTTTACCAACCAGTCTTCGGTATTTCCCAGCATCTGCAAGAGGCTCCCACTGTCCATGTGAGAGCTTTGAATTAGAATCCATAGGAGAGTCTATCGGTCTACAGTCTGACATCCCTGTTTCTTTGTAGAATATCATATGTATGTTTCCTTTGAGAAATAACAATACTTGAGCTAGATTGAGCTACTTTGATACCAAGGAAGTATCTAAGTAATCCTAAATCTTTAGTCTGAAAGTGGTGGAACAAGTGTGTCTTCAACTGTTTAATGCCATCCTGATCACTTCTCATAATAACAATATCATCGACATAGATAACCAGATATATGCATTATCCTGGTGAGTTATGTTTATAGAAAACAGAGTGATCAAACTCACATCAAATCATTCCAAACTCCTGAATGACATTATTGAATCATTCAAACCAAGCACGAGGGGACTGTTTTAAACCATACAGAGAGCGACGAAGTTTACATACCAAGGCAGACTCCACTTGAGCAACAAAGCCAGGCGGTTGCTCCATATAGATTTCTTCCTAAGGCTCACCATGAAGAAAATGCATTCTTAATGTCTAACTGGCACAGAGGCTAGTGGCGGAGAGCAGCCATTGATAAAAACAAGCGGACATAAGACATCTTAGCCACAGGAGAAAATGTCTCATAATAATCCAACCCATAAGTCTGAGTATACCCTTTTGCAACCAACCTTGGCTTCAATCGATCAACCTGTCCATCTAGGTCAACCTTGACAATATAAATCCAACGACAACCATTAGGCGATTGACCAGGAGGTAGAGGAAGTAATTCCCAAGTATTATTATGATGTAAAGCCGTCATCTCTTCAACCATAGCTTGATGCCAGCCAGGATCAGTCAGTGCCTCACGAACATTAGAAGGAACAGAGATAGAAGAAATGGTTGACACAAAAGCATAATATGATGGAGATCACTGTGATAACTAAGAAAATTATAGATTGGATGAAGGTTGCGAGTGGACCGCATACTTTTACGAATTACAATGGGAAATTGGTCTTTAGGAGGTAGGGTTGCAATAGGAGAGGAATATGACGCAGGAGGATCAGGAACATGAACCTCAAGAACATTATCAAGAACAATGTCAGTAGTCGTATTTGGAACAATAGCATCACTTTAAGGAGGAGACTCACCCATAGGAGTAGGACTTGGAGGAATAGTAACATACTCTACAGGATGATTATAAGTAGACTCAATGTAAGGTATAGGAAGGACTGTGGTGATAGAATCACTTTCAGATGTAGAAAAGAAAGGAGAAGACTGAAAAAAGGTAACATCGGCGGATAGAAAGTATTGATGAGTGGATGGAGAATAACACTTATAACCCTTTTGAAGTCTTGAATATCCTAGGAAAATACATTTGGTAGATTTGGCAGACAGTTTGTTGGTACCTAGGGAAAGGATATGGACAAAACATGTGCAACCAAAGATACGTGGAGAAAGAGAGTGTAACGATTGATCAGGGAACAAAATAGAATGAGGGACCTAGTTTTGTAGGACAGAAGAAGGCATCCTATTAATAAAAAAATAGGCAGTTAACGCAGTGTCTGCCCAAAACCAAAAAGGAACCTGATTTTGTAAAAGCAGGGTTCGGGCAGTTTCAATCAAATGTCTATTCTTATGCTCAGCAACTTCATTTTGTTGTGGAGTATAAACACAAGAGGATTGATGGAGAATTCCTTGAGGTGACATGAATTTGGTAAAAGGAGCAGAAAAATATTCACGAGCATTATCACTCCGAAACACACGAACAACAGTATTAAATTGGGTTTTAATTTCAGCACAAAAGGATTCAAAGATAGAAAATAATTCGGAATGACTTTTCATTAAAAATAACCAAGTGCAACGAGAATAATCGACAATAAATGTAACAAAATACTGAAACCCTAAAATGGACAAGACTCGACAAGGACCCCAGACATTGAAATGAACTAACTCAAAAGGGGACGTAGCATGTTTATAAATACACTTTATAAATGTACTACGAGTATGTTTTCCAAGCTAACAAGACTCGCAATTTAAAGACGATAAAGTAGATAGACCTAGAACCATCTTATGAAGCCTTGCTAAACTAGGATGACCCAAACGATTATGAAGGAGAAGAGGAGACTCGGAGACAGAGCAGGCAATGGGAGCAGAAGGTAACTTAAGATGATAGAGGCCCTATGACTCATGTCCTACGCCAATCATTCGTCCCGTGCTGCGGTCCTGTATAACAACAAAGTCATTAGTAAAAGTGAGAGAACAATTTAAAGAGAATGTGAGTTTACTGACAAATAGAAGGTTAAAAGGGCAATGGGGAATATACAAGACACAATCTAAAGGCACGGAGGAGAGTGGTTGTGCACGACCTACAGCTTTAACAACTGCTTTGGTCCCATTGGCTAAGGTAACATGAGACAAAGAAGTAGTATTAGTAAGATGAGAAAGCAAACAGGGGTTACCAAAGATATGATCCAATGCATCAAAATCAAGAACCCAAGACCCTAGAGAAGACGACTGAGTAAGACAAGCAACTAATTTACCCGATTGAGCGATGGAAGCAACAGATGAAGAAGAATGCTTATTTGCCTGGAACTTGAGATATTCGTCATAATCAGTACCTGTAAGTGTCAAGGATGGCGGACTTGGTTCTTCAAAAGAATCAGAATGATTATCAGGATAAGTGACATTGGCAACTCAAGGAGGACACCCATGTAATTTGTAGCATTTCTCCCAGGTATGCCCCCACTTATGAAAATAACTACACTTGGGTCATCATCCCCACCTCTCTGATCCCCCGTTCTCCTTTAACAAAAGTTTGAGGCGAGAGGCCATGACGGAAGAATCAACTGGGGAAGATCCAACCACAACACCAGGGGAGGAGACTCGAAGTAATCGGGCAAAAACATCATCAAGAGAAGGCACAATAGCACTTGCCAGAATTTGATCTCGTACAGGAGTGAGAGCAGGACTGATAGCGACTGTCAATGAAAAAGGAAAATGTGTTTAGTTATTAATCTGTTACAGCAGTTAGATTCAGTTTACTAACTTGTTAGCAATTTGTTACAGCAGTTAGATTCAGTTACACTTTAGTTACACTTCAATGCTTTTGTTAACAGAGCACTATAAAAGTGCTACCTACTGTACAGTTATTTTTTAAGCTGAATAATAATACAATTCACGTGAGCTTCTTTGACTTTTCTTTTAACTTTACTTTTTCTTTTCTTTTTCCAAGTTTAGTTCAAGAACTGATATGGTATCAGAGCCTTCAGACTAACGTCGAAAATGGTAGATCTGTCATAGCTCACTCCTAGTCCGAACAACTCTGGCCAAAAATTGACTGCCGATTCTAACAATGTCACAAATACAGCCCCTATGTCTTCCACTACTCTTCCAGCAATCTTCCCAAAATTAACCAGAAACAACTACAGATTCTGGAAATCGCAGATCTTGTTCGCTGTTGGTTCGCATGATTTAGAGGAGCATCTCACCGGATTAGTTTCTTGTCCAGCTCCATTCATCAAAGTTCAACCTGAAAGTTCTGATGGAGCAGATGAAAAGAAACCTAATCCAGCTCATAATCACTGGAAGAAAGTCGACAAGTTACTTGTAAGTTGGCTCCTTGGATCTATCTCAGAGTCCATGTTTAATGTTGTATCAAAGTGTCAATTTGCTACTGATATGTGGATAGTTTTAGAGAAAGAGTTCCTCATTGAATCAAGAACCAAACCCTTCACATCAGAAATTTATTGCAAAATACCAAGAAAGATAACCTTAGTATTCACGAGTACTTTGTCAAAATGAAGGGATTTGTTGAAATCTTATCTGCTAGTGGAATTGTAGTTACGGATGAGGAGTTGCTAAATTACATTCTTGACGGTTTAAACTCTGAATATGATGCTGCTGTAGTCAATATTACTACAATGTTGGAGTCTAAGTTAGATCCCCTTTCTGTACAAGAAGCACAAATAATTCTGTAGAAATTTGAACTCAGGCTAGAAAAAGCCAATTTAGCGTTAAACACAGTTATAGGTACTGAATTTCATGGTGGATCTGTACATCTAGCTAATGTCACCACTGATGAGTCCAACAAAAAATTCCACAATGTGCAGGCCTCGTTCAATACTGGGCAGAATCAGTTTCAATCACCACAGTCTCAGGCTCTTAATTTCACTCCTCATGCCTTCACATCTCACCAACCTAGTTTTGGAGCTAATCAATTTACATCACAAAACCATCCCTATTCTCCCTCGGTTACGTCACAGAACCATCCCTATTCTCCTCAATTTGGTGGTGGCAGAGGACGTGGCAGGGGAGTTGGAAGAGGCAGAATTATTTGCCAAGTTTGGGGCAAAAGTGGACATCTTGCCCTCAGTTGTTATCATCGATTGATACAAACTTTTTGGGAGGAGGTAATTTAGTAGGAAGAGGTCAGTTTGGCAGCACCAATTTCCCAAGAACATCAGAAAATCTTCAAGGTTCATCATACCCTCCTTTCACCCTATCACAACCTCCACAACTTCCCTACAACTCCTATAACTCCACTACATTACCTTATCCTAACTCAGACTCACAAAATACCACTTCAACTTACTTTCCAACTGGTTCCAATACAGCTTCAGCACAATCACAAATGCCTACAGGATCTCATTCACCCACACCTACTGGACATAATCAAGTGTTCTTATCTCAGACTCATCCACAGCACCACTCACATCCCACAGCCAACTATATTGCTGCTCCTTCAACTATCCAGGATGCATCTTGGTATATGGATTCTGGAGCTACCGACCACGTCACATCAGACCTAGCACAACTGTCAGAAATTCCACCTACAAAGGCCATGAGCAGCTCCAAGTTGGAAATGGTGAGTTACTTCCAATCACTCATACTGGTTTTACTTCATTACCTTGCTCTTCTAGGTCCCTTTATCTCAAACATGTTTTATGTGTACCTCATATCACTAAAAATTTACTAAGTATTTCCAAATTCACTAGAGACAATAGTGTAGTAGTTAAGTTCTTTGCTGACCATTGTGTGATTAAGGACAAACAATCCAAGGCTGTTCTTCTTCAAGGAAGGCTTAAGGATGGTCTTTATCAACTCCAAATTCCAGCTCCACAATCTACTTCAACCTCAAATCAGGCTGGTGGTCCTTCTACCACAGTCTTAGCCTTCAATTCCACAACCTGTTCTACACCACAAACTACCAATTGTTTGTTTTCTCCATATTCTGCTGTTTGTAATAATGAAGCTCATAATAATTGTCTTTCTAATGTTTCAAGTGATAGACTAAATGATTCTGCCACTTCATTTGTATCCTCTTGTACTGATGACACTATTAGCAATAAAAGTCATACCATTTCATCTATTTCAGTTGCAAAAAGTAGTGGTTTGCTATGGCATAAATGCCTAGGTCATCCTAATGCTTCTGTCCTTGCAAAAATCCTACATACTAAAATTAAATCACACGCATAATACGTTTGAATTTTGCACTTCCTGTCAATATGGAAAACTGCATCAGAATGTATTCCCTAAGTCTGCCTCTAGAGCTTCACATCCTTTAGAACTAGTATATTCAGATTTATGGGGACCATCTCCCATTCCCTCCCCTGAAGGTTTTAAGTATTACATTCAGTTTTTAGATGATTATAGCCATTTTGCTTGGATTTTTCCTTTGAAAACAAAATCAAACTCAACTCATTTTTAAACAGGGCACAAATTGGTGAAAAACAGCTTCAATACTAGTCTAAAGTGTGTACAAACCTGATTGGGGAGGGAATATAGGAGCTTAGTTTCTTATTTTAGTGATCATGGAATTATTTTTTCGATATCCATGTCCCCATACTCATCAACAAAATGGGAGAGTAGAGAGAAAACATAGGCAAATAGTTGAACAAGGCTTGACTTTGCTTGCTCAAGCCAGCATGCCCTTAAAATTCTGGTGGTTTGCTTTTCAAACTGCCACATACCTAACCAATAGGTTACCTACACCTGTTCTGTCTAATCTTTCTCCTTTTCAAGTTCTGTTTAACAAAGTTCCAGATTATACAGCTATTAGAGTTTTTGGTTGTGCAGTTTACCCTTACCTTAGGCCATACAATTCTCATAAATTTGATTTTCACACTAGTCAATGCACTTTTGTTGGATATAGTATGCATCACAAAGGATACAAATGCATGGCTTCTAATGGCAGAATTTACATTTGTCAAAGTGTTAAGTTTGATGAATCTAACTTCCCTTTGTTTCCTCCTCACCTTTTCAGTCTCAAACAGCTCCTAATATCCCTTATTATGGTTCAGCTCCCTGTTCTGTCCCTAATCAGCCCACTCCACAAATATCTGCTCTTCCTGTTAATTCCTTATCTCCTGTTGTAACTGGCCATCATTTTTCCCTGTCCATCCATGAATGATCGCGTAACTCATCACTACTACACTCTCCTACCTTAGCACGAGTTCATGAATTCTCCTATGTCAATCCCAATACTAATCCCATTAATGCGTCCACTTCAGTTTTAGATAGTCCTACTACGCATCAGCCTTCTAATTCTCCTACTGTTAGTTGCTCTACAAATCAAACCAATCAGCCCACCTCTGTTAGTCTCACAAACCACAATAATCAACTCCATGAGTCCTTTCCCTGTGATAAATCCCCTGAACCTATTCATCTTACAGTAGCCCTTCCTTTTGATACATCATCATTCAAGCCAGATCACATTCAGATTCACCTGAGGGTATTCATCTTGTAGTTGACCTACCAATTGAGTCAAAACCTTTAAATACTCACCCCATGATTACTAGGTCCAAAGCCAAGCTTCTTAACTCTATGTTAGTCCCTTCTATCACTACCCCTTCTCACCTGGACAACAAGAACCTAAGGCAAGTAGCTGAAGCACTCTCTCATCCCTCTTGGAAAGCTACCATGGATAGTGAATTTACTGCCTTACTCTCAAACAACACTTGGGAGCTTGTTCCAGTAGAATCACATATGAATGTTGTAGGTTGTAAGTGGGTTTTCCGAATTAAACACAACTCAGATGGTTCTATTCAAAGATATAAAGCCCGGTTAGTTGCTAAAGGCTTCCAACAAACTCCGGGAATTGATTATCTTGAGACTTTTAGTCTTGTCATCAAATCCTCCACAATTAGAGTTGTACTTAGCCTAGCTGTCACCTATGGATGGGACATCCAACAAGTTGATATCAACAATGCCTTTTTGAATGGAGAACTTAGTGAAACAAGGTATATGACTCAACCTATCGGATTTATTGATCCCGCCAAACCACTCCATGTGTGCAAACTGGTCAAGGCTCTGTACGGACTAAAACAGGCTCCGAGAGCCTGGTTTGAAAAACTCAAAACTGCATTTCTGAAGTGGGGATTTGTTAGTTTAGTAGCTGATCCAAGTCTGTTTATTTACAAGCTCAATAATCTGATGGTTTATGTATTAGTCTATGTGGATGATATTCTCTTAACTGGAAGTAGTTCCCAATTAGTTCAAGAAATAGTGCACAAGCTAAAGGATGAATTTGCCTTGAAGACCTTGGGATCCCTTAAATATTTTCTAGGTTTTGAGGTATGCAGATCAGCCTTTAGTATCCATATGTGTCAAGAAAAATATGCCAAGGATTTATTGGTAAAAACTGGCATGATGGACTCTAAACCATGCTCTACTCCTATGGTGTTAGGAAACAAACTAACCCTTGAAGATAGTGACCTATTTGATAAACCATCCCTGTATAGAAGTACCATTGGGGCCCTGCAGTATTTGACTTTGTCCAGACCTGATATTGCTTATTCAGTTAACAAGTTAAGTCAATTTCTCAAGGCTCCTACTCAATTGCATTGGCAAGCTTGCAAGAGATTGTTAAGATATCTTAAAGGCACAACCAGCTTTGGGATTCAGGGCCATAGAATTCATGATTCGGCTAGAGTGCTTCACTGATGCAGATTGGGCAGGAAATATTCAAGATCGCAGGTCAACCTGTGGTTGCTGCATTTTTCTTGGGCCTAATCTCCTTCAATGGAGTGCTAGAAAGCAGAAGGTAGTGGCTTTATCCTCCACAGAAGCGGAATACAGAGCTCTTGGTCAAGGAGCTACAGAAATAGCATGGTTCAAAAGTCTATTTTCTGAAATGCACTTAAGTCTCCTTACCATACCGATTGTGTGGTGTGATAATCAGAGTGCTGGATCTCTTGCCTCAAATCCAGTATTTCATGCTAGGACCAAGCATATTGAGCTGGATGTTCACTACATCAGGGAACAAGTTATTGCTAACAACTTAAAAGTCCAATATGTTCCAACTGAGCACCAAAAAGCTGACATCTTCACCAAATCACTGTCAGCCTCACGATTTGAAACTCTTAGAGAAAAACTGACAGTAGCTGCTTCTCCTGTGAAAACTAATAAGAAAGCTGATGTGAATTTGTGTAACTCTGAAAAAGAGACTGAAGAAAATGGTATGTGCTAATCTATGCTCTGCTGTGTTCTGCTGGTGTCCAAATGGTATGTGTTGATCGTGCTCGCGGTGTTCTCATTGTCTCTTGGTTTTTCTTTTTGGTTAATTGTTTTGCTAATTTTTCTTGTGCTGGTTGGTTGCCATTACAGAGAAGAAAAGGCTTATATGTGTGGATGGTTGATGTGTGAGGTGTGTAAAGGAATTGCTTTGATATGGTGTATATTGCAGGTGTTGAATGATACTGCTTGAATGTTGCATTAGTACTCGGTGGTATATTACTCCAAAGGTCACGAAATGTGCTGATATGTGGGATCTGTGCTCTGCTGGTGTTCTGCTCTGCTCTGCTGGTTTTTCTTTTGGTTAATTGTTCTGCTAATTTTCTTGTGCTGGTTGGTTGCCATTACAGAGAAGAAAAGGCTGATATGTGTGGATGTTTGATATGTGTGGTGTGTAAAGGAATTGCTTTGATATGGTGTATATTGCAGGTGTTGAATGATACTGCTTGAATGTTGCATTAGTACTCGGCTAGTGACTTTTACTCTAGTGCAGAAATGTACTGATATGTGGGATGTGCAGCTTTGATTCTACTTGTATTCGGGCTCTTTGTTCTTTGGTTGGTGCTCATGGGTGTTGAATGAAAATGCTTTGAGCAGGTGTATACTGTTAGTTGTAGTAAGTGTGCAGAAAAACAATCTGGAAATTGATAAGTGAGCAGATGAATGATAATGCTTTGACGATGTGGTGTACTGTCAGCGTAGTTATTATGACAACTTGGAAGTGATAAATTGGCAAAACTCCCAGTTCAGTTTATGGGAGGATGTTAATGTAGTTGACTAAGTAAGCAATGAGAACTCCCAGTTTAGTTTACGGGAGGATGTCAATGAAAAAGGAAAATGTGTTTAGTTATTAATCTGTTACAGTAGTTAGATTCAGTTTACTAAGTTGTTAGCAATTTGTTACAGCAGTTAGATTCAGTTACACTTTAGTTACACTTCAATGCTTTTGTTAACAGAGCACTATAAAAGTGCTACCCTCACCCGTCTGCTTATTTTTTAAGCTGAATAATAATACAATTCATGTGAGCTTCTTTGACTTTTCTTTTAACTTTACTTTTTCTTTTCTTTTCCCAAGTTTAGTTCAAGAACTGATAGCGACAAAAGTAAGAACCATAAAGAATTTGTCTCGTTGTGCCCGATCTACTACTTCAGACTTGCCAGCGGGTAATAACAAATTAAATTCTGCCTTGAGAGATGCCATCCTGCCAAGAAAGTTAGACATGCCCATATCTTGCTGTTTGAGATTAACCAAGTTGGACACAACACAATAGAGCCTCTGGATATCATTAGTATAAAGCAATTTGACTTGTCGCCATACATCAAAACAGGTTCAATATATTTTATAAGTAGAATGAAGGTGAGGGTCAATAGACTGCCATAATAAACCACATACCAAAGCATCTGTCTTTACTCGAGTAGTTTTATCATCCGTGACATCTTCAACTTTAGTGGTCAAGTGATCCTCCAGACCATGTCCTATACACCACAGTTCAACAGAGGCAGCCCATGAGGAATAATTGGAGCTGCCTATTAATTTTTCAGTTGTGATTGGAGGAAAAGACAAAAAAGAAACAGAACCTGATTTGGTGTTGGATCCTGCAGGGAGCATGATTGTTTTGTGGGAGACACAAAACTGATCTGATTATAGGCTAAGAACAAAACTGATTTTGGGCAGATCGGAAAAGGGAATATTCCAGCAGTAGTGGACTATTTCCAACAGCGGTGACGATAATGTAGGTCGAATGGTGGTGGGTGTGTTCATTGGTAGTATCTGGGTGCACAGGTGTTGGCGGTGAGACCCCACGTGCGCCAGAGAAAGAGATCGGAGAAGAAGTTGTCGAAAAGAAGACCGGCGTGTGGAGACGCGTGCGGCGGCGACCAATGATGAAAAATTTAGGTTTTGCTGGCAAGGAGAAGACAAACATGCTGGTGTGGTCAGAAGAGTGATGCAACACCAAAATGAGATAGACTGAACTTTGCCCAAAAAAAAAAATAGTCGCCGAAAAAAAATATTTCTAGGATTTCTGATTTCTTAGCTCTAATACCATGTAAGAATCAAAAGAATTTTCTATATGTTTCTATTGTGAACAAAATACAACCATATATACACATTCTCTTCTTGTTAAATGTTGATGCTCTTCCTGAGTTAAGCTATTTTTGAGTTCTATGATAACTTTATAAGTTCTGTTTTTTACTGACTTCTTTCTCAAGAAAATCTTTTAGTTTTTGTTTATTTTCTTGACAAAATTTAACTTAATGGGCCGAGCCTTTTTGGATTTTGGGCTATATTTCCAACTAGACTTTGGATAGTAAGAAAATCTTAGGGCCCAAAGTAACTTGTGATATTAAATTAATTTTTTTTTGGGTAAATTAAAATACAATTATAAAATCTGAGTTGTGTTTTTAATAATTTTTTTTTTTTTACGTTTGATATATTATTTAAAAATTAATAAATAATCCTTCCTAGCACTGGGCAGGCGTCAGCCCCCATACATGGTCTTATGACTTTGCGAAGACGTGTTTTTAATAAACACTTGTCTCAGACTTTCAGTCTAGTCGTTACAACTCTCTTAGCAAGGAGACACCTCTTCTCTCAAAGTTAGGGGGCTCTTTTGCCGAGTTCCTTTTAATTTTCATATTTTGCACTAACTTTTGGGATTGTTATATGTCTGTGTAAAACTTTGACAATCATTCAATCGTTTCATGAGCATCAATATATCTGAAGGCTATTATGTTCGACTTCTTGAAAATTATAGGAAAATGTTCAAAATAACTTTACATGTATTTTGCATAACTCTTATGTAGCCAAAGACCATTATTTTTCACTTCTCAAAAATTGTAGAAAAATGTCCATATTCTACCTCAACTTTTACTAGAGGTAACAATAGTTCATGACTAGTAGTTACATAAAAATGAATATACAAACAGTTAGATCATAACCATAAATATGTATATATGTCGTGAAATCCTTTAAACTCAAAAGAATTCATATAAAAAAAAAAAAATTTAATATGTATCTCCAAATAAAACTTCTATTACTTAAAATATTCCTTATTTCCTCAATTTATTGATCCAGTTTTAATTGTCAAGCTCGATAGATTATGATCGGCTCGAGTTCGACCTCAATTACAACCAAGTCAAAATCGAGCTCAAGCTTGAGTTCAAACTCAAGCTCAACTCAGTTGTAATCGAATAAAAATCAAGTTCAAACTCAATTTTTAATTGTTATATATATAATATTAATATAAAATTAAAATATTATACAATATGTCGAGCTCGAGTTAACTCACTAACTGCTCAAGTCGTGTATTATTAGGTTCGAACTCAACTCGACTCAACACATAAGCTCTTTGAGCTCGAGAGTGGCTTGACTCGTTTGCAGGCCTAATCACATCTTTTGGTGTAACAAGTTATTTTTTACCTTTGAACCAAATTTGGCATTAGGTAGTAAAAATTGTGATATGCATACTAGAAGTGATTCTAGTAATTAAAATCTCCTTTAGTAGAGCTATTACGCGAAAGTGTTACTATTAACTACCCACCTTGTCTTTTACTTTTCTAGGATATTTATATTAATACATTTTGTAAGGATACATGAGTAAGGTATTTTTATTCCATTATGATGAATACATATCATAATTTATAATAAATTACTTGGAAATTATGTTGTTGAAATATGGGCCGAACTAGTTTAGGCCTTTATCTTTTTCAGCCCAAATTTTTTATTTTTCTTGTTGGTCTTGCTCTGTAGCTCAACAATTATTTTCTCCCTCAAACAAATAATTTTTTTTTTTTTTTTTGGGATTTATGAGGGTCATTTTTAATATAAGATTATTATACAAATGGATTCTATTGACTGATAAAAAATTTATAAGACTTATTATTTGTCACCACGTATGAAACTTCTTCCGAAAAAGATTCTATTATGATATTTCATTTTTTAGAAAGAAATCTAATATATGAATTGTCGAAAGAACAAGACATAACTTAGAATAATACAATATGAAGTTTATAGGTCTCTAGACCTACTCTTTTACTTACTGTTACTCGAAAAAGAGATAAGATCCAAAAGTGTTTATATATATACGGCTTGTAGCAATTTTGTGAAAGGTCTAGTCCCATTTACCTGTTTTATACTGAAATCTATTTTGGATTGTTCCACGATGAATTATACCAATCAAATTGATATGTCATGTCACTTTTTCTTGTATTGTTTGGTTGCGTTATTAGGGTTTAAATACTTTTTTTTTCAAATAACTGACGTTCTGAGCCAAATTATCCTCAAAGAGGATTATCTCACATCAACCCACCGTTGCAGTCTTCCATGTAAATCACAGATAAAAGTACTTTTTTTATATTTAACTAAGAATCGAACTTGAGACTGTGGATTAGATTATTTGCAACCCCTTTGTTTCGCCTTTACCGTTGGGTTACCTATGAGGGGGTTTCAAAATACTTTTTCTAATGTAAATATTTATACTTATATAATACGAATTGTAATTTGTCAGGATTAATTTCTCATTAAATATAAAAACCTAATAAAATTTTTGGTAAAAAGCTCATTAATTCCTTCCAGGAACCCATATTGTAATAGTAATTTGTGAATTGTAAGATGTCATTTCTTGCCAATACAAACAATCAATTACCTTTCTCCCTCGACATAATCAATTAATCCATTTCGGTTCTAATGCCCATCGAATCTCTTAAAGATTTATTAGCTGGTATTAACTAATTTTCTTGTAAATGTCAAAATTTATCGAAATTTTGGCTTTTAATGATAAATAATTGAGGATGTGAAGTTGAAAATAAGTTCAAATGTCCATGGAATCTCTTAAAGATTTATTAGTTGGTATTAACAATTTTCTTGCACATATCAAAATTTCTACAAAAAAAATTCTTTTAACAAAATAATTGAGGATGTGAAGTTGAAAATCGGTTCAAATGTCCATCGAATCTCTTAAAGATTTATTAGTTGGTATTAACGAATTTTCTTGCACATATCAAAATTTATCGAAATTTTTTCTTTTAACAAAAATTCTGAAATTGAAAAAAAAAAAAAAAAAAAAAAGAAAAGGAAAAAGGAAAGAGCTAGAGAGAAAGAAAGATATAACTTTGAACTTGTACACAGAACAATTTAAGTAGATGATCACAATCAACAAACATTTATTCCCAAAGTATATAATAAACTTAGCATTCTTGATATGCAATGAGATTGATTATGAACTAAGAAACAAAACACATTGAACTCTTCTTCAACCTCTCTCTCACTCGTGTTATTTGATGATCATTCTTCCATGAAAACTTACTTTCACAAAGCAATCATCTGTATCTTCATCTGTACTACTTGCATGAAACTTACATATATATTACCGAAAAATCCTTAAGTAGGACATTGAAATCCAGAAGGTGGGTTCTTGCCACAGTCGACAAGAACTTTAAGAGCAATGGGCAAAATGATATTGATGTTGAGAAGCTTAGCCTTGATGGTGGTGCAAAGACACACGGCGGCGTCCAAGTCCACCAGCCCTTGCAGCACCGGGCAGCAGGAGTCCTTGGCACTACTGCCGACGCCAATTTTTACGAGACCACCTAGCACATCCACACATGCGCCAAGCTTTAGAGTATCAATGGGACAAGTCGCTTGCTTTGGTGGCGAAGGTGGTGGTGTTTCACCTGGCGGAGGCTTGGGAACGGATGGGGGCGGTGTCACGACCGGTGGCTTGGGAACGTACGGGGGCGGTGTCACAACCGGTGGCTTAGGGACGTAGGGTGGTGGTGTCACGACCGGTGGCTTGGGGACGTAGGGTGGCGGTGTGACGACAGGAGGCCTAGGAACATAAGGTGGCGGTGTTACGACAGGAGGCTTGGGAACATAAGGTGGCGGTTTCACGACAGGAGGCTTGGGAACATAAGGTGGTGGTGTTACGACAGGAGGCTTGACATGGGGTGGCGGTTTTACGGAAGGAGGCTTGACATGAGGTGGCGGTTTTACGACAGGAGGCTTGGGAACATAAGGTGGCGGTTTCACGATAGGTGGCTTGGGAACATAGGGTGGTGGTTTGGGGTGGAAGGGGGGCTTGACATGGGGTGGTTTGGGGTGGAAGGGGGCTTGACATGGGGTGGTTTGGGGTGGATGGGAGGCTTAACATGCGGTGGATATGGAGCGGGGCATTTAGGAGCAGGAGATGGCTTTAGGCACTCAATACAAATGAAAGAACTGAGCAAACTGCACAGGTTTACAAGCAAAATAAGATAAAACCCAAACCCCAACTTCCCCATGGTAAAGAGTTTACAATTATGCAATATCACACCATGCAATCGCCTTCTTATAAAGAAAAAAAGTTTACCATCTACAAAGACTTTTAACTTTCAATTCTTTTCAAATTTATAAATCCTGTAAATACATTTCTTATTGGAATCCAGAATATCCAACAGTTGAACTTGTTGACTTTTGTTTTTTTATTAATTGGAGTGTGCAGACCAATCGGAGTGTTCAGACTTTTAACTTTCAATTCTTTTCAAATTTATAAATCCTGTAAATACATTTCTTATCGGAATCCAGAATATCCAACAGTTGCAGTTGTTGACTTTTGTTTTTTATTAAAGAGTTTACAGGTTAATGATCGGTTGACCATTCTTATTAACAATAAGTGTCGAGTAATCCTCGGTTGGTTATCTCTATTAACAATTAAAAGAAATTAAATTCAGAAACTCTTGAATACATTACCTAATAATCCTTATTCAATCACAATGAGGTTTATTAGATTTATTGAGGTCTCTGCCGACAGGGAAGAGCCTCAAATTTGAAATCTATTATTCTCAAATTAACATATTCTGTACGTAAATTTTTTATTTGGATTGCTGGTATTAACGTAATTTGTCGGGAATCAGGATTCATTGACTTGAGAGCTTCAAATCACAAAAATATCCGTAGATTTCATTATTTAATCTTAAAGATAATGCAAATAGGCAAATGGGGTTCACAATCAGACAAAATAAAAAGAAGAGAAATCACAAGTTTGATTGAATATGTGGTGACTATTGAACCCATGATTGGCTTAGAATGCCTCAAATTGCAAAGCCATGCACGCAACTCTTTCAGTAAATAATAATAAT
This sequence comes from Pistacia integerrima, assembly GCA_026225825.1. Taxonomy (NCBI): domain Eukaryota; kingdom Viridiplantae; phylum Streptophyta; class Magnoliopsida; order Sapindales; family Anacardiaceae; genus Pistacia; species Pistacia integerrima. The sequence goes on from CM047744.1 coordinate 24,719,752, forward strand.
AATAAAGTGACAAAAAGTTTTTCACTAGATATTTTTTCCTTCGCAAAACCCTAATTTCTTTGATAAAGACTAACCCTAACCCCAATTCGTCCTCATCCACCTTTTCTTCCGTGGTGTGTCGGTCGATCACTAATGTACAAATCAATGACACTTACATAATTGATTTTTCTTATGTTTGGCTGAAAAATTTACAAATTTAAAAATGGCTCTAAAACCTTTTCTTTTTTCTAATTTGAGATGCTATATACATCACCTTTTCAACTAATGAATACAAAATTTTAGGATATATATATTAGTTCTTCTCTAGTTAAGACGTCATTATCTTAATTTTATCATAATTATTATCATATGTAGCTGGATTCATCTTATTAGATTGAAATGATATTTATAACTCAGGTTTAATAATATCAATGATAATGATAGGAGGCAAAAAACAAGAGAATGAACCACAACATGTATAATAGTTCTCCTTGATTTCTGTTTAAAGAAAACAGAAACCATGCCTCCAAACCATACTTAATTAACTTTCAGCCTTGTTTTCCTTGCAACCAAGACAATCATTTTGATTTAAAACAATCAAACATGTTTTCCCACGGGGTAACCACTTTCCAAGAAAACGTTGCATTGCACCAAGGTCTTGATTAGGCAAGTACTCTTTTTGATATCAAGACCAAGATCAATGGCCTTTCTTGCTATCCATCTAAGGGATTTTGTTTCTCATGTTTCCCTTCTGATACGAAACTCAAGAAAATATATTAAAACTACAAGAAGAATTACACGAACATGGTGAAACAGGTGTCCACAAAGAGAATACCTCACATTTTGCATTGTCCACTTAAACTAATAAAATCAACATAAACCCTACAGTTTTCCGAAAGCAGAAAATTCATGGCTTCTAGCCAAGTAGTTGACCCTGTGGAACCAAAATCCAGACCTTGTGGGAACAAATCATAGGCTTGACCATTGCAGCAACTCCTCATAGTTAGTTCAATTTCAGTATTTAATTGAAACACATAACAAGTTGATATCCTAAGGGCGGGCATCAATTCAATCCTCGGAATCATCAAAGCTAACATTAATCTCAATCAGAAATTATATTAATTCTCTTCTCAGAACTTTGATCATAACTCTTACTGTGCTTCTTCAAAACAATTCATAACGCAGAAAATTACCCACCAAAAATTGAATCAAACAACGAAATCTAAGCCATGCCCAAAAAAACTCTTCAAATCTCAGCTCAAACTAAACACAGAACCCTAAATTCGACACAAAAAATAAATAGTAATGACACTGAAAACCCACATAAAAATTCAATCTTTTGATAAAACAAAAAAAAAAAAAAATAAGAAAAGACAGGATCTTTATCTGTAACAACAAATGTAATGCTTTCTCTTCCTGTTAAATTTTGATGTTCTTCCTGAGTTAAGCTATTTCGGAGTTCTATTACTTTATAAGTTCTGTTTTCGACTGACTTTTTTCGCAAGAAAATTTTTAGTTTTTGTTTATTTTCCTGAGAAAATTTAACTTTGTGGGCCGAGCCTTTTCGGATTTTGGGCTATATTTCCAACTAGACTTCGGATAGTAAGAAAATCTTAGGGCCCAAACTGACTTGTGATATCAAATCAAGTTTTTTTTGGTAAATTAAAATACAATTAAAAAATATGAGCTGTGATTTTAATATATATTTTTTTTAATAATTAAAAATTAATAAATAATCCTTTCTGGCACTGGGCAGGCGTCAGCCCCCGTACATGGTCCTATGGCTTTGCGAAACCCTGTGTTTTTAATAAACAATCGTCTCAGTCTAATATTATAACTCCCTTTGTGAGGAGACACCTGTTCTCTCAAACTCACGGGGCTCTTTTGCCAAAGACCTTTATTTTCACTTCTCAAAAAACGTAGAAAAGGAGTAATCTTATATTTACACCAGTTTTTTTATACAATTCTCTTATTTCATGATCATTTTATTAATAATAATTTTATCATACTATTAAAAATTCATCATAATTAAAAATTTATTTAGATGTGATATATATCACACCATAATATAATAAAAAATAATGTAAAAATAATATTACTTCTAGAAAAATGTCTATACTCTACCTCAATTTTTATTAGATGTAAAAATAGTTCATGATTAATAGTTACATAAAAATGAATAAACTAACAATTAGATCTTAATCATAAATATGTATATATGTCAGTGAAGTCCTTTAAACTCAAAAGAGTTCATATAAGAAAAATATTTTAAATATGTATCTCCAATAAAACTTCTGTTACTTAAAATATTCCTTATTTATTCAACTTATTTATCGAGCTTTAATTGTCGAGCTGGATAGATTATGATCGGCTCAAGTTCAACCTCGATTACAATCGAGTCAAAATGGAGCTCAAGCTTGGATTTAAACTCAAGCTCAGCTTGGTTGTAATCAAATTCAAATTCGATTTTTAATTATTATAAATAAAATTAAAATATTATACAATATGTCGAGCTCGAGTTAACTCACTAACTGCTTAAGTCGTGTATTATTAGGCTTGAACTCAACTCAATTCGACACACAAGCTCCTTGAGCTTGAGAGCAGCTCGACTCGTTTGCATGCCTAATCGCATCTTTTGGTGTAACAAGTTATTTTTTACCTTTGGACCAAATTTGGCATTGGGTAGTAAAAATTATAATATGCATACTAGAAGTGATTCTAGTAATTAAAATCTTCTTTAGTAGAGTTATTATACGAAAGTGTTACTATTGACAACCCACCTTCACTCGTTTTTATTGTATTTTTTTTCCATGATATTTATATTAAAACATTTTGTAAGGATACATAAGTAAGGTGTATCATATTTTATAATTAATTATTTATCTTATTGCTTGGCAAGTATTTTGTCCAAATATGGGCGGAACTAGTTTGGGCCTTTATCTTTATCAGCCGAAAGTTTTGATTTTTCTTGTTGGTCTTGCTTTGTGGCTCAACAATTATTTTCTCCCTCAAACACATAATTTTTTGACTTATGAGGGTCATTTTTAATATAAGATTATTATACAAATGGAATCTATTGACTCATAAAAAATTTATAAGACTTATTATTTGTCACCACATATGAAATTTCTTCCGAAAAGATTCTATTATGATATTTCATTTTTTTGAAAAGAATCTAACATATGAATTATCGAACACCAGAAGAACAAAACATAACTTAGAAAATAATACAATGTAAAGTTTATAGGTCTCTAGACCTACTCTTTTACTCAGTGTTACTCGAAAAAGAGATAAGATCCAAAAGTGTTTATATATATATGGCTTGTAGCAATTTTGTGAAAGTTCTAGTCCCATTTACCTGTTTTATACTGAAAACTATTTTGGATTGTTCCACAATGAATTATACCAATCAAATTGATATGTCATGTCACTTTTTCTTGTATTGTTTGGTTGCGATTTTAGGGTTCAAAATACTTTTTTTTTTTTTTTTTTTTAATAATTGAGGTTACGAGCCAACTTGTCCTTAGGGGGGACTATCTTACATCAAGCCACCGTTGCAACCTTCCATGTAAATCACGGACAAAAGTACTACCTTTGTACTTAACTAAGAATCGAACCTGAAACTGTAAGTTAGACTATTTGCAGCTTCCTTGGTTCAGTTTTACCGTTGGGCTACCCATGGATGGGTTTCAAAATACTTTTTCTAATGTAGATATTTAGATTTATATAATACGAATTGTAATTTGTCAGGATTAATTTCTAATTAAATATAAAAACCTAATTAAATTTTTGGTAAAAAGCTCAATAATTCCTTTCAGGAACCCATATTGTAATAGTAATTTGTGAATTATAAGATGTCATTTCTTGCAAATGCAATCAATCAATTACCTTTCTCCCTCGGCATAATCAATTAATTGATTTCGGGTCTAATGCCCATCGAATCTCTTAAAGATTTATTAGCTGGTATTAACTAATTTTCTTGTACATGTCAAAATTTATCGAAATTTTGGCTTTTAATGATAAATAATTGAGGATGTGAAGTTGAAAATCAGTTCAAATGTCCATGGAATCCCTTAAAGATTTATTAGTCGGTATTAAAAAATTTTCTTGCACATATCAAAATTTATCAAAAAAAATTTCTTTTAACAAAATAATTGAGAATGTGAAGTTGCAAATCGGTTCAAATGTCCAGCGGATCTCTTAAAAATTTATTAGTCGGTAATAATCAATTTTCTTGCATATATCAAAATTTATCGAAATTTTTTCTTTTAACAATAAATAATTGAAGATGTGAAGTTGAAAATCGGTTCAAATGTCCATCGAAGTTCTTAAAGATTTATTACTCGGTATTAACGAATTTTCTTGCACATATCAAAATTTATTGAAATTTTTTCTTTTAACAAAAAATAATCGAGGATCTGAAATTGAAGAAAAAATAATAATAAAGAGCTAGAGAGAAAGAAGGATATAACTTTGAACTCGTACACAGAACAATTTAATTAGATGATCACAATCAACAAACATTTATTCCCAAAGCATATAATAAACTTAGCATTCTTGATATGCAATGAGATTGATTATGAAACAAAACACATTGAACTCTTCTTCAACCTCTCTCTGACTCATGATATTTGATGATCATTCTTCCATGAAAACTTGCTTTCACAAAGCAATCATCAGTATCTTCATCTGTCCTACTTGCATAAAACTTATATATTACCAAAGAATCCTTAAGCAGGACATTGAAATCCAGAAGGTGGGTTCTTGCCACAGTCGACAAGAACTTCAAGAGCAATGGGCAAAATGATATTGATGTTGAGAAGCTTAGCCTTGATGGTGGTGCAAAGACACACGGCAGCGTCCAAGTCCACCAGCCCTTGCAGCACCGGGCAGCAGGAGTCCTTGGCACTACTGCCGACGCCAATGTGCACGAGACCACCTAGCACATCCACACATGCGCCAAGCTTTAGAGTATCAATGGGACAAGTCTCTTGCTTTGGTGGCGAAGGTGGTGGACATGGCGTTTCACCTGGCGGAGGCTTGGGAACGTACGGGGGCGGTGTCACGACCGGTGGCTTGGGAACGTACGGGGGTGGTGTCACAACCGGTGGCTTGGGAACGTACGGGGGCGGTGTCACGACCGGTGGCTTAGGGACGTAGGGTGGCGGTGTCACGACCGGTGGCTTGGGGACGTAGGGTGGCGGTGTCACGACAGGAGGCTTGGGGACGTAGGGTGGCGGTGTCACGACAGGAGGCTTGGGGACGTAGGGTGGCGGTGTGACGACAGGAGGCTTGGGAACATAGGGTGGCGGTGTCACGACAGGAGGCTTGGGTACATAGGGTGGCGGTTTCACGACAGGAGGCTTGGGTACATAGGGTGGCGGTTTCACGACAGGAGGCTTGGGAACATAGGGTGGCGGTTTCACGACAGGAGGCTTGGGTACATAGGGTGGCGGTTTCACGACAGGAGGCTTGGGAACATAGGGTGGCGGTTTCACGACAGGAGGCTTGGGAACATAGGGTGGTGGTTTTACGACAGGAGGCTTGACATGGGGTGGCGGTTTTACGACAGGAGGCTTGACATGGGGTGGCGGTTTTACGACAGGAGGCTTGGGAACATACGGTGGCGGTTTCACGACAGGTGGCTTCGGAACATAGGGTGGTGGTTTGGGGTGGTAAGGGGGCTTGACATGGGGTGGTTTGGGGTGGTAAGGGGGCTTGACATGGGGTGGTTTGGGGGTGGAAGGGAGGCTTGACATGCGGTGGTTTGGGGTGGAAGGGAGGCTTGACATGGGGTGGTTTGGGGTGGAAGGGAGGCTTGACATGCGGTGGTTTGGGGTGGTAGGGTGGCTTGACGTGCGGTGGGAAGGGAGGCTTAACATGCGGTGGATATGAAGGAGTAGGGCATTTCGGAGGAGGAGATGGCTTTGGGCACTCAGGACAAGCGAAAGAACTGAGCAAACTGCACAGGTTTAAAAGCAAAATAAGATAAAACGCAAACCCCAACTTTCCCATGCTAAAGAGTTTACAAGTATGCAATATCACACCAAGCAATGCCTTTCTTATAAAGATAAAAAGTTTACAATTGAGATTCTCTTAAATAATATATCTAAAATTCCCATTTCAATCAATCAAATTCTGCCGACAATGGAGAGCCTCAAGTTTTAAATTTATTCTTCTCAAATTTACAAATTCTGCAAGTAAATTTTTTTTTTTGGATTTTAATTTGTCAGGAATTAGGATTCATTGACTTGAGAGCCTCAAATCACAAAAATATGCGTAGATTTAGGGACAATTTCATTATTTAATCTTAAAGATAATGCAAATAGGCAAATGGGGTTCACAATCAGACAAAATAAAAAGAAGAGAAATCATGGAGTTTTCTAACATGTAGTGACTATTGAACCCGTGATTGGCTAAGAATGCCTCAAATTAATTGCAAAGGCATGCACGTGACTCTTTCACTAAATAATAATAATAATAGTAACAAAAAGTTTTTCACTTATTAAAAACCCTAATTTCTTTGATAAAGACTACCCCCTAACCCCAATTCGTCATCATCCACCGTTTCTTCCATGGTGTTCGATTACTAATGTACAAATCAATGACACTCACATCATTGATGTTTCTTATGTTTGGCTGAAAAATTTACAAATTTATCAGTGATAGAATTTGAGGTGGGTTTGACTCCTCATCCAATAAGGCTTTATTAAATATGAGGATTACTCTCTCTTCTAAACTAGTAGGCTTGAGCGTGTCTAGTTGGTGTGGGACACTAACACTCTCCCTCACGATCAAACCCATATGTTGGGTCATGCCTGTTAATGGAGGTAGTTGTTGGTTCTAACTCCTCACCTGCTGGTCAAACACTTAGCTCAACTGAACTTGGACTCTGATACCATGATAGAATTTGAGGTGGGCTGACTTCTCACCCAATAAGGCCTTATTGAGTAGAAGGATTACTCTCTCTTATAAACTAGTAGACTTGAGCGTGCTTCGTCGGTGTGAGACTCCAATAATAAGTGGCTTTAAAACCTTTGTTTTTTTCTAATTTGAGATGCTATATACATCACCTTTTCAACGAATTAACACAAAATTTTAGGACATATATATATATATATATATATATATATATATATATATTAGTTCTTTTCTAGTTAAGACGTCATTATCTTAATTTTATCATAATTATTATCACACATAGCTGGATTCATCTTATTAGATTGAAATGATATTTATAACTCAGGTTTAATAATATACATGCATGATCTTGATTAAAGAATTATTATGCCTATATATACATACAAAAACTTACAATCTCCAAGTTGCATGCATGTCACAACATTTTCATATACCTCAATAAAAGGAAAAAAAAAAAAAAATCTGGCCAATTATCTCGCATTAGGAATGAAAAAATATTCTCAGATGCATACGCTTTAATTTTTTTTCCTTTAAATTTGAACACTTGTTTAAAATGTTAGGAATATATATTAGCATATTGCTATATAATGATTTTTTTTTTTGTGAAATCCTCGTGTCTTCCTATACCCGAAGGCAATAACGAATCTAAAAATTTTTATTAAGATAGACTAAAATAAAAACTAATTAAACATTAATACTTTTTGTACATATTAATATTTTTTAAAAAAATTGAGGGTACATATTAGTATTTAAAAAAAAAAAAAAAATTGAGTGTGGGCTATGACTCACCCTCAACTAATGCTGGATCCGTCCTTGTCCGAAGGTATGAGACTGATACCAATCTTGATTGGGGCTTGGATAAGTACCTCTTCCCACAAGGAATTTCCAGTGTGTCTACAAAGAGAACCTCTCTATAGTCTATATATAGTAATTCTCTAGTTGAATATCCTATTATGAATTTTATCATCGCCATGTTTAGACTGAAACATCCAAAGACAAATCTCATGTGATTTTAAAGCTGTTGATAGTAATCTAGTAATAGATAATTTTTTTGGGAGAGATGAATGATATTGACTGAAAATGATATGAGAAAAAAAACACAAGATAAAAAAACACAAACAGTTGGAGGCTCAAATCTTTTTGGCACGAGAATTTCATAGCCATCCAACAGCTGTCTTGTCTTCTCAACTTGGATCAAGATCTTTACACTGATAAATTTCTTGAAAAAGAAATGTATAGCAACACGACATTTTAACACTGACCCATCAATTTAATTTTCCGCTATGGACAAAATAAAATAAAATAAAAGATAATATTTTTTAGACAATTTTTTTGACGTAGCTAGATACTGTCAATTAATAGCCTGGAAAAAATTGTCAGTGTACTTTGTCTATATCCCCCTGTTCATTATTCTTTTATGTGCAATGGACCCTCCATTGATGAAAGCCACCGACTTTTGTGGTAGAGAAATTTACTTAAAATTCAGATTTAAAATCTAGATATAACAATCATATATTTGAGATAATTGCATTTACTCCTGGTGTTTGGATTTAGTATTCTCTAATTCCTATAGTTTAAACCAGGAACATAGTCATGATTTTTAGTCAATAACATCAAACAATTTAATAGTCAATAACATCAAACAATTCAAGTTAATAAATTTATAATAAAATATATATTAAAGTAATAAACATAAAAAAATTATAATCTAAAAATTTACTTTTAAAAGTTATATATACCAAATTATCAATTTTATAATTGTCTTTGATGATTTTTCAATTAAAGGAAAAAGAAAGTATAAAAGAAGAGAAGAGAAACTGAGGAAGAGAGCAAACGTGAAAAAAAAAAATATGAGTATTTTCGAATTCTATGATTAATAAAATATAAAAATATCTTAATGGGGTTAATAAAATATAGATAATTTTAATGGAGTCCATATAAATTTTAATGGGATTAAAATTGTTAATTACTATAAAATATATATCTATTTTTAATAATTTTAAATTTTCAGTAGGGTCAAGCGACCCCACTGAGTATACTTTGGCCATGCTCAAAGACTAGGACCTTGATTATTGGATCAAAAGCTCATAGTGGATTTAGTCTTTCTCTCATGTATATTATGATGGCACTTGCGAAAATCACGTTGAAAAATTATCGATTGGACATTTTCGAATCGCGAGCTAACAATTATAAATTCTATGATAATTCACAGAATAACCTATTAATTAGATTTTCAAATCAAAATGATAATTTATTTACCATCTTAGTTATACTATTTAAGGGCAAATTTTTATAATATATAAGACAGTCTTAAATATCAAGAGAATCATACAAAGAACTTGCTAAATAATAATAACTCTATTAGTTAATTACAATATTTTATTTTCTTAATGATTCCTTAATGCACAGAAGAATATATTATCTTAAAAAAGAAAAAAGGGTTTCCATAGCCAAAATCCTAATAAATACAGACAAGATATTGCTTCTAGCAAAAGCGATTTCTCTTAATCAGTTGGAGATGAATTGACACTCATCGAAACCTGCAAAAAATAATAAAGAGCATGCATAATTAATTAAAGAACGAAAGGGGGGAAGAATCTGACAAAAAATAAGTGTCTTTATATATCAAAAGAGACAAACCCATCCTGGAAAGTAAGAAATCAAATTGAAGTTGTTCATCTTGGACAAATTTTTTGCATGTGATCTCAGTACTGTCTTGCTGGTGGTGTTGCATATTCCCAAGAAGCTAATATATATATTTTTAATTTTTTTTTCCTTTTTTGTGTAGAGGTGTCTAATATGTCGGGTCTAAATAATTTGTTCTGGACTCATTCCATTAGGGTTTGGTATCTTCGGATCTGTAACTGCACATACTAAATGTTATCCCTACATGCATGTTCTATTTGTATAACCAGGGGTGGAACCAGGAATTTTTTTTGTTCTTTTTGGAAAGGCCAAAGCGTAAGGTTCAATGAATAGGATAAAAGATATTAAACTTAAGATTCTAAAAGAAACAGCAAGAATGTAGTCGGGTCAATGTTCATTAACTTATAACAAGTAAGTTTTAATAGTTCAATAACAATGTAGGGGTTTACGTTATTTCTGAAATGTCGAGATGGATATAATAAATATTTATTATACTTACTTGGATCTTTAGTGACAAGCATAGCACTCCCACCAAAATCACAGGTTCCCCCAGCCTGCTTTGATTTCTGCCAGTAACTGTTGAAAGCATATGATGCATGAGAAAACATTGTATTAGGTTGAAAGCATGGACCATTTTGCTGAATTGATTTGCAGTCTGCTCCTGATCCACATGCATAATCCATGGCCTCTTGGATTATTGAGTCAGGCACTGTTGGCTTGGCCACACACCACACAGCATATTGTGGCTTCTTCTGTGGTGGTGGTGGCACAGACGGTGGTGGCAAAACAACAGGTGGCTGATAAATTGGTGGAAGTGGGACAAATTGTGGTGGGCTCTGGCTTGGTGAAATGGGATTCAGTGGTGGCGATGGGATTTGTGGGCCTTGAGGCGGGCTTGGTGGAATAGGATTTGGCGCCAACGGGCTTTCTGGGCCTAGAGGTGAGCTTGGTGAAATGGGATTTGGCGGTGGGCTGTAAGGTGGGCTTTGGAAGGGTGGTTGTGGAAGAAATGGTGGGTAGACACCGAAGGGAGCAGGGGAGTTATTTGGTGAAGGAAGTGGTGCTAGTGATTCAAATGGTGGCATGGAGAATGGAGAATTTAGGCCATATGATACAGGTTTTTCAAAATCAAATTTGATCCTGTTGTAGATTGGACTTGTTCTGATTTTGGAACCGCGAAAGTGCGAACCTCGCGCAACTCTCCCATCTATAAAAATTAAAAGCTTAAACTAATAAGTAAAAGCTTGTCGTCACATTGATATTCATTTAATAAACCAATCAACCGAAAAACTTAAACCGAAATGCAATTAGAAAAGAAGAATACCAGTTAGAGTGAAGAATGTGGTGGCAACTAAAACAAGTAATCTGATGCAGTCTCTTGATGATTCCATGGCAAGAAATGCAGCTAGATTTCCATCAAAGTTTAGTACTGAGGTCGCAACTGGGGATTTTTCAGTTTGCGGTTATCCATATAAATAGAGGCAGTTGAAGTAGGGAAAGAGCAAGAATCTGGGACAAAAGTGGCTCTGGCCATAAAGCAAATGGGATTATCATCCTGAAAAACAAATATATATTCTTCTTTGCATTATAGGACTGCTTTTTTATTCAGACTATTTGGAACTTTTATTGCATATTGAGTTACTTTCATGCTGGGAATATGTGCTTGCTTGGGAGGTGAGAAAATGAAGAACTAAATGCTATTTCTTTTTCTTCCATTTATACTTTCTTGCTTCATACTCAAAAGGGTTCTCCTACAGATGTCAATGGGGCGGGTTGGGTTGGATACTAAGAAATCCATGCCCATATCCACCTCTTTCATGAATACTCATATCCGCCCAATTATCAATTCTTATAAATGGGGTGGGTTTGGGTTTGGGTTAATTTTTTTAGAGAAAACATTGGATCGCGCCTCATTTGATCCATTTTATATAAAAAAAATAACTCTAACATAATATATACAAATTATTTATTAAAATGATAACTAATGATTTTAATTATTTAATATAAAATTTTATATTCAAAATTTAATAAGTCCTCGAAATAAATCATAAATAAAAGAAATAAAATAATATTAAAATTTTATAATAAATCTGATTCTAAATAACGTAAAATCATAATTCATAAACCTGAACTACTTAATTTGATAATATATATATATTTTAATATAAAGTTAATGTTTATACAATTATAAAGTTGAATAAGATGTTAATAATTAATTAATTATAGATTAAACAATCTAGTTACTTACCTTATTTTCAATTCACATGTGAAGAAGATAACAATAAATCAATTTGAAGTAAGTCAATTGAGGAATAAGGTTGCGGTGGTTATGGGTTTATTTTTTCTTGAAAAAAAAAGGAAATAATTAACCTTTTATATATAATACTTATAATTTAGATGTTAAATATTTTATATAATTATTATTTATGGTTATATATTGGGTCAGAGTCAAAGTTAGTATTCCCATACCCGCTCCAAAATAATTTGGATCAAGATATTCAAACCCAAATCCGACCCATCCCAAATTTATTTATTAACCGAATCCAACCCATTTGGGTGGGGCTCCTTAGAGACTAGAATACTAGCGGCACATAATAAATTGTTATTCCATATTAGGATACCTAAGGGGGGATTTTGTCATTAAGAGAAATCTTAGGGGCACATGTATACACAAAAAAATCCCACAAAGTGACGTTGGCTAGAGACACAAAACAGGGAATTTAAAGAAAAACTGAGGGTAGAATCGGAAATAAAAACATTTAGAAGTACTTGAACAACTCAAATGTAACGGTTACTTTTTATGTCGTCTTCAACCTCAGAAATCAGAATCCTCTTAAAAAGTTTCACACTCAGACTCAAAAGCAAACAAGTAACAGCATAACACGCAGCAAATCAAACAATGAAATACCAAGAAGAAGAAGAAGAAGAAGAAAGGCTCATTACAACTACAGCTAAAGTGATCGAGTACTTAGAGCCATTGATGTCTCGAGATCTCCTGTGCAAGTTCCCCGACAACTCGGCTTTTGACTTTGACTACTCACAGAGCTCACTGTGGTCTCCTTTGGTCCCTCGTCCGTACAGCCCCATGGACCTTGATTTGGTGACTCCATTAAAGCTCTCGTATGATGATTTCGGAGGTGGGTTTGAGTTGGAGAAGAAGATGCGGAATCACAGCGCCAAGAAAACTGGTTTTGGTACCATTTTCAAGAAGAAACTCAACATTAATGTCGATCTTTTGAAGCAGACAATGAAGAAGAAGAAGAAAATGGTGAATGTTATGGCCTCTGAATTCTCTCCCGCTTCTGTTAAAGGCTCTTGTGTTCCCATCAGCTCTAAGGTAATTGAAATTAAAATTTTCTGCTTTTGGGTTGTAAATTTGGAAACTTTTGCTTTCTAAAACTTGATCGATTATTTGCAGAAATGGAGTAAGATGCTGAAAGCTGCATCGAAACATTTTAAGAAGACGAAGACGAAGAAGAAGAGGGATCCCGCAGTTCATGTCAAAATTTCCAGCTGTTTAAGAGATTGAAACCATTTCTCAAATTTCTTGTAGTTAAATTGTATTTGTTTGGTGGATTTATTGTATTCTTTGTTCATTCCCTGAAAATATGGAAGAATTTTCAGAATATTTTTTGCAAAATTAAAAATTGATGACAAATCATCTTGATCTTCAAGGCTTGTTTTTTATTATGTCTTCAAGCAAGTGTCCAAATGCAGAAAAGGAAGATCCTTGATGAATTACAGTTGATCTGCCATTTTCACTCACCTCCTTTACCCTTTTTCTCACCTTATTGTCAATGTCCATTACTGATTTTATAGCTCTTGCTATTTCTTCTGCTGACACAATTTCTCCACTGCTGTCTCTATAATCCAATTGCAACTCCACAGCCAGTCCCAGATCTTTCAACATTTGGAATGCATTAATCTGTTGCTCTGCATACATAGGCCATGTTACAATTGGAACACCAAACCACAAGCTCTCCAAGATTGAATTCCACCCACAATGTGACACAAATCCTCCGACTGATTTATGAGCCAACACCGCCTTTTGCGGCGCCCATCCGCACACCATTCCCATCTCCTTTGTTCTCTCCAGGAACCCATTTGGCAGTACTTCCTGGAGATCGCTTGTGTACTCACCAGGCATTGCAAGTTTACCCTTTGGTGGTGGCTTCCTCAGTGACCACAAGAACCTCACCCCACTTTGCTCCAATCGTTCTGCGATTACTTTCACCTGTTCTTCTCCAAAGCTCCCCTGGCTTCCAAAGCACAAGAAAACAACTGATGAATCAGGTTGATCATCAAGCCATTTCATGATCTCATCGCGTCGTGTCTCATCCGACCTTGACTCACTCTCACCCTTGAGATCCATCACCGGTCCAACTGCGTAAACAGGAGGAATATCGTCATCATTCAACAAAGAATTAACAGCATGAGATTCGAGTTCCGCGAATGAATTCAAAATAATCCCTTTAGTTTCCTTGAATCTTCTTGCGTGGTTCACAATTGTAGTGTAGCCACCATACTTGTTGAACATAAACATAGGCAAAACTCTGCTAGGAATTGGATTGGCATAACTCTTGAACACATAATCGGCCTCTAACTCTTCAAATTCTCTGCCTCCTTGATCATGTCTACGCAGGAGGCTTAACAAAAGGCCGAGACAAGCTGCAGCGGAAGGGAAGAACAGATAAGAAGGAACCCCGAGCTCATTCGCAACATCAATCATCGATGTGCAAAAGAAATCAACTACCAATCCAGCAAGAGGAGCTGATTTTGGGTTAGAAATCACATGCTTCATAATAGCCTCTTTAACGTACGGCTTCTGAGCATCCAATAGATCCGAGAGTAACTTTTCTGGGGACTTCGGAAACTCCATTAAACGGTTGTGATCATCAGAACGGGGAAGATTAATGAAGTTGATTCGAGTATCAGAGGCTGCAAGCGATTCAACATGTGCAAAAATGGCATCAGGAACAACAGCAGGCCTCATTACAATAACAGTTACTGAGAATCGATCATCACGATCCAACAAACGCTTTGCGAACTCAATTTTGGGCACAAGGTGGCCTAATCCTGGAGCAGGAATCAACACTAGCTCTGCAATTTTCTTCATTGTTGGCTATGG